>JAWZYV010013703.1:0-337498 GCA_038373885.1 Cheiracanthium punctorium
ATTCTTTATAAGCTGCACTACACATTGAGATAAATGGAAAAACAGTGCCTTTTGTAAAACTTGATGAAAAAAACTCTTAAAAATGGAATTGCAGAGCAAAATTTTACAGAGTGACACATTCTGCAGTATTTCAGATTTTTAAGAATTTTTTCTTCCAAAATTTTGATATCTGATATAGGTTTATCTCTAATTTATTTGTATACTACAACTTGTAAAGAAAAATTTTGAAGCGCTTAGCATAATTAGTTTATTTGTATTTGTGTACTGGAATCAAAAGATCATTTCTGAAATATACTGTTCAGGGTGTTCCTTTTAAAAAGAGGTCGTCATCAGAGGACTTTTCAACAGCTTTAAAACAAGCTAATGCTGTTAAACACTCAAAAAAAAATTAATATAAGTTCTTCCCTAAATGCGTTATATGTCTCATGCAATTTTCTGGAAAAATTCTTAAGTACGAAAATTGCCTAACATTTTTCCCCCTGAGTATTCCACAACTTTTATAGGTTTCCTGATCGTAACAGTTCACAGTATAACTTATAAAGAGACATTCTTAAAATTTCTGGAGTCTCTAGGGCATTATCTGGAGTTTTTAAAAAGCTGCTCAAAAAGGTGCAAGTTTTTCTAAAAGAACATAGGAGATTAAATATACCGTATTAGGCCGAATATAGCGCGATGTTTTTTGACGATTACTTCCCGTAAAAAAAAAACACCTGATTCCCGCTAAACTCGAGGTTGAATTTAGGATTTTTTTGATAATCTTGATGAAAAATTTTGGGGTCGCGTTACATTCGGGCTAATGTGGTATTCTGATTTAAAACATTTTTCAATGGAACCCAATTTTAAAAATTACACGTCCTTTGATAGCGTTTGAGGAGTCGTTCACAAAATACGAACGAAAGCAATGATTGCATAAATAAAATACATAATACTTTTGTTATTAATTGTCTTGTATAGCTTCTCACATACTTTTTGTTTAACCATATCTCCGAGCCATGGACATCGGAAGCATAGTGTTACGAATTTTCGGAGCAACCCGCTGTTCTGGGGTTAAAAATAGTTTACAATTCGTATTCTACGCTTCAAATAGTTAAATCTTGCTTCAATACACAGACAGATAAACAGCCCTGTAGTAGTCACAAGCGGGGGACCTTCACATTTCAGTCATCTACCATGTTCAGTGTCTTGTCCCCTCGGCCGTGGTGGGGCTCCTCTATATTGTTACGAATTTTCGGGGCAACCCGCTGTTCTGGGGTTTAAAATAGTTCAAAATTCGTATTCTACGCTTCAAATAGTTAAATTTTGATTTTCGTTGCATCAAAATGGTCGACTAGAACCGGAGATACGAAGGTTTCGGTTTCCCCATTGCTTTCCTATGGCGGTTCTAGAAATCTCCAGAAATATTGGTCGTAGGCCTTCGGTAACTTCACTTTTGGGGACTTAATTTTGCTTTCACTTCGGGGACTGCATGTCTTAAGAAAGACAGCAGCACAAAGACGTACAGAGTTTGGAATGGCGTTTACTGCAGGGATAAAAATGTCAAAGAAAACGAATTAACAGTAGTCTTTTTGATTTTTCACGTTGTTTGTTTATAGACCCCCATCCTGGTTCTACCGTCTCATGTTCCCCTCGACTCCTATTCAAAGGCAACAAAGGATTCTATTCCGTAGGAGCGGAAACATTCAAAGTGACAGGAATACCGGAATTGGAATCGATCTGTTTTCTTTCTTTTACCTGAGCACGTTTACATCTGAAATACTCATGTCCAAACAGCTAAAATTAGGGCCTCCTGGTGGGGGCCCGCCCGTCGGCAGACATTCGGACACCCTGGTCAGTCCCGATCTGTCTCTCTCTCATATGTACTCCGCAAAATTTTCTGGCGCAGTACGCCTATGCCAAATGTTAGTTACAAACTATCTAAACGTCCGCTCTGTGACTCAGTTACTGATGCCCAAACGTGTTGTATTATAAAAAGTCGAAACTAGTGCATTCTAGCACTGATTAAAAACAAGTTCCATGAAAGAAGACATTGGAGTCCAGCCGCCTCCCGCAACAGACACATCAACTACTTGTTCCATATTAACCATTTAACGCTCAGTGTTCCCGCTCTGGGAACACCCAACTCTGACGTTTTGACTGTTGCCAGTCACGAAGAATAGATTTCATTTCTATAAAAATAGTTGCGGGTGACAGAGCTCTACGAGAATCCTTTACTTTTTAGCACGTCATTTCCCGTCAAAAGATTATTTTTAACAGCCCTGACATCTGCTGAAAAATGGAAGCAAGCGAGAACAGAGCTGGATAGATGGCCCAATGCTGGAACAAGGGCAGCCGTTGCCATCGCTCGACTGAACGACCAGCAAGAGGGCGGACGATCGAAACGTTCATCGCGTGCCACAGATCTAGAGACCCTTTTTTGACGACATCGAAACGTTCATCGCGTGCCACAGATCTAGAGACCCTTTTTTGACCGACAGCTGGCTGTGCCACACAGCCAACTGTCGTCAAAAAAAGAGTCTCTCGATCTGTGGCACGTGATGAACGTTTCGATCGTCCGCCCTCTTGCTCGTCGTTAAGTCGAGCGATGGCAACGGCTGCCCTTTTTCCAGCATTGGGAAAGGGCTGCGCCTCAAAATGTTAAGGATCTCAGCTGCCCTCCCCCCCCTGTCTACGCCCATGACCCTGGCTGCCCTTCTTCGTATTTATTGATATTTGCATTCAAGTCCACTGCGAGCAATAAGTAAAAAAAAAAAAGAATCTAGCATCCATTATGATTTTGAAACGGACAAACTCGCCTCCAGAATCTGATTGCGCACGCAACAAGAAGATACCAATTGTAGTCATCTCGGTGGCACGTGATTAAAGCTCAGAACAATACCTGTGAGCATCTGGAAAGATTTATCTGTCTTGCAGCGGCGTCACTAATCCATGCGTAGACTAATAAGGGCTAACATAAAGCACTGTTTTTCTTCCCTCGCTGTCTCTTTAAGGTTATTGCTAATCATTTTTCCAGTTCACGTCAGTAACGTCATTTTGTATTCCGCCGGCCTAACCTAATAGTCCACTGATATACATTTATTGCAAACGAATTTCTTTTTCTCCATGGCATTGTTTTAATTAGGCCCGGACTGGCCGAGTCGGCTGGTCGGCGATTGCCGAGGGCCCCCGGCCTAAGGGGGGCCCCAGCGAGGACTCCCCAAAAGGGATATACTACTTGAAAATATAATTTGATATACTAGGGGCCAAGGCCCCCAGACTCGCTACGCTCGCTTTTCGTATGAGGCATTCGGCCCCTAATAAGGCTTAAAAGTGCATCAAAATTTAAACTTCACACTACAGTAGGTAGACCCCCTCCCCCTCATAACACGGAAGATATTTTGCTATGGGAATCCGTGTTGTACGAGTTCTGAAAATTCCGGGTCCACACTCCACCTGGAGGCGGACTCCGCTTATAATCGCTGGAAAAATTATTTGCACTCCTCAGAAACTCAATGATATTTAATGTTGCCATTCAAAAGATATATTAATTAGGAGCTAAAGCGTAATAAAATCAGAACATCTGTTTCAGCTGTATTTTTAATAATGTAAAACCTATTGGACACCTTGCGAATTTGCCACCCATGGCGATTTTTCATTATTTGGCGACTTGCGTACATGTAAAGTTGATTGAAACTACGGAACAGATAGGATAGCTTGCCACCCATGGCGACTTTTCATTATTTGGCGATTGACACATGCTCACAACCTATAATTACTCTTCATTTAAGGTTACCGGAAAACCGTTATTCATATTTTCATTCACACAATCGTTTTCAGATTTGCGTACTTAGCACCACGAATTATACCATCTCGTTGCGCTAGCAAATATTGAAATTGTACTGTAACTGCTATAATGGCATAGTTAACGTCGCCAAATATTTCTGCTGGTAGTAAATAATCCGAACCGGCTTTAAAACAATCTGCATTTTAATTATTTTTCATTTTCAAGATATTAGTTATTCTGTTTTGGAAAACGGATAATCGCTCATTCTAAACTCCTGTTGTCTAAGCGAACTTACTATTTGAAAATGGTGAACTTTGTGTAACACATTTTGAGTTACTTATTTCATGTAGTTTTTATTTTGGCGTAAAATGGGTGTATTTCTATTTCTTATTTGACAATTTCACGTGACACTACATACTTGGAAAAGCTTTGTTGCAAAGGAATGAATGATTTTATGCCAAATCTGGCAACCATTCTGTTTATTTTTTCAGTTTTTTATTAATATATTCTAAAATAATTCGATTTTCGAAATTTAAGTCAGCTTAGCAGGTTCCTCGGAATTTTTTGAATCTGTGGGCACTCAAATCCCCACGGTTTAGGAGGAGATAGGTACACAAGCTATTGACAGCGCCAGCGGCGGTGACAGCGGCCTTTACTTTTTTTTAGAATAGAGAGATATCAGAGTAATATATCAAAGCAGTTTGATATTTTATTTCCTTGTTATCTTAATTCTTTACACAGTGGCGTAGCGGAGGAACCCAAGATACGGCGTCACGATGGGTCCCCCGAAGTATCAGGGGCCCCCCACAGCTAGGGCTTTGCTCCGCCAGTTGCACAGTTCATTGCGCACTTAACTGGAAGACGGAAGGTGCCTGGTTCGGAAACAGGTCGCGTCCGCCGACCTAACCGTTCGGAGTTTTCCGTGGTTTTCTCCAAAACTTAACCTAAATACGGGTTAGGACCCCTACGGAGGGCACCCCACCCACAGGCCTAGATCCCCCCGTGTAGATAACTGGCCATAATCCCGCAATGCAACGCAACTTGCGTAGCTTTGCCATAACACATCAACATCATTATGGGGGCGCCTATTAGGCAGAACAACGTTACCCCCTAAGAATGGTGGACTTCTCATTTTGATGAATCCATTCCAGATGAGAGGCCTAGCACCTGGATCGGCACCCCGCACGGAGGTAACGTTTGAACCTAGAGCCACGACAGATTTTTAACGTTCACCAGCTCCCTTTCCACAACAGTCCAGCCGAGAGAGGTAAGCTGGCGCTGGTGCTGCTGCTTCACTTTCCTTGTTCTTATGCAGGAACGGAGCTGAGCGACTACTAGGGCCACTGCGGGACTCTTCCATACCGTCTTTTTTTTAACTCATTCCGGGAGCAACCGATACATACCGACTGTCACGTGCGCTTTCTCACTCTTCCTTTTTATTACAGCTAAATATTCTTCGGTAAAGCCAGCGCCATCCCAGCACATTAACCCAGATAGGACGAAGGCCATTTTGTTTTGTTTCGGCGAGGGACGAACAGGTTCTGCTTTTTGCCATGTTTGGTCACCGCACCGGAAGAATAATTTTCGCGCCACGTGCCACTTGCTATAATTATTATAATAGCATTTTTTTTTTTTTTTAAGAAATAGAGAGACTTAACAGAGAGAGGACCACCCCACGCATACTCAGACTTTACGTGGGGTATCCGGGTTTCTCTCTCCTCGCTTGCGTGATTATGCACGGTAAAAAAAAAGGGGGGGGGAGATAAGGCGAGGTCGGCCTTCTTATGCATGGGCGGCCTCGACAGGAATCCACCTGTTGTCCAGACGATCCTATAAATTAAACGTCTGACTAAGCAAAAGAAGCGAACAATCGTCAAAAATCTCCGTCCGTCGAGAACGCTTTTGCGGGTTCTTCTTTGCATCGATCGGGCTCGGACTCGTGTATGAAATTTCTCCTTCATCGAATATATCTCCCTGTAAACAGGTTTTAAAAGGTGACTCATGGGGGAAATAAACGTATTTTTATACATTAAAAAAAAAAAAAAACTGCGGGTTTAAAAATGGATATTGATTCAAGCAGTGGCGGCTCCTCCATTTGAGCACGTGAACCCCCCAAAGGTGAAACTAAAGACTAAACACATCAACACCTTATATTTAAAACAAATATTAAGTACACTTCTAGATTTTTTGTGAATTTAAAACGTGAGTTTTACTCTCTCTCCCCACCCCCCACTATCATTAAATACGCTTGTTTGGATAACGCACTGTAGCAGGGCCGTACCCAGAAAAAAATTTCGGGGGGGGGGGGGGGACCAAAGTGAAAAAGGGCCAATTTTTTTCACAAAAAGACTTAATAAATGTTATTTCCTTAACAAAATTTTAAATTTAGGAGGGGGGGGGGGAGACAGACCCCCCTGGTCCTCCCATGCTTAGAGCAACACAATTACTTTATTTCGTCAATGCTGAAGATAGCTACTGCCATCTCTTTGTATTCATATCTCTATTGCAACAACAACGTTGTTTTGTAGGAATATAATTAAATAATTAAATTAATCTTAAATCGGAAGACAAACACGGCACACTCATGGATGATGATGCATATTCCAAACAGTATTTAAAATGGTGAAGCATAATTGAGGCGAAGATTGTAAAAGAGTTTTGGTTAGACGATTTTAAGATAAGAGTTCGAATTCAAAGATGAGTTTTATGGAACAAGGGAGAAAAATACGGCACACTCATGAATAATGATACACACATTCCAACTTAACGGAATAATTAAGAAAAATAGGGACGACGCATGGATTATGATACGCTTTTAATTTATAACATTTTAGTGCAGTTTTAAAATGTGAAAGTGTTTCAGATTTTTTTTTTTTTTTTCAATTCTAATTTAGCCGTGGATTAGATTGTGTTGTGCACTATTAAACTATAGAGGATAAAGCCCGGAGTGGAGACGACTACAACGGGCACAAGACACTCAGAATATTTAATATTTACCCACTTAAAATAAAGAACTCCATATTCAATTTTTATTATGTACCGATATCGGAACTGCATACTCTGCAGAAAATTATCGCATTCGAAACATTTCGTTTGGTAAGAACATCCTCCCTTATATCAATGCTTAATGTTTAGAAAACCATTTTATTTTGGAAAAAAAAAAAGTTAAACTGGGTAATTTAGACAAACTATTTTAAGCGAATTGGAATCGTAATTTTCTCTTCAAAGCCTGACAGCCGTGACTTCAGTGTCACTTGCAACACCTAATTTTTGCACGCAAATGATAAGCCTTTTTTTTTTTTTTTTACTCTCGGAAATAAAATGGAGCTAAAAATAGCGAAAAATTGCTTAAAAATCAGGAAACGGGTGGATTTTCAGATTTTAAAGCATCGCAGATTTTTTTTTTGCATAATTGTGAAAATTATCAGGCCGAGCGCACCAACGGTGAGAAATTTACGTTTTTAGGCAATAACTTTTTAATCTGTTTGGATTAATGACGGTGAAAGTTTTGTTTTGGGGTTGTTCAAGCGGAATTGTGACTGAGTCAGTGATCAGCCTAACTATATACAGTGAAATCCCTCTATAACGATATTTTGGGGATCAAAATAATATATCGTTGTAAAGAGAATTATCGTTATAGAGAGAATCGTTATTGGGACGAAAATATTTTTGATTTTTGTTCTTCATATATCCCATACCCTGCGGTATCACCAGAAAGTGTTCTGTTTTCATTCAGCACACCCTCGCAAGTAATATATAATAAACTATGCTGTCTGCCCGTTCTCCGCACGGTAGGAAACGAAAATGTTTCTTACGTGACATAAAAAAAGTACTTCAGTGTCGTAAAAGAAAAGAAAAGACGGTTTACAGCGAAAACTCCTCACTTTCAAAATATCATATTTCTACATCAAACAGTTTTTTAGGTTTAAGCTATAGCATTAATTCATTAGACACGACATGATGGGGAAAACCGTTTTACTTTATTGTTATTTTGCTCATTTTACCCTCACTTGCAGCAGAGCATATTTAAGTTAATTTGAGATGTTGGGGTTATTTCTAGCTAATCAGTATTTCAAACATTTTTCGGGGCTATTTTGCTAATGAATGTAAATTTTGTGCAAGGGCCAGTGGCGGCTCGTGGGATACAGCAAGTACAGCCGGGCTGCACTTGAAAGTATCAGCACATACTTTAAAATAATTTATTCTACTAATTTTCCTAAATTCAGATTAGAATTGCGGAATTCCTACGGTAAATTAAAAAAATCTCCGAAAAAAACCAAACAAAAAAAAAACGTATTGTGGCCGGATCGCTCATTCAGAAAAAAAGCACTTTAATCTTCCCGCAATTCAATTGGGAAAATCTTTGGTTCAGCCCAGAGCGCTGAAAAGAAAATTGGCAGCACCGTTGCCATGACAACGAGTACGTAAGCAGCCTCTCCGGGATAGGGAGTATGCAGCTGATACAGCCGATGAAAGATTTTTTTAACGGCGGCTGAACTTGAGAACTCGACTAACTGATTGGGCTCGGACGAGAAGTGAGGGAGGGGGTAAGGAGAATATATGTTTGGAAAACTCTCGACTTTATATTGCTGAATTTATCAAGAAGGGAAGCCTGAATAGACGCTTATGAATAGACAATTATCCATCAAAGCAGTATTGTTTTTATGTAAGCAAGAACTGGCATTTAGAGGACATGGAGAGCGAGGAAATTCTTTAAACATCGGGAATTTTAAAGAGCTTTTAAAATTATGGATATCTGAATTAAAACAACGTCTTTTTATGGGGACATCACTGACCGATTCGCATGTTTAAAAGAAAGGAGGATTGATTTGACTTATTAAAAAATAAGTAAGTTTTCTTTTTTGTTCTTTTCTTTTCAAGTTATCGTTACAAAAGAAAATTCTAAGGAAACTTCGAATCAGACACGGATGAATGCAATTTTGAGGATAAGAGCGGCTGGTTGAAATTTATGTCCATTTTAGGGAAGTAAAATAGGATCTCTGACATTTTTTATGTAATTTTTTTTTTTCCCTCGGTGAGGGCTTAATCCTCCAGCTTTCGAATTCAGTAACAAAGATTTTCCAATCCTGTCCGGAGGAAAGGGGGGGGGGCTCATATGCTTCCGGCTGCACTAACAGTTTTGACCACGGGCCGCCACTGGCAAGGGCTTGTTAAGTTGCTAGAATTCAGCCAAAAAACAAAGGTATATCTAATGCCTATAAATCGCCAAAATTCATCAAAACTTGGCGATATTTTCCGCAATTTTTGGGAATACATATACGACGACCGTAGTCAAACTGATAACGAATATTATGTATTATGTTAATTAGAATTTTCTACCTTGTGGCGACTTTTGAATTTCCGAAGATTTAAAAAAATGCGTTTCCCTTTCGTGCTCAAAAATCGCCAAGGGTAGCTCGCGCAATAAACAAAAGGCAAGTTTAGTAAATTTTTACGCCAAAGACTTTTAATCTAATTAGATTTCTAACTCATTTTTAAACTCATGGCGTAAAAATCGCGTCATTCTCAGTTTCAGTATCTAACAAGAATTAATGAAAGAAGGGAAAAACTCCATTATTTTACTTTTCCTCAGCATCTGATAATGTGGAAGTTTATTATTTCGTTTGTGATGTTATTGTTTGTCAAAGCTTGTTAATGTAATTAGGATTTCTAATGCATTTTTAAACTTGTGACATCAAAATGACGTTAATTTCATTAGATCGCCAGAATATAGATGTTATATTATATGATCACTATTTTATACAATCAGAAATTGAAAAAGGTTTTTTTTAGGTGAAAATTATTGAAAAATCGGAAAAGATCGTGAAACATTTGGATTTTCAGAATTTTAAAGTTGATTACGGACTATTCTATGTCGTTTTACCTATCTGTACAAATTTTCAAGCTAATCCGTCGAACGGTGTGGAAGGAGTTCCCGGACGAACACAAACTTTCACATTTATATAATAGATGTTAATTAGTATTTTCCACCTCTTGACGGCTTTGGAATTTCCGACGATTTTAAAAAATGCGTTTCCTTTCGTTATTGGTTGCTTTTATTTTCGTTATGGTTGCTTCAAAAATCATACTGCTCAAAAATCGCCAAGGTTAGCTCGCGCGATCAACGAAATGCTTTGCATTTAGTACATTTTTACGTCAAAGCCTTTTAACCTAATTAGATTTCTAACTCATTTTTAAACTTATGACGTCAAAATCGTGCCATTCTCAGTTGCAATATCTAACAGGAATTATTGAAAGAAAAAGAAAAAAAACACATTATTTTACTTTTTTACAACACCTGGTAGAAGTTTATTATTTACGCTCGTGCTGTAATTTTTTGTAAAAGCTTGTTAAGCATTTCTAATGCATTTTTACGCTCGTGAGATCAAAATGACGCCAATCTCGCTTGAATTATTGAAGAAAATAAATAAATAAATCTAACTTTGTAAACTATACTCACTAATGTGCTCAAATCGGACATTTGAGCTCTCTTACCCTGAAAATGGGAATAATTCCGTAAGCGGGGGCAGGTCGCCAAGGCAGATGTCGCCAAAGCTTTTTCGCGTTGCTAAATACACCAATCAGCAAGGATTGTGCTTAGAATATATAGAGAACTGTTTTAACGGCAACCTTAATGGGGTAGACGTTGGCAACAAAAAAAGTGGCCAACTAAACCTGCCCCCGCTTACGGAATTATTCCCCTGAAAATTGCGAAAAATCGTAAAAAATTGGGGAACGGGTGGATTTCCAGAACTTTAAAGCAGCCTACGACCTGTCCTGTACCGTTCTACATGTCTGTGCAAAATTTCAAGCCGATTAGTCAAACGGTGTGGGAGGAGTTCCCGGACGAACAAACAAACTTTCACATTTATATAATAGATTATTGTTTGTTTTGGTTTTTTTTTTTGGGGGGGGGGGTGTTGCCAATGAATGTAGTTTTAATAATTAAGGGTCTTCAAATTCTTTAGCTGGTGCCTTTATCCCTTTCATTTTCATCTTTAGCTGAAAAGTTCGTTTGGGTTCTTTTAGTTCTTTTGGGAGCTTTGAAACTTGCGCATAACTCCTCAAACCGATGACTGTAAAACACGCCAATTATTTTTCTGGCAACGTAAAGTAAAATATAGAATTATTTCAGATGCGCGGCGTATATTTTGCTTGTGAGTCCGTTATTCTGATTGAGTTTTGAAAGGGGTTTTAAACTCGTGACATCAAAGTGGTGCACATTTCACATGTGAAAACTCGGTTATTTTATATATATATATATTTTTTTTTTCAACTGGCAGTTTTAATCATTGTTACTGTCTCCAAGACAACTAAACCGCAAGATATCATACCGAAATTTTTAAGCAGCTGTTATTGAAATGAAAATCCTTCTTTACTTAAAAATTCGTAAAAAATCTCCTAATTTATATTTTCCTCTGGTTTTTCTTTTAAAAGAGGGCGAAATGTATGCTCCGTCATTTGACAAAATATAAAAAAGTTATGACGGATAGAATTCAAGATGCAGCAGTTTTAAAAATATTTTACGAAAGTCAGCGTCAAATTTAATTTTATTTGAAAAATTCCTAAAAATCTGCAAATTATGTTACACAGTCCGAACAAACAGTTTTTAAAAGAAAATTTGCCGCTCTATCCGATGATGTAAATTTCGTTTCCTGGCGAATGCAATGACCGGCGTTATTACGTATTATGCGAGAAAAATCTCTAAAAATCGGACAAAACATAAAATAAAACATTTTCTAATTCAAATTTCGAAAAAATCGCTCAAAGGCGTGTTAGGATCTGTCCTAGCGAAGCCGTATGCAAAATTCGGTAGGTCTGAGTCCAACCGTCTCGGCGCAATGCGATCGAGAGACGTGCGCAAGAAGATCGGTGGTCACAAACCTCCCTACATACTTACATACATAGCTAGTTACAATGCTTACTCTCGGATTTTATTATATAAGATAAAAGGAGAAAAACATGTTTATAGTTTTCAGTAATTTTCACAACACTCACAAATTTTAGTTAAATACCCTTGCCGCCTCGCCAAGGATTCTAGCGGAGATATAACTTATAAATATTTATAGCATATTTGAATAACAAGTATATAATGTCTCAATAAATACCTGAATGCCGCAAAAGCGTTTTTTAAAATGTATTAAATATTAATTGAAAATACATACCCATTAATTTATCCTTATTTACTTTGCTTCATGCCTTTATCTAAATCTTTTATGATGTTGAATTTCACTTCGATAGATATTTGTTTTCTTTTAGCCATTTGCTTTCGATTTTCACTAAACAAACTTCAAAGTAAACAAAACTCATAAATGATTTAAAATATCCTCGTGTAATAATCGACCTCGATAGGATTTATCGGAGGTTAAAACTCTTAGTTCAGACAAAAGAACGTATCGTTTTCTATATCAGTTCCGGTGAAAGGAATCCTTGACCATTTTTTAAAGAGGGAGATAGGAATCAAAGATGTGCCATCCAACTGCCCTTCCACCTTACGAGAAATGCACTTTCTCATTACCATAGTGCTACATCAGCAAAACGAAACTTAGAAGACGTTCTTTGGCAGAGGCGTGGTCCAACCCGTTCCAACCACATTTTACCTCGACTTTCTTTGTGTAGCTTTCAATGTCTGTGCATGAGTTGGGCTTCTGATGCATCGTAGAAAAAAAATATATCGTAGTAGAGAGAATTATTGTGATGTAAGGGATAATTATTACCATCGTTGTAGAGAGAATTATCGTTTTAAAGGGTACCGTAATACAGAGAACTGTTTTACATTAATCTAAAGGGAATTCAGCCAGGACTATCAAATAATATCGTAATAGAGAGAATTATCGTTATAGAGGATATCATTGTAGCGAGATTCTACTGTAGTAGGATCGGTAGCATATGATGTATTTTTGATTCATTCGAGGTTCATGTGCTGTTGTCATTAGGAATTATACATAGATGTTGATTCATTAGTGGAAGTTTCCCCCCCCCCCCCCAGTCCATCCGTTTGTTCTTATTATTGTTAGCCTTTAAGTAGTTGTTAAAGTTATTGGAAAATAATATTTTTTAATCTATATTGTGGTTGTTTTCATATGTTTCGAAGTGTGCTTTTATTCTAATAATTTAAATTGCGTTACACTTTTTCTTGTCTTAAGCGTGAGTTTATAAAAGAAAATTATGTTTAAAGCATATTTATGTAAGATTATACTTTTATAGCATCTATATTTATGTAAGAAGATTGAATTTACGTTTATAGAATTTGTTTATGTAAGATGTATTTTCTTTGAATTAGAAAAAAATAAGTATTTTTTGTTTAAATTGAAGCACTATAGAGAAATTTACAATTTCAATCGTAAAGAATTATCACAGATGTATTACACGACAAAGACGTAAATGCATGAAAGTGCAGCTCAAAAACGAGCTGTGGAAACATATGATCACCGGCAGCAGCGCTTGGCTCAAATGTGTGAACGTGCAGCTCAAACACAAGCAGATGAAACAGATGATCAGTATTTGGAAGGAGAACGACATAGAACAACTAGACGTCGACAAATACTTCGGGTAAACAGTCTAAGTATCTACAAAGCTGCCACAAATGTGGATACTTACTAATCATAGTTGACAACGTTTTAACATGGCTTGCACTCACCGTGGAGCTTTGCCATTTCCTGAAGAAAGAGTAAAAACTCAAATTAACAGAAATCATTTTGGGGACTGTTAGATTGATGTAGGTCATTCCGAATTTCCTAATGAATTGATGTGGTTGTTTCTTCGATGCCACCCACATTCCAAAGAATTTCATAAAAGAATTCGAAATTTGAACGCATACTTTGCAATGGCTTTGTTCACAGTATATGACGAGTGAAACTATTAGCGGTTGCGGTGCGTACAGCTACGTTGCGAACATTGTATAACAGACTTTTGATGATTTTTTTTTATAAAATCATACATTTGACAGTTCAACCAACTAAATTCCTGATGCTGAATTTGAACGTCGTCAATATGGATATATATATAATACTGAAGTAATCAAGAAGCTGTTAGTAAATGCATGAACAATCCCCATTGTATCAGCCAAGATCTTCGCTGACGCACCCCCTGCGACAGAAGGAAAGGAGGCACCTTACGTTAAACTACTTTTTGCTCAACCCTGATGGCACCGACCATCGAATATTTAGCATCCCTCTTCAAAACAAAGTATATGCCATTGTAACATTGAATGCCAACCAAAGCATACCTGATAATGAATGAGTGATCCAACAGCGATGTAAATCTTTGACAATTGTGAAGATTATTGATATGTGTCAAGGCATTTACGTACCCATTATTTTATACCTAAGGAATTTTTAAATACTGAGCATGGCTCGGTAGATACGTACTTATTATTATTATTTGATAAACGTGAATATAAAGAATTAGAATGTGCATTAAGAGTTTACTATCATATTTGTATTTAATTTGCACAAGCGGCAAAATTTATGATATTCTATCAATGAAGTGATAGACTCTTAATTATATCTATTAGACGAAATTTCCGGCTCGGGCTTTGACTTAACCCTTTAGCGCGCAGTGTTCCCGCTCTGGGAACACCAAACTCTGACGTTTTGACTGTTGCCAGTCACGAAGAATATATTTGATTTCTATAAAAAAATAGTTGCGGGTGACATAGCTCCACGAGAATCCTTTACTTTTTAGCACGTCATTAGCACGTCGCCGTAAAAAGATTATTTTTAACAGCACTGACATCTGTTGAAAAATGGAAGAATGCGAGAACAGAGCTGGATAGATTGCCCAATGCTGAAAAAAGGACAAGCGTTGCCATCGCTCGACTTAACTACCAGCAAGAGGGCGGACGATCGAACGTTCATCGCGTGCCACAGATCTAGAGACCCTTTTTTGACGACAGCTGGCTGTGCCGGCACAGCCAGCTCTAGATCTGTGGCACGCGATGAACGTTTCGATCGTCCTCCATCTTGCTGGTAGTTACCACGTGCCACGTGCTGGTAGTTACCACGTGCCACAGACCTAGAGACCCTTTTTTGACGCTACTGGGCTGGCTGTGCCGCACAGCCAGTCACAACAATTAACCTTTTTCAAACTTGCGGCTATTTTCAATTTTAAATATCTAGTGAGATATCACGCCTTGAAAAATAAACGAAAACAGCGAGAAACACAGAGAGAAAAAGCGCATTAGATTGTTTGGTGGCGACATCTATGAATTATATTCTTAACTAATTCCTTATAGCAGATTTCTGCTTTACCTAAGGAATAATTTGATACAAAATTCATTTATAATTAATTACTTATTCAGTAAATTACTTCTAATTTATTTACAAATTAGACGAATCATTCAATAAAACTGCAAAAATTTAGTATTCAAAAAGAAATAATTTTACAATAGCGCAAAATGATTTGGAGACCATATTTTACTAACCAAATTTATTAATTTACTATAGTAAAAAAAAAAAAAAAAAAAAAAAAACTGCATAAAACCATTCATTATAATTCATATTTTACTAATTTTTCACTAATTTTATTTATTTAAGTACAAATGCATGTTCGAGAGAAAGTTTTATTATTACAAAGAAAAATATTTTTAAAGAAACTATACATTGCAGCATGAATATAGTGTAAAATATCTCGATAGGTTATTTTTCTCTTCAACGGTAATCTCTCCAGCCGCCCCTTCATAGAGATTTTGCTACTAACAATTGTATTTATTAAAGTATTGATTTTAAACGTAAAAGTTAGTTATAGACTTATTTCAGTATGTTGCAAATTTCTGTCCGAAGAGTCCCGTGTACCGTAGGTTGCACATTTTGGCCGCGAACAGGGGCGTAGCCAGAAATTTTTCATGAGGGGGGTTATGACTACTACAACTCATATATATGTATAGGTGTGTGTGATAATGTAGGGAAGAATATACATTTTGTATGGCAAAAAATTCTCATTGGGGGGAGGGGTTATGACCCCCCCCCCCTTGGCTATGCCCCTGGCTATGAAGCTGCCATCGACAATCAAAACTGATCACCGGAAGAAGGCTAGTCAGTTATATTTAGAAAAAATGTCTTTATATAGCTTTATGCATAATAATAAATTAAAAAAAAACTTGGCTCTTCTACGGCCAAAATTCACCGAGTTCTGAAACAACAAACATTTTGACTTAAGTCACTTTTCCATGTTTAAAAATGTCCCGTTGCTTTAAACCGTTAGGGGACCCAATAAATATTGAAATTTTAAATTATAGGTTTTAATTTCATTTTCTGGTATAATGCGGAAAAAGAAGCAAAACTAATTTTAGGATATTAATCTTTAAGCAGAGGGTTATAGTCAGACTATAAAAATCTATTCGGGGTCAGACTTACTAAATCTTATATGTGTAACACTGAGTAATGCTATGCAAAAGTACAGGAAGAGTTTTCTAAACGGGTGCTTATATTCTCATTGCAGGCGAAGGAAACTATTTTGTACAAATGTTACTGTAACACGATCTGTAGTATTATTTTAAGTTTCTAAAATGCGCATATTCGTACTTTAAAATGTTTCATTTTCTAATTTCATGTTTAATGAAGTGTATTATTCTCTTTTTTAAAAATTATTTAACACCAGTTCACATTAAAAAAATTCTATTTTCAGTATAAGCAGTATCTTTATGTTAATTTATTGGATACACATAGTTAAACATTAATCTTCTTTATTGCTATCTACAATCATAAAATAGTTAATGAAATTGCTAATAAATATTACAAGGCACATAACCATGTACATTAATTTTTCTCAATTCATTTTGTATACAGCCCCTATTTTGCAGTGTGAAAAGTGCTCTAACTTTAAGAAGCTGTAACTCAGTGAATCTTGGTCGTAGAAGGACGAATTTCTTTTTATTGTACATGAAATTGTATAAGTAACAATTTTCTAAATATAACTGATAGGACCAGGAGACCGTATAAAAATTCAATTTCGCAATTTTTATAGGAATTGATTTATTGACTTTGATTTTATTTCTGGTTTATAATAGATTGTACAATTTAAAGCATCTTTGCAACTGAAACTATGTGTCTCTGACTAATGGTTTAGGAAATAGCCATGGGGCACCGTTAGCACTGGATACCCTGTATATCAGAGAAATTGGATATTTACTCAGTAATCTAACGACTTTAATCAGTAGCACAGCGGAGGACCCCCACTGCTCGAGGTGCCCCAAAAGCTCTAAAATAGTTAAATGGGTTTTTAGACACGTAAGACTAAATTCCAAATATTACGTATTTTAATATTCTATTGCCTCTAAATTGACCAGTAAGGGGCCCCTTTTCAATCTTCAGGGGAGGGTCCCCAAAGGAGCCAGTTTGGGCCTCTCAGAAGGTTACTTGGTGACCAGATAAAAATCAGCGAGCCTTACTGCACTAACACCCAAAAAATTTCACACAACACAAGCAGCAATGCAGTAACTACCACCACCCATTTTATTAAGCGTTTGGGATTAATTGTTTATGGTAAATATATATATTTTTAATTTTAAAGCTATATTTAACGGTAAAATCTTGTAAAACCTCATTAGATTTTTAAAAAATTAAAATAATTTTTCTAGTTTGTATTAAATTATACTAATATTAAACAATTAAACTGCGCAGGGCTGTGCCCGGGCCCTGGATCCAGGGGTCTACCCAGTCCCACCATTGTGGGGGGCCATGCATTTAACTCCTTGAAGCGCAAGCATTTTCACAATGATATAGAAGACCTACTGGATAGACTGCCCAACTCTGAAAGAGTGCAGCCATTGCATCGATGCATATAACTACCAACACGGCATGGCAATCGCAGATGAGCGACTCGATCACCGTCATGTTGTTGGTAGTTAGATGGCTTGATCGCAACGGCTGCACTTTTTCAGAGTTGGGACCATTAATCATATATTTTTGTGACCAGCAGTGAAAGTGCTGAAATAAGGTGGTTTCACAGTGCAACCAGCGTGCCTCAAAGGGTTAATAATTGAAGGGCATGCTACGTTAAGGAGGTAGCTCCAACTGTTCAGGTTTGCGTAAAAAATGATTAAACACAAAGAAGGGCTGTGGTAGCCCAGTGGTTAAGATTAGAGATGTAACGGATAGTGATTTGGCCGAATACCGAATATTCCGTCAATAACTTAGGCCGAATACCGAATATTAAATTTTTTAAATTTTAATTGTAAATGAGATGTGACTTTTCAAATTTCTAATTAAATACTAAATAGAGACTAATTAAGATTCATTTCATATTATTTGTAGGTGCTTAAAAACATTCAACAGTATATTTTCTGTCAATCTTTAAAAAATCTTGATCATGAAAAGACCTTTTTTACGAAGTTTAAATAATAATAGCATCATCGTAATTATATTTAGAGGTATTCATAATTTAATAAATATACTATGGTAAGAAATGCGAGTAATCTGGTAACCATGCATAACCACATCATGCTTTGGGTTTTGTGCAGCCCCTGGGCAAAACATATTAAGTAGATTTTCTAAATTGTATTAGTGATTGAGATCTAAAAATTCCCCCCCCCCCCCTGAAGAAAAACTGCCCCCCCCAAAAAAGAAATAATAATAATATGTGTTTGTCAGTTAAAGACATTACAAACACATATTTTTAACACTCTAAATGTTTAATCTATATAAATAAAATGACTTTTGTCTGTACATTTCTTGGAATTCAAAAATTTTGCGATTTCTATCCGTTTCAAACACCCGGGAATCCGATGCGACCCTCAAAAAAAAGTTTGTCTGTCTGTCATTTTGTCGTTCTGTCATTCTGTCCGTGACGCTTTTTCTGTTTAAGCATCACGTAAAAACGGCTGAAGCGAATGACATGAAATTGGGTGTCATGATAGGTGGTCACTCAACTTAAAACACAGGCGTCCAATTTTTAAAAAATCTTGATTGGATTTTCAGATTTTGCGAAAATCGTTTCAAACTGCGTAAATTTGTGTTCAAGCATCACATAAATACGACTGAAGCGAATGATACGAAATTGGGTGTCATGATAGGTGGTCACTCAACTTAAAACATAGGCGTCGAACTTTTAAAAATTTTCATTAGATTTTCAGATTTTGCGAAAATCGTTTCAAACTGCGTAAATTTGTGCTCGCACATCACGTAATAACTGCAAAGGTGAAAAAATGATATTTGGTGAAATGATAGGTGGTCACTCACCTTAAACTATAAGCAAATTAAAAAAAATCGATCAGATTTCGAGATTTTGCGAAAATCGTTTTAAAATGCTGAAATTTTGTTCCAGCATCACGAAATAAAGACTGCAGGGAATGAAACGAAATTGGGTGACATGATAGGTTGTCACTCAAATTCTAGGCTTCCAATTTTTCAATGATGTTGATTAGATTTTGAGATTTTGCGAAAGTTATTTCAATATGCGTAGATATTCGTTCGCGCATCACATAATTACGACTAAAGCGAATGAAATGATATTACTTAGTTACTCTCTAACCTGTAATATTTTAACAATACATTAAAATTATAACTTCGCTTTCTTTATTTTGGCAACATACTCCATCCATTCTGTGTACTCCTACAATGCTGACGAAAGTTCTTGCTTTTTGGGAATTTGCATTCACTAATTTCACGAATTTGCATTCACCCGTCAAGGACGGGTACTTCAGCTAGTAAGAAATAAAAGCCACATTTTAGCACCCCAAAACATTTGGCACTGTCTTCTGAAACATTTTGTTTGTTTGCATTGATTCTAATATTTGACCAAGTATTCAAATTGCACACATCTGGAAATTTTCTGTTAGTTCTACGCTGGGAATTATGATTATGTCTCATGCAGCTTAAAATTCAATGACTTAGGTATTTTATAATATAAATTGACATACAGAAGTACAAACTAAACAATATTCTTTGTTATATACATTTAAAAATACACATTCTGAAATTACTCTATTGAATATGTAGCAATATTCGGCCGAATACCTTTCCAATATTCAGTGGCACAACCGAATACCGAACATTTATTACATCTCTAGTTAAGATGTTGGACTAGTGACCGGAAGGTTGCGGGTTCTATCCCGGAAATACCACTAAAGAGCACCGTGTACATGTGGTTATGTGCATGCTAAATCCGTGGTTCCAAAAGCCCTCTCGACAGTTGCTAGCAGCTTCCGAGTTGTGTTGACATTCACAAGTTCTCACCTTCTGATGAGGATCCAAAATGTGGTGGGAAAGTATGGGAAGAACGTATATAGCTCAAAACGATATATTCACTGGAGTGAGCTGTCCTCTCCTGGCAAAACAAACACAAACTAACAAAGGAGCTTCATCTCTTGAGTTACGCAAGAACGAGAGACTGCAACTACATCAGGGGTACCGACCTCAGGGTTGTTATGATTTTGCCCAACCCGAAAAAGACTGGGTGGGTTTTTTCAAAATTTTAACTTTAATTACGTAGATAATACATCTCTTAATATCAGTACACCACTTGTAAAGTTTATAAAGAGCTCCCTATCTCCCTCCACATCACCACTACCTAAGGAAAAAAAATTTAGACTTCACATAGGCATAAAAACATTCTTGAGAAAATTTTTATGCCTATCTGCATTAAAATGAAAAAGGATTTTTTAACCACAAAAAATCCTTAGTTTAAAAAGTTCTAACTAAACACTAGCATATCACTGTTAAAATTATTACTAATAGTCAATTTATCTAAGAGCAAACAATGATTGGTGCTGTTATTGTTATGGATTTATACGTTTTTTCATGTATGATTAATATAACTGTAATTAGTTATTACTATTAATTTAACTATTTTTATTTATAATTGATTTTTGTAATCAATTAGTTGCTTTAAGTTGCATTTAGTAATAAGAAATTTTTTTTTCAAATATTCTGAAACCCCATCACTTCTTCTGAAAAAACTCTGGTTTTTAACAACCCTGAACTACATCCTCTTGGTATCAAACGAAAAAGACTTGTACTGTGAGATGATAGTATATATATAACTCCAAATAAACGTGGGATGGACCTACCTCCTTTTGCAGAAAACTCTTCAATTTCAATAAGACTTATCAGTACTTAAAATTTCTTTTTTCCGGATTCAATGGCTTGGGTCACATGTTGATTAGTACTTTTTATATGATAAATTTTATGGGAACTGTAAATTTAAACAATATATATATATGGTAACCTCGTATACAAAACAAATTCAAATCAGAAAAGTTAGGTATGGGAAAGCTACAGAAGGGCTATCAGCTTAAGGGGGGAAGTCTCGGACATTTTTTTTGGTAGTTCTCATATGTATTGACATTATATCAGGAGAAAACTGCCGAAAACTCCAGACTGTTATATTGACAACTGCACAGTATGCCAGAACCAGCATCTTCATGTTAATTTTTTAAAGATAAGGAATAAAATAAATAAAGGGATAACAGCTAAAATAAAGTAAGTAAATATCCGTGTAAAAAACTTGATGATGAAAATAATAAAGACAGAGAGTAAAAATTTTTATTCAATTTGTACAACAACCACTTAGGTTCTTTAAATTGAATTTATAAAAGTCAGTACAGCAAGTTTGCCAAAAATTTCATTTTTTAATTTTCAGTATTTGATTAAATATTGTGTTTTAGAAAAAGAAATTTTTTGTAAATGACTGTTTAAAAGATGACTTAATTTTTTAAATTTTGATATATAGTCACTTTTCGATATATAGCACCTTATAAAATTTTTAATAATTAAAAAAATTAAATCAGAAAACTTTTTGCAGTTGGAAATATGGTGCAGTAGTTTGAAAAAGTGCTGCACTGATCAAACAGTTTGAAACATGCAAGTATATT
The DNA here is from genome assembly GCA_038373885.1 of Cheiracanthium punctorium. Taxonomy (NCBI): domain Eukaryota; kingdom Metazoa; phylum Arthropoda; class Arachnida; order Araneae; family Cheiracanthiidae; genus Cheiracanthium; species Cheiracanthium punctorium. The sequence goes on from JAWZYV010013703.1 coordinate 21,573, forward strand.
TATGGATTGCAACCTCTTATACCATAGAAAACATTTACCATACTTCCAGGATCTGTCCAGACATCTTAGACAGGGTCCTGCTTTTGTGAAAAATTTACTCATAATTTTGTGAATCTAAAATTAGCACTGAAAAAGATCTTTTTCAGTTCCCTCTGCTTTGTGAGACGAAGGGCTTTGACTGGTGAAGACTGAAAAAATTTTCAGTCAAAATGATCGTATCTTCTTATAAGTAACATTTTATGCGTGTTTTTTCACTAAGTTTTTATTTATTTTAATGTTTAATAACAGTATTTTGAGTGTTTTTTTCCATAAAAATAGTATCATTCATAGCCTCACTGACATAAAAAAGGTCACCAGTTTGGTAGCCATTTTCTTAATTTTAGTTGCCAAAATAATAGCATTTTTGCACGATTTTATGGTTAAGAAATAAACATATGTCATTTAGCTTTATTTAAGGAGGAATGAATAAAGTGATAAATTAAAAAACTTCATGCGTTATATCAACAGAGCACATAGAACATTTATTTTTATAGCACAATTAAAAAAATGGATTACAATGTTTGATGAATGACCAATAGCTAATTTGAAAAGAAAAGAGAGTTGACAAAAACCGAAATCTGATTTTCAAATGAGTCGCCTGGAGTAAGGTACAGGTAGTGACTTGAAAATAGTATGAAAATGTCATTTTTTTTTAATCAAAAAAGTCACCTAATCTTTAAATTGCTGTTTGACAAACAATTAAAGTTAGAGCTACCTAGAAAAGTAACAAATATTCCAGTGGCGGCCCGTGGTCAAAAATGTTAGTGCAGCCAGAAGCATATGAGCCCCCCCCCCCTTTCCTCCGGAGAGGATTGGAAAATCTTTGTTACTGAATTCGAAAGCTGGCGGATTAAGCCCTCACCGAGGAAAAAAAAAAAAAAAAAAAGAAATTACATAAAAAATGTCAGAGATCCTATTTTACTTCCATAAAATGGACATAAATTTCAACCAGCCGCTCTTATCCTCAAAATTGCATTAATCCGTGTCTGATTCGAAGTTTCCTTAGAATTTTCTTTTGTAACGATAACTTGAGAAGAAAAAAAAAAAAAAAAGAAAACTTACTTATTTTTTATAAGTCAAATCAATCCTCCTTTCTTTTAAACATGCGAATCGGTCAGTGATGTCCCCGTAAAGAGGCGTTGTTTTAATTCAGATATCCATAATTTTAAAAGCTCTTTAAAATTTCCCATGTTTAAAGAATTTTCTCGCTCGCCATGTCCTCTAAATGCCAGTTCTTGCTTACTTAAAAACAATACTGCTTTGATGGGTAATTGTCCATTCATAAGCATCTATTCAGGCTTACCTTCTTGATAAATTCAGCAATATAAAGTCCAGAGTTTTCCAAACATATATTCTCCTTACCCCCTCCCTCACTTCTCGTCCGAGCGAATCAGTTAGTTGAGTTCTCAAGTTCAGCCGCCGTTAGAAAATCTTCCATCGGCTGTATCAGCTGCATACTCCCTATGCTGGAGAGGCTGCTGACGTAGTCGTTGTCATGGCAACGGTGCTGCCAATTTTCTTTTCAGCGCTCCGGGCTGAACCAAAGATTTTCCGAATTGAATTGCGGGATGATTAAAGTGCTTTTTTTCTGAATGAGCAATCCGGCCACAATACTTTTTTTTTTTTTTTTTTTTTTCATTTTTAATTTACCGTAGGAATTCCACAATTCTAATCTGAATTTAGGAAAATTAGTAGAATAAATTATTTTAAAGTATGTGCTGATAATTTCGAGTGCAGCCCGGCTGTACTTGCTGTATCCCACGAGCCGCCACTGAAATATTCTTTTGGAATAGCATTTACGGAAAATGTTTAGCTTAGATTAATGGTCTCAACATATTTTCAGCTACCAGGATTTCTTTCAAAAATTTGTATTTTGAAGGCTATATCATTAAGTAAATAATATAGAGATAATATTAAGTAAAAATTAACCATAACATTAAGTGTATAACTCTGAAGTTAGTTATATATTTAAATAAACTTTTTAAAAATGAAATGAAATGTGGGTTTACGGCCAATTATCTAAGCAAGGGAACTAGACTGAGGAGGAGGTGGTGAGGGCGGGGATTGCCCTTTCTTAAGAGTCCTAAATCGCATTTACATGAAGTTCCAAAGAGTAAATTTTATAAAATGACTAATGTAATATGCAATACTTTATATTTGACAAGATTTTTTTCTTTTGGAAATGTTGATTAGTTATAGTTTATATGTGTTCACTGTTCATTAGCAATGGAAATTAAAAAAGATTGATTTGTTAAATTAAGTTTTATTGAGCATATCACTTGAGGCACACTGCCAGAGTTAAAGCAATTGCGGTATGATCAATCATACACTGTACCAAGAATAGGGTTAATATTAAGTTTTAACAACAATAGCACAGCTTAACAAACACACTTTTAACAGCTTTTCAAAAAATTACATAGTAAATGAAAATAACAAAATATATATAATTTTTTCTTAAAAAAATATTTCTTAAATTTTTCTTAATAAAAATATCAAAGTCTTATTTACAGCATTTAAAAATTATTTACAAATTTCGTTTCATTCTGATACCAAGTCGTCTCTTTTTCCCATTTGGCATGTTTTTGTCAGGAACTGGAGCAGTTGGTTTTGCTGGAACATCTTCACCGAATATATTTTGGGACACATTAACAGGTTCTCTGTCTTTCTTTGAAGCTTCGTCGTCAGAATTTTCATGCACAGACATGTTGTCATCAGAATCCTCTTTGGCAGGACTGTTTGCTGCGGAATTATTTTGAGGACTGGACAGACGAGAGTTACTTGCTTCATTCCTGCCATCTGCCGTCGTATCAGCTATTGAATCATTTTCTTGTTGTTCCATTACAGTAGTTAGCACTGCGGCATTGATGCGGAAATCCCTCGCAGTACTGGCTTTCATCTTATTTGTCAAATCTTTCTTGTACTTCTTTGAAATGATTATGAGATTCTTTTCAAACGATTCAATCTCAAAAACCAAGGACGGTATTATTTTCAAGTCTTGCACCGCTTTCGAAGTTCCAGCGCTTTTTGATTTTTTCTTCTTGTCATTCTCGCCGGATAACATTTGGATAAAAGTGATGAATGCATACACTTGCGTTGTTAACTTTGTATTGGACAACTTCACTAGCTTTTCGAAGGCGGAATGCAGTTGGGACACTTTGTTCTTGTGTAACAGCAGATAATATTTAGTCAGGGTGGTCAGGATTTTATACAGGTGCGTAACCAATCTGAGGACGCTGTTCGCTAGGTTTTCAGCAACCCCAGTCTGCACGATTTCATAAAATATGTGTATTAGTTCAGATACCCGGGAGCAAACACCTTGTTCCACGCTCAGTCGACGGAAAGACTCTGAAGATTCGAAAGATTCGTTCCCTCCCAAGATGTTCGCTTTCATGAAATTCAAAACCCACTCAATCTCCTCGAAAACTTGTTCCAAGTTCGAGAAAAGAACCGGCAGTATGTTATGAGCCACATCTGCTGTAATGATCTCGTGTTTCGGAGTACCGGTAACACTCTCGTCTGGATCAATATTACCAAGATGGTAACGTATGTCAAATGCGATTTCTTTCAGAAAGCCTAAAACATTTTCGTCCTGGTGACCTAAAGTGAAACACAAGGAGAGGAAAGCTCTGGAAATGGCGACGTTTTGAAATACCTGCTGCAAGCAAAGTTGCTTCAGCCACTTAAAGACGTCCTCCTTGAATTCAGTCATGAACGATGAATGCAAGACTTTGATGACAGCTAACAAGGGTACGCTGTCTTTCAGGTTTGTGTCGTCATCTGTATCCGACAGCAACTTCATGACCGATTTCTGAATATTCTTCACTATTTTCTGTAGTGCTTCGCTCAAAGACAGACAATCTTCACTGCAAATACTGGTGATGAACTTGTCCATGTTCTTCCCTTGAAACAGGGATACGTAATTAAACAGAGTACTCAGACCTTCAGCGAGCAAGTAGGACAACTTGCTCCACTCGAGCGATTCAAAGTCAGAGTTCAGTCCATCGCAGTATGTTTTTAACAGGACTTTACCCGTTGTAGTCAGGCAGTTGAAGAATGATTTTGAGACTTGAGAGAAGCCGTCGCAGACTTTTCCGGTGTCGCACATCTTGGCAAATTTCTGGTTGCAAGCAGTCACAATCTGTATTACAAAATCAGAATCTGCGCGCAGCAACTGCAAACCTTCTTGGTGTTTGAACGTTTCGTCAGAAAACAAGGCTTTCATCGCTTTCGAAATGAAATCGAGAGTCACGTGAGAAAACATCTGAGGTGCAGAGCTCGCTTTTGACTTTGATGATTTACTTTGCTTCTTCTTCGAAGTGGAATTAAAAACTTGCTTGTATTTATGGTACAATTTCAAAAGCTCTTCGCAGCTTTCCTTCTCAAATTCAGGATTCAGTACAAAAGAATATTCAATCAGCGACTCGTATATGTTCAGAAGCAGTTTTGTTTTTACATTGAATTCAATGGCGGATTCATCAACGTCAATGTCTTTACTGATCTGAAAATCCGTTGCATCTGCATCCATCATTCTTTTCGTAAGGTTCTGCAAGAACGTCCCAAGCATTTTCTGGGCACTTTGATCAAAATCTTCATCCATAGCGTCATTGGAATCCAGGAGCAAGATCAAGTATATCGAGGTAATCAAGTGGGCAAGGGGTTCCTTCAAGACTGGAGTATCCTTCTGATCTTGGAAGCACAAAGCGAAATGTATTGGTATTTCGGATTCATCTGCATTGTAATATTTTTCGAACTGTCCCAGCAGAAGCTCCAATACGATGTCCTTGAAAGACTGGTTGTAGAGTACCACGTCGTAAAGCCCTTCGTACAACAACTGCCGAACTTCGCTCTGCTGCATCAGGGCCCTTTTCAACAAGCCCATGATCTCGAGGCACATTGTCTTCGAGGTGCTGCTGCTTGAGCTGACGTACACGTCAGCTTTGACCTGAGTCGATATCATGGACGAAGATGACGCCTGGCTGCCTATGGAAGTCTGGCTCTGACTCAGAGACACCTTACCGAAAAAATTAATTTTTTTCAATAGTGTCAAGTAACCGCAGACGGCAACTTTTCGAGTTTCAATGTCCCTGTGGAACAAGGCTTTCCTCAAGACCAACATGAGCGTGTCTTTCAAAGGGGCGCTTATTTTCAGCAAGGGTGCAAGTGACTGGAGTACATCCGCTGCATTCGAATGAGGTAAGAAATGCAAGTAATCCAATACTTCGACTAATTTGGGTAGAACATCCAGCAGGAAGAGAGGATCACTCTGAACGATCTGCGAAAGGATATCTATGTAGTGAGACACAGGTTTTTGGGTTTTAGTGATAATTCTATTCAGAATTTGCTCAAATATTTCTTGCCGAACAAGGCGATGAGACTTGAACGTATCTCTTATAATATGACTCCCTAAATCACAAGCTTCAGGACAGACAGCTTTGGCAACATGTCCAAGAACGCATCTGGGCCCGAAAGCATCCAACGTGACAAATCCAAACTTGACCAAGCCTTGGCACACGTGATCCCAGCCAAATTTGCTACACTTGACAGCTTCTTTGATGAGTTTAAAGACATCTTCCTCCCATTTGATCACGCTCCTGAACCAAACTGAATTTTTTCTTTTGTCTTTGAGTTGAAAGGCGGCAACGAGAGATTTCTTCAAGGTGTCGAATATGTCATCGCTATTTCGATGAATTTTCGACAAGGACAGTGAGGTTGAAAATATGAACGGGGACATTACGAACTGTGGTTTGTGGAGTATTTTTTTAAGTATCGAAAGAAATTCTTTTCCAATGCTCTGGTCATGCCTGCATATGGCCGAAATCATGAGAATTACAGTACCTTCTGTCTGGCGATATTGAACGTGTCCCTGGTTATCGATTAAATCTTCAGAATCTGCATTTTCATACAGCATATTTTGCATTTTTTTGTCCTTTTCAGTAAAATAAGACATGACATTTTGGAGAGCATGCCTGCATTTGCCCTTGGTGGATATCAACAGCAGCTGATATATAAATGGAGGCAGTTCAGTGGATTCTATAGTTGGTAAAATTTCTAGCAATCTCTCAACGATTAAACTCACTTCGTTCTCGGACAGATCAACATCTTTCAGTACGGCCGCAAGCTGCACTAGGCATGATGGATCCGATTCTTCAGAGAATAATGATGCCACGATATTCTTTCGCAACTCACTCCCGGACATATCTTTTCCCTGATAAACAATTGTATCTCTGTGGGACAAACAGGAGAGGACTTTCGAAAAGATCTCCAACCACTTGTTGGAAAATTTATCCGAATTCTTGGCATGGTCAACAAAGATCTCGGCAAGTTTGATTAGATTAGAAGTCTGGAACGAATCTACTTTCAGAAGTAGAAGCGACAGAAGTTCGGCAGAAGAATTCGCCGGTAAATTCTCAAGTTCCAAGACGGTTAAAGCACATTTGAAGGTCAAGAAACGTCTGTTTTCAGATTCATCACTTTGATCAGAAGAGCCTTGAAATATTGCTCGGATATAAGGAACAATGTCTTTATTTCCAGTTTTAGCTTTTTTTCTTATTGTTGAAAGCAAATCTTGTATCGGAACTGAATCCAAGATGTTTAAAAGTTCAGCATTATTAGACATTTTTAAAAACGATATCAGTGGGGGGAAATGTATAAAAATATTAACAATACTCTAGAATGGATGACTTTTAAATTGAGCTGATGATTTCGTAAAACAAAAACCTATTTTTAAACGAAAATCAATATATATTTCCATGAAAGCTTAATTATATAAACACACAGACATTCGTTAAATCTTTTGTTTATCAAAAACACCGCGAAATTTAAACAGTTAAGCTTACGATCAAGGAGCAATGTTTACTTTTGAGTAAAATTACTTTTAATGTTTTCCGGGTTTTTTTTAAGAAATCTGTGTTTGAAGTGATTTAAATTTAACTTATAACTAATAACTAACTAAAATATTTGAAAATCTTTAGAAAAGTCATGCTCATTTTACTTCCTATGGGCATTTACTACGAAAGTTAGGGATTAGGTTTATAAAAAGTACTTCTACTTCTGAACTTGTTTATCAAAATCACGGAAAAATTTTGATGATAAACAAAATATCTATGTTTTAGTCATGGCTACGTGCATGAAAAACTTGCAAACAAAATTTTTAGGTAATTGCTTCTAATGACATAACGTCTCACTATCTTTCTCTTCATATACTTATGCATACATACCTGCGCGTGTTATAACAATATTTTAAATTTTGGTGTCAGATAATTTAGTAGTATTCCTTCAAAATTTCCAATCTCATGCAATCGGAAAAATGGACTTTACTGAAAATGGAATAGGGAAATTAAAATTGGGAATATAGTTTATGTAAACTCCTCTCAAGAATAATAACAATCATCATCTGCAGTCACGAATTTTAAAAGCAGTATCACAAACAGGATCTACAAAACTGTGCTCTGTTCAATTATCTAATGACAATTTTTTAAAAATATGCTTCATGTCTGTAATTCAAAAATAAGAGTTAGTTATGTCGTCTATAATTAGACTTAGTATGAAAAAAGGTACCAGATGAGAAGGGAGAGTGTTCAAGACCCTTTTCACTTTCATCAAAATAATTAGCCAGATTAAACCTTGCAAGGCTTTTATTCTATGAAATTTATGTGAGACCCCTCTCCACACTTAGGTAGTGATAGGCCACCAAAAGGATTTTTGTTTAACCCTTTAACGTGCACTGTTCCCGCTCTGGGAACACCAAACTCTGACGTTTTGACTGTTGCCAGTCACGAAGAATAGATTGGATTTCTATAAAAATAGTTGCAGGTGACATAGCTCCATGAGAATCCTTTACTTTTTAGCACGTCATTTCCCGTAGAAAAAATTGTCACAATTCTTTTTAACAGCACTGACATCTGCTAAAAAATGGAAGAATGCGAGAACAGCTGGATAGATTGCCCGATCTGCTGAAAAAAGGGTAGCCGTTGCCATTGCTCAACTTAACTACCAGCAAGATGGCGGATGATCGAAACGTTCATCCCGTGCCACAGATCTAGAGACCCTTTTTTGACACAGATGGCTGTGCGACGTTTCAATCATCCGCCATCTTTCTGGTAGTTAAGTCAAGCAATGGAAACGGCTGTCCTTTTTTCAGCATTGGGAAAGGGCTGTGCCTCAAAGGGTTAAAAGATTCAAGGTGTAAGGAGGTGCAATTGTGACTGTTCAGTTCTACCGAGGCTGCAAGATCATCTTGTTACAGCTCATAGGTTCTCAGATAGATATAGTGTTAAATATGATTACTTTATTGATTTTTGCTAACTGTTTCATATGCATATGAATTGAAATCATATGAGCGAAAGTTCAGCTGTATAATCAACCTCAAATTTTACTTAAGAGTATTAGACACAAATTATCACTATTGCTTTCTCAGACTTATGCAAGTTGATGAAAAACTTTGAAAGTTTGATTGGTTTTTTTTCTTTTAATTTACAATGTGAGGCCAGGGATAGCCAAAGGGCAGAGGACATAATTCTTTTAGCAGGGACAGGACAATCATATGATGAAAAACAACCATTCACTTAATAAGTATTGAAAAGAAATTTAAAAAAATATTTTTGAAGTAATTAATATAAATGTTACTTAAAATAAGGCTTTAAAAAATATTCATAGCCAAATCATGTCATGCAGAAAAATTTATCATCAAAAACAAAAAAGTATGTAGTAGTAAAACTTCGAAAGTCTACATGTGAGTGAATTTATAGTGCTTCCAATAGAAACATTTCTATATGAGAAATGTTGCATCAAAAGGAACCATTGTGTGACATACATTCATGTTTTTTCATAGAATCAAATGTATATGTTACAAATCTTTGTCGTAACCCATAGTACAGTTTAATAAGTATGATATTTGTCATCAACAACTAACATTTATAGAAACTAAAGCCAATAAAATTTAGTATATTAAACCTTACTTAACTGAACACTTTGACAAAAAGAAAAAGAAAGAAACATGTAATTATGACCTGCTGTTTGTAAATTTCTTGCAAAGTATTAAATACAGGATTGTCCTATTTCGTCCAGGGTGGAAAAAACTGTCCTGGACAAAATATCATTTTGTTCATTTCATCCACTTTTACTCAGCTTTAATTTTTTAAACTAGAAACACTCAAGTGATTAACTATTTTGGTTATTTCTATTAATTTTTAAGGGAAAATACAGAAACTGTTGTTTTTCTCCCTCTATGTACATACACACTTTTAGTTTATGAAAACACTTGTAAAGATATTAACTGATTCTTGACTATGACAATTCTGATTTTTCTGTTTCGACATTTTTTACTATAAATCATGCTATTGAAGGCTGTCTTGTTCAGGCACGTATCCAGGAAAACAATTTGTGGGGGGGGGGGGGGGTCCAAACGGGTAAAAAAGGCTGAATTTTTCACAAAAAGACTATATTGTTATCATTTTAGTAACAAAAGAAAATTTCGGGGGGGGGGGAGAGTCCGGACACCCTAGACCCCTCCTAAATATGTCCTTTGTCTTGTTGTACATTCAGACTGAGAGTACGATGAGAATGGAGTAGGGCTGGAGCTTGTTAAACTAAATACATCTGATATACTATCATCAGAATCTTGTTCACACTTTCATCTTATGGGACGTTTTTCAAAATGTTTCATATTCCGTGTGCTTTAGCACTAAAATGCTACTAGAGCACTCTTTGCAGCACATTCTAACAATTTTAGCATTTTTAGTTAATTCTTCAGAAAATTTTCTTACTGGATCTTTTTTTCTATCACATTGATCTCTGGAATTGTACTCATCTTTGCTTTTTTTTTGGGGGGGGGGGAGATGAAACACACACTTTAAGTACATTAACATCTGACTCCACCACTGATTAAACTCACTAGAAATTAGAGAAGAGCATTGATTTTTTTCTACATTTAGCTATACAAAATGAAGCATCCGACTGCACTGCCGATGCAACTCAGTATGACTGAGAAAAGAGCAGTTATAAGTTCACCTTTTAGTTTTGGTTCAGATTTTTTAGTTATTGTTCCTGTTTTAAATTTTGGTTTATGTTCTCATGCAATCTTGGAGAAAAACTTACTGTGACTAGTACGTAACACATACCTGCCAACTTTTACGGATTATCCGTAAAATATACGGATTTTAGTGTTAATTTACTGATGTACGGATATGAAGAGTCATTTTACGGATTGTTTGGTGATTTTCGAAGTTCTCAATTTTTTTCGGTGCAATCTTTTTCCATCCGTCCAGAGAATATATACTTTCCCTTCAACACTCGTTTATTTAAATGTCCAATCTTTAGAAAAGTCATGCTCATTTTACTTTGTATGGGCATTTACTACGAAAGTTAGGGATTAGGTTTATAAAAAGTACTTCTACTTCTGAACTTGTTTATCAAAATCACGAAAAAATTTTGATGATAAACAAAATATCTATGTTTTAGTCATGGCTACGTGCATGAAAAACTTGCAAACAAAATTTTTAGGTAATTGCTTCTAATGACATAACGTCTCACTATCTTTCTCTTCATATACTTATGCATACATACCTGCGCGTGTTATAACAATATTTTAAATTTTGGTGTCAGATAATTTAGTAGTATTCCTTCAAAAATTCCAATCTCATGCAATCGGAAAAATGGACTTTACTGAAAATGGAATAGGGAAATTAAAATTGGGAATATAGTTTATGTAAACTCCTCTCAAGAATAATAACAATCATCATCTGCAGTCACGAATTTTAAAAGCAGTCTCACAAACAGGATCTACAAAACTGTGCTCTGTTCAATTATCTAATGACAATTTTTTAAAAATATGCTTCATGTCTGTAATTCAAAAATAAGAGTTAGTTATGTCGTCTATAATTAGACTTAGTATGAAAAAAGGTACCAGATGAGAAGGGAGAGTGTTCAAGACCCCTTTCACTTTCCTCAAAATAATTAGCCAGATTAAACCTTGCAAGGCTTTTATTCTATGAAATTTATGTGAGACCCCTCTCCACACTTAGGTAGTGATAGGCCACCAAAAGGATTTTTGTTTAACCCTTTAACGCGCAGTGTTCCCGCTCTGGGAACACCAAACTCTGACGTTTTGACTGTTGCCAGTCACGAAGAATAGATTGGATTTCTATAAAAATAGTTGCAGGTGACATAGCTCCATGAGAATCCTTTACTTTTTAGCACGTCATTTCCCGTAGAAAAAATTGTCACAATTCTTTTTAACAGCACTGACATCTGCTAAAAAATGGAAGAATGCGAGAACAGCTGGATAGATTGCCCGATCTGCTGAAAAAAGGGTAGCCGTTGCCATTGCTCAACTTAACTACCAGCAAGATGGCGGATGATCGAAACTTTCATAGCGTGTCGCAGATCTAGAGACCCTTTTTTGACACAGATGGCTGTGCGAAGTTTCAATCATCCGCCATCTTGCTGGTAGTTAAGTCAAGCAATGGAAACAGCTGCCCTTTTTTCAGCATTGGGAAAGGGTTGTGCCTCAAAGGGTTAAACGATTCAAGGTGTAAGGAGGTGCAAGTGTGACTGTTCTACCGAGGGTGCAAGATCATCTAGTTACAGCTCATAGGTTCTCAGATAGATATAGTGTTAAATATGATTACTTTATTGATTTTTGCTAACTGTTTCATATGCATATGAATTGAAATCATATGAGCGAAAGTTCAGCTGTATAATCAACCTCAAATTCTACTTAAGAGTATTAGTCACAAATTATCACTATTGCTTTCTCAGACTTATGCAAGTTGATGAAAAACTTTGAATGTTTGATTGTTTTTTTTTCTTTTAATTTACAATGTGAGGCCAGGGATAGCCAAAGGGCAGAGGACATAATTCTTTTAGCAGGGACAGGACAATCATATGATGAAAAACAACCATTCACTTAATAAGTATTGAAAAGAAATTAAAAAAAATATTTTTGAAGTAATTAATATAAATGTTACTTAAAATAAGGCTTTAAAAAATATTCATAGCCTAATCATGTAATGCAGAAAAATTTATCATCAAAAACAAAAAAGTATGTAGTAGTAAAACTTCGAAAGTCTACATGTGAGTGAATTTATAGTGCTTCCAATAGAAACATTTCTATAAGAGAAATGTTGCATCAAAAGGAACCATTGTGTGACATACATTCATGTTGTTTCATAGAATCAAATGTATATGTTACAAATCTTTGTCGTAACCCATAGTACAGTTTAATAAGTATGATATTTGTCATCAACAACTAACATTTATAGAAACTAAAGCCAATAAAATTTAGTATATTAAACCTTACTTAACTGAACACTTTGACAAAAAGAAAAAGAAAGAAACATGTAATTATGACCTGCTGTTTGTAAATTTCTTGCAAAGTATTAAATACAGGATTGTCCTATTTCGTCCAGGGTGGAAAAAACTGTCCTGGACAAAATATCATTTTGTTCATTTCATCCACTTTTACTCAGCTTTAATTTTTTAAACTAGAAACACTCAAGTGATTAACTATTTTGGTTATTTTTATTAATTTTTAAGGAAAAATACAGAAACTGTTGTTTTTCTCCCTCTATGTACATACACACTTTTAGTTTATGAAAAACACTTGTAAAGATATTAACTGATTCTTGACTATGGACAATTCTGATTTTTCTGTTTCGACATTTTTTACTATAAATGATGCTATTGAAGGCTGTCTTGTTCAGGCACGTATCCAGGAAAACAATTTGTTGGGGGGGGGGGGTCCAAACGGTAAAAAAGGCTGAATTTTTCACAAAAAGACTATATTGTTATCATTTTAGTAACAAAAGAAAATTTCGTCGGGGGGGGGTGGGAGGGAGAGTCCGGACACCCTAGACCCCTCCTAAATATGTCCCCTTTGTCTTGTTGTACATTCAGAACTGAGAGTACATGAAATGGAGTAGGGCTGGAGCTTGTTAAACTAAATACATCTGATATACTATCATCAGAATCTTGTTCACACTTTCATCTTATGGGACGTTTTTTCAAAATGTTTCATATTCCGTGTGCTTTAGCACTAAAATGCTACTAGAGCACTCTTTGCAGGACATTCTAACAATTTTAGCATTTTTAGTTAATTCTTCAGAAAATTTTCTTACTGGATCTTTTTTTCTACCACATTGATCTCTGGAATTGTACTCATCTTTGCTTTTTTTTTGGGGGGGGGGGAGATGAAACACACACTTTAAGTACATTAACATCTGACTCCACCACTGATTAAACTCACTAGAAATTAGAGAAGAGCATTGATTTTTTTCTACATTTAGCTATACAAAATGAAGCATCCGACTGCACTGCCGATGCAACTCAGTATGACTGAGAAAAGAGCAGTTATAAGTTCACATTTTAGTTTTGGTTCAGATTTTTTAGTTATTGTTCCTGTTTTAAATTTTGGTTTATGTTCTCATGCAATCTTGGAGAAAAACTTACTGTGACTAGTACGTAACACATACCTGCCAACTTTTACGGATTATCCGTAAAATATACGGATTTTAGTGTTAATTTACTGATGTACGGATATGACGAGTCATTTTACGGATTGTTTGGCGATTTTCGAAGTTCTCAATTTTTTTCGGTGCAATCTTTTTCCATCCGTCCAGAGAATATATACTTTCCCTTCAACACTCGTTTATTTAAATGTCCAATACCGTAAGAATAAAAATTGATTCCTATTTTGATTTTAAATGTAATTTTTTACCTCCCCTCCTCCTCATCTCTCGAAGAAACCAATAAAGGGGAAAAAAGCAGCATTGAATAGGGCAGGATCTTTTTCCATCCCTCTTGAGAGTAAATATTTTTCCTTTAGTACTCTTTCATTTAAAGCTCCAATTCCGTAAGAATAAAAAGTTATTCCTATTTTAAATTTAAATTTTAACCCCCCCCCCCCCCCCACCGGAAATCAGTCAGGAAGGAAAAAAAAACTTAATTAAGTAGAGCAGGTTCAGTTGTAAATGAAAATGATATTAAAAATTAAATTTCATTTATGTCAAAAAGAGCATTTTGACAATAAATAAACTTAGTTTAACAAGTGGTAACAAGAGCACTAGTTATTAACAAAAAATGAACTTAGTTTTACTGATGTGAGATGGGAATTTACTGAAATGAGCACAAGATTTTACTGATGTTAATTTTCCCAGGTTGGCAGGTATGGTAACATAGAATTGGCTCTTGAATGAAGATGAATTAAAGTAAATTTTAAGTTAATTTTCCTTTTTTTACTTTTGGTTCAGAATTTTAATGTTTATTCCAGTTTTTGATTTTGATTCAATCTTGAACTGATTTTAGTATGCATCAAATGACTGTTTTTCAAATGAAGATTAAATGAAAGAATTTTTCATATCCAATAAAAGTTTTAGAAATATAATTAATTTAAAAGTACAATTGTGAAAGTGTTTACTGTTTTCTTGGTACTATATTGTTATATGGTATATAGAAATTAAAGTCTATAAAAGCAAAAATAAAAATCTTTTATATTTTCAATAAAAATGCTTAAGTTTATGCTATATCATAAAAGAAACCTTTTTTTTTCATGTACATTGTAATTAAATTAATTATTTGATTACTAATTTATTATTTTATTTTGTTAAGTTTAATTTTTCAAAGTATATTCCATAAAATAAATTGCTCTACTATGGAGTTTATCTTTTCTTTGTGAATTTTTTGGGTTAGAAATGATTCATATCTGATGACTTTTAATGAATAATTAAAAATATATATTCTTAATTTTGCTAAAATGTTATATTAATATTTTTGTTAAAATGTAGGAACACAGTTTTGTTTGCATGATAACAAAACATGCATCATAACAATATTCTTAATTCAGTTATTTTTATTTTGTCCAGCATCCTGGACTTAAAAAAAAGAAAAAAAGTGGACAAAATACCAACCCTGATTAAATAACTACTGAAATTATTACTTATTATTCAAATTTATGTGATTGCAATGTAAGTTTCTTATTCCTAGTTATAACTTTCATCTATTTTTCAGGCCGAAGCTTTAGAATACTGATACATCATGCAAAATACAGTACGAAAGTTGTTCCTAGAATCACCACTCATTATACAGTTGTTCCCAGAGAAACTGATCCTCGATGGAAAGGTTCAATATTTCACTATTATAAATTTTATTATGTTCAAACCATTTATTTGCATCTACTAGACTGGATTATGGTTTTATATGGTTTAAATGATTACATAACGTGTAAAAGAAAACCATGTAAAAAATGTACATACTTAAGTACAGAATAATGATGGTAGATTTAATTGTATAAACCCTCTTATACATCACTCTGTGCATGCCGAGTAGTAAATATATGCAGCAGGTCTAAAAATTCTCAAAAAACAATTGTAGTGTTGTCATGTGATGGTAAAATAAGATTTTTAAAAAAATATATTTTTGTAATTTTTTCTACACCATGTAATTTTGAAACTTTGTATAAAAAAAGGATCCAGTGTATATCAGTTTTACATGAATATTTATCAAAAATTGTATGACCAATATCAAATAATTGAAATACTTTGTTAAAAATGAAGTTCATTAATTCATTCATTGAATGAATGTTAATTCATTTCTTTTTTATGGGAAGACATTTCTATGGAAAGAGTAAGTGATGAAGCCGATGTGGTAATTGTTGGAGGTGGACCAGCTGGCTTGTCTGCTGCTATCAAACTAAAGCAATTAGCAAATGAAAAAGGTAAAGAGATTAGAGTGTGCCTCGTGGAAAAAGCATCAGAGATAGGTAAATATAGTTATCTTCATTTGATAAAAAAATATTTTTGAATTATAAATGTATATTTTAGTTTCGTTTAACATAAGTTAAGTATGATGCTCAGTGGCAGCTCGTGGGATACAGCAAGTACAGCCGGGCTGCACTTCAAATTATCAGCACATACCTTAAAATAATTTATTCTACTAATTTTCCTAAATTCAGATTAGAATTGTGGAATTCCTACGGTAAATTAAAAAAATCTCAAAAAAAAAAACAAAAAAAAAAAAAACGTACTGTGGCCAGATCGCTCATTCAGAAAAAAAGCACTTTAATCTTCCCGCAATTCAATTGGGAAAATCTTTGGTTCAGCCCAGAGCGCTGAAAAGAAAATTGGCAGCACTGTTGCCATGACAACGACTACGTAAGCAGCCTCTCCGGCATAGGGAGTATGCAGCTGATACAGCCGATGAAAGATTTTTTAACGGCGGCTGAACTTGAGAACTCGACTAACTGATTGGCTTGGACGAGAATTGAGGGAGGGGGTAAGGAGAATATATGTTTGGAAAACTCTCGACTTTATATTGCTGAATTTATCAAGAAGGTAAGCCTGAATAGACACTTATGAATGGACAATGACCCATCAAAGCAGTATTGTTTTTAAGTAAGCAAGAACTGGCATTTAGAGGACATAGCAAGCGAGAAAATTCTTTAAACATGGGAAATTTTAAAGAGCTTTTAAAATTATGGATATCTGAATTAAAACAATGCCTTTTTATGGGGACATCACTGACCGATCCGCATGTTTAAAAGAAAGGAGGATTGATTTGACTTATAAAAAATAAGTAAGTTTTCTTTTTTTTTTCTTTTCTTCTCAAGTTATCGTTACAAAAGAAAATTCTAAGGAAACTTCGAATCAGACACGGATTAATGCAATTTTGAGGATAAGAGCGGTTGGTTGAAATTTATGTCCATTTTATGGAAGTAAAATAGGATCTCTTAAATTTCTTATGTAATTTCTTTTTTTTTTTTTTTTTTTTCCTCGGTGAGGGCTTAATCCGCCAGCTTTCGAATTCAGTAACAAAGATTTTCCAATCCTGTCCGGAGGAAAGGGGGTGGGGTTATATGCTTCTGGCTGCACTAACAGTTTTGACCACGTGCCGCCACTGATGATGCTTATAAATCTATTTTAAAAGATGTTTTTTTTTTTTTTTTCACTCTCTCTCACCAAATTATAATTATATTTGCTTTTGCTTGTGTCAAACGTAGGTTCAAAGTCAATCCTTCTGTAAATATTTTCATCGATATGTATTAAACCAATTTACAGTAAGGCGGAAAAGTTGCTATGGAGTGATGAATTTTTGATACCTCAAGAAATGAGATTCTTGTGTCTCATGAAGATTTTATTTTGTGTGTTTTGTACAAAATTGTTTAATTTAATGGGATGTATTCCATAAGTGGGGGAGGTTGCCAAGCCCAGATACATTGCCAAAGATTATGATAAGGAAACGGGCGTGTCAGGGTTGCCAATCAAGATCAGATATTTAGGAACCCTTTTGCACAGTTGTGTTGTTGTTTCATGATGTCATTAAAAATTATCTGATTGCTTGAAGAAATGTAACTGATAACTGTGAAAGCAAAGTTGTATAGTTTAGTTTGCGGTGCAGTTTCTGAATGCTGTTTGAGTTTGTTTTTAGGAAGTGAAATTTTTGGTTGCTTTTATATTAAATGTAGATACATTGTGTAGAAATGTAATGAATTTGCTTTATTACAATATCTGTTTTTTATTAATCAGCAACAGACTGAATTTTGTTAAAAAACTGAAAATTTTTGTCGTGTAGAATATTTAAAGCGCTGTATTAGGCTAGTGTATACATGGGCATCTAAATTTTGGTTTTATAATTTCTAATATGTTTTTAAATAATAGTTCTGACCATTATTCTGTTTAGATTTTTTTTTTCTTACAATATTATGTACTGGTTTTATTGTGGTATATTTTCAGAAAATTAGTTTTCTTGTGGCTGCATGTTCTCTAGAGTTGCCAGTGGCTCTTTTTTAAATGTGACTGAACTGCACTAGCATGGAAATCTGAATTTGCAGTATTATGCAAATTCTCTTGTCCAGAGCTTTGATGTTTCATAGATTTAGTTTGTCTGTCTAAAAGGATATTTTGACAGTAAAATACTCAGATCTTTTGGAGCTATTTGCTATTTTAAAAATTTTAAATTTTTGCAATCTTTTGTTCAATCATATTTTTTTAAACTGTTATATTTTTTTCAAGTATCAATGCTTTAATTTTTTGAAAGTATATTAAAATTGAGTGATTGACTTAGGGTATAAAAAATAAAAGTCATTTTAAATTTCAGAAAAAAACTGCATGTTTGTCTGGATTTTGTATGATTTACTTGGTATACTATCAATATTTAAAATTTGTCGCTTAAAAATACTAATTTTTGAAAAATCTCTTGAATATTAATTTACAATTTTGCATGGTTACATATTTTATTTTTTCCTCTTTGTCTTCCATGCAAGCAAGAGGCAATGTTATAATAGTAAGTAGTTATCAATTTAACAATGAAAGTTTCCTCTACACCCCCTCCCTTAAAAACAAACATGCATTACCTTAAATATGCAAAATATGTTTAATAATAACTACTAAACAATATTATTAAAAAATATCCTTTAATATCTTTTTTAAATTTTATTCCCTATAGATTCATAGCATCATAGATCTATTTCTTGTTGGGTATATGAATGTTCACTTCAGATGTTTTTATTCCTTTAATACCAGACTTGTTTTCAAGTTTGAATTTTATTTCTTGAGAGGTTTAAATATATTAAATGTGTTATTTTTGGTGAAAAAAAAGTATTTAAAATTGATGCCTCTAGATAATAGTGCTCAAAGGGACATTGTTGTATCTTATCAACTAAAAGTAAGAAAAATGTAAATTTGTGACTTGCAGTATCGTACGAGCTTGGTCTATAGTTCTCATTGCTTCTGATATCTTACATATACAGGGTGGGCAAAATAAAAGTGGCCCAGATACTATTTTCATGAAAGTGGTCTGGAAAAGGTTTATGTACCTTAAGGCATGACACGTGTACATTATTAACCAATGAGATGGGAAAATGAAGAATTCTTTTGAACACAAACTAAGAAAACACAGGACACTTTAGCGAACTTGAATAATTTATTTGTGCTTTGCTGGAGGTTTCTTCAATACATTTCCATTCTTAAACTCGTGGGAGTACAGTTACATACAAATTTTCCATGAATTGTGCTTCACATAACACTCGACGATGAACACACATTCTTTTATCTTTTGTGTTGCATTAAACTACAGGCACTAAAGACATCTGCACCCTCTCGCTCACACGACTGTAATGACACAGCTGCACATCGGGACAGAGCGTGTGAGCAATGAGCATGTGTCGTGATGTACGTTACGGTCACAGACGCTGATTCTTGCATCGACATCAGCAGTCATTTTGTTTTCATTACAGGCCACTTTTATTTTGCCCACCCTGTACAATTAGTTTTATAAAATTTATGAGTGTTTGTCAATTTAAATACATGAAAAATGATTGTATGTATACAGGTATATATGATGTGCATGTATTTAGAATATATTCTACATACATGACTAAGTATAAACAAAGTAAACACTTATGTTCATTGATATAACACAAAATACTTAGCATAAATACGGTATAGTATCCCTTTGAATGACATCCACGGAGAACATAGGCCTAGATCCCATGTGTAGATAATTGGCCATAATCCCACAACAACAAAGCACGAAATAATATTTATGAAGCCATCAAATGTGCATTTATAAAGATTATGACTCTGTTCCCACCAGAGTCAACAAATGTGCATTTATAAAGATTTGGAAAACAGTGTGTAACAAAAAAAAAAAAAACTAAAAGTAAGTAAGAAAAAATAATAAATGTTTCCTAAAAAGATGAAGTGTATTTTGTTTTACTATTTTATGTTGTACTTACAATCTGTTAAAGTTCTAGCCCATCTTTTATTTGTTTTGTAAAATTAATGATTTTCATCCTTTGAAGATTTTCTGCTTAAAAATATTTTAATGTTGTTATTCATTGTTTAACAAGTCCCCCCGCCCACCCCCTTTCTTCTTTGTAACCAGTAGTTAGTATTGATATTGCTTTCTTAACCAGAATCATGCCTAGACTTTTGCTAAGTGGTATGCGATTTATTTGGTTCAATTAGTGCCGGTAATATTTTCAGATGACATAGTTTTAAAGCATTTAAAGTTCTAGTAATATGTATAGTTGTCCCTCCTCTCTTTGTTTTTTGCTCTTTAATAGCTCTGTGATTTAGATGTGATATGCTACTTTGATAGGTTTTTATTATTCTGGAAGTTTATGAAACATCTACAGACTTTTGTGGTTTGAAAATATTTGAACTCATAGTGTTTTAATGGTTTATTTAAAAAAAAACAAAAAAAACTGAATATTTATAGATTTTGTAATTCAAAGATTTATTTTGTTTTAATAAATTTAAAACAAACTCACAGCCTTTTACAGTTATAATTAGGATTATAGTTTTAACATTATAAACCCTTTAGTTTTATTTCTTAAATGTATTAATCAAAATACAAAATATAATCATCTTATAACTTTGCAAAGGATAGTGCGGTAAGTTTAAAAAATAAAGAAAAAACATTTTTAAGACTAATTTGGTTTACATTTATGAATTTTGAAAAATATTGCTGTTTAGTATTATTGTTGGACATGGAATTCTAATAAATTAAAATTTATTTAGGAGGGCATACATTATCTGGAGCATGTATAGAAGTGGATGCTTTAAATACTTTGATACCAGATTGGAAAGACAAAGGAGTATGTATGTGAAAATATTAATGAGCTGACTCTTGTATTAAATAATTCATTTATTATAAATTTTTTAACTCCCACACTTTAGGCACCCATAAAAACTGCTGTTACATCCGACAAATTTGCATTTCTTACTGAGAAGAAAAGGATTCCAATACCAATTTTCAAGGGTAACATTTTAATTTTGATTTTTAATATGCTAATTTTATTAAATCAGTAAGTATGCCAAATTTAATTATTGAGTAATTTTCCCTCCTGAGTTCATCATATAGGCTACTAGTTATTGCTTTTCTTTGATATACTTTGATTTTTAAAAGATATTTGTAGTCACACATTTTGTATGGTTATATTTTGGTGTATAATTTTACATTTTTACTTTTTTTTTTAATACTGTTATCTTATTCCTTTATCAAAGTTTAATTATAAAACAGTTATAAGCCTCACCATGGCACGGTGGTTATATCACTGAAAATGGTAGACGGCTGAAGTGTGAAGGTCCCGGGTTCGGGTCCCATCGCGCGGTCATCGATCTAACGGTCTGGAGTTTTGGTAGGTTTTCTCCAGATGTAACGTGAATATGTGTTAGAACCCTTTAGAAAGTCCTCCTACCTAGGCATCCCTCATCTTAGGCAGATACCCCTTGTGCAGGTTTGCCTTAATCACACACAATCACAACCATAAAACAGTTATAAAGCTTAATAATAGAGTAGTAATCTTTAGGTAATATATCTTTCCTTATTTTTAAACTTTGATTATTAAGCATTGATCAATTTTTCTAAAACCTTGATTTTTTTTTAAAATTGCTATGTTTAGTATATAATACAGCAGTATATTTTTATTGCCTAATTTTTATTGTTGAATGTGTTGCAGGTTTACCTATGTATAACCATGGGAATTATATAGTAAGATTAGGAAATGTTGTAAGGTGGCTTGGTCAGCAAGCTGAAGAATTAGGTGTTGAAATATATCCTGGATATGCTGCTAGTGAGGTAATTATTGAATTATCTGAATGTTCAAAAATTTTCAAATCTCAGCATTTTCTTAACTTTTTTATTTTATTTAGGTTTTATTTCATGAAGATGGTAGTGTAAAAGGCATTGCAACTAATGATCTTGGAATCAATAAAGATGGTTCTCCTAAAGTAAATAACAAATTTATACATTTTTAAAAGATTAATATGGCGTACCTGTAAATCCAAAACATTAATTTGTAGAAAACATTTTTGAAACTATTTAAAAATTATAAAGGAAAATAAAGTGTAAAACATTTATCTTAACACTGGGGTGATTCTATGAAACTAGGGACGCCAATGGCAAAAAAAAAAAAAAAAAAAAAAAAAAAAAAATCTAATAAAAAAATAATACTTTAGTCCCCTATGAAGTAAAAATATGTGAATTTCTATGAAATGATGCTAAAAAAGTTGACAACACCTTTTTAAAAGTTTTATACACAAGCTTTGTCAACATTACTCTTTTTCACACGAGTTCTTGTCTGAAAGAGGTGTAGGAAGTTCATCTTGTTTTATAAAAGAAATCAACAAATATATATGAAATCTTATTTTTTTTATTGAAATTTCATTTGTGTATGAAAAGATTAGACCAATGCAGAAACCTTTAACTGCAATATTTATCTTAGAAACGATTTTTGTAAATTAGGCCAAATATTTAATGTAACATCAGTCACGAAATTCTATAAAAGTTTTTCTTGCTTAAATAAAATTAGTCCCAAAAATATAAAAAGTCATTTTCTCTTCCTTTATGAAGATATCTTTAATATTAGTCTTTTGAATATCTAATATTGGTTCAATTTATGAATTTTAAACTTATAAAAAATATGTAACATCAGTCACATTTCTGTTTTTTGATTAGATACCTACATAAAAATATTGGGAAAATCGCATTGACTACTGCAGAAAGACAGAAAAGAAGGTGAGATAAGTTAAAGAATAAAGGGAAATATGAAGATTATTAAAGAAAAACAAAGCAGAACCAATAAAGAGCCAAAATAAAAAGGAAATGACCTAGCCAAATTACCTCAATCAATTCAGAATACTCTTTTTCAAACATTTTCTCTAATTTCAAGATAAATTAATCTTTTTACCTTCTTCTGAATTGACTGAGGTAATTTAGCTGGATCATTTCTTCTTTTATTTTGGCTGTTTATTGCTTCTGCTTTGTTTTTATGATTTTCATATTTTCTTTCATTCTTGAATTTATCTCATCACTTTTTTCTGTCTTTCAGCAGCAGTCAATGCTATTTACCCAATATTTTAAAGTAGCTTTCCAATTGGAAAACAGAAATGTACCTAATGTTACACATATTTTATAACACACATTTATACATTTTTATAACTTTAAAATTCACAAATGAAACTACGACTTTTTATATTATTAGGAGTGATGTTACATTAATGTTATGGCTAACTTATAAAAATTGTTCTCAAGGCAAATATTGCAGTTAAAGGTTTCTGTGATTGTCTAATCTTCTCATAAGTGAACGAAATTTCAATAAAAAATAAGATTTTATACATACCCGTTGATTTCTTTTAGAAAACAAGATGAAATTTCTACACCTCTAAAGACAAAAATATATGTAAAAATGTTTTGCCATCTTTTTATAGAAATTCACAAATAATTACTTTATAGAGGAAAAAAACTATTATTCTTTAAAAGATTATTTTTTTCACTGTTGTCCCTAGTTCCATGGAATCACCCTTTAGTGAAATACACTAACAACATTATTTTTTAAATTGTATTAATGAACAACAAGCATTACTATGATTTATTTATTATGATTAAACCAGAGTAATTCTATTTCAAAAAGTGAATTTGGTAGTTTTGTTTTTAAGAAGAAATAATATATAATTATAGCATGTTTATGTGAATGTAACCCCAGTCACGAAATATATCTAACATTAGTCACGGGAATAAAATATTTTCTACATAAAAGTTTTTTAATTTTTTAAATGAAAGAAAATGTTTTCATAAAGATTGAAATCTGTACTTAACTAGAAAAAAATTATTTTACTTCTCACACTATCAGTTCGAAGAGGATTTGAATTTATATAAAATTCATTTTTCTCAATGTCTCTTCTGTGTAACTTCAGTCACGTTTTTTGATTTCCCTTAATTTAAAAAAAGAAAAAAAAGACTTCTTATATTGAAGATGTATAACAGTATAGTACTTATTTATGATACTCTTGATAAATTTAAATAAAGAAATATATATATTTCAAGCCACTGGGGAATTTCAAAGGTTACAAATGTAGTCAAACTGTAACGTCAGTCACCATCCATGGTGACTGAGCAGTGGGTCATTCCAATGACCCACTGCTATTTATTATTTAGTAAAATTTTGATGTTGCCAATATATGTTTATGCATCTATGTAGTGCACATTGACAGTCATTTTTAGTGAGAAATTTTTGTACTTTTGTTATTATGAGTTTATTATTACTATTATTGTCGTAATAATTGTCGATTACTACAGAAGATTCTAAATGCCACTGTGACAGTAAATGTAGGCACCAACTTTTCCTTTCTAAACATAAATGGCTTTAAAAAAAAAAAAAAAACTATAAAATAGCACTTTTCTTATTTTTTCCTCTATGTTACTTTTCACCAGAAGAAGAAAATAGATACATTTAAAATTATTAAATTTATATAAAAAAGTATTAAAATTCTTTATTGTGAAATAGTATAAGTAATGTCTGTAAGTGTAATTTTTATGGAAAAAAATAATTTGTTTATTGCCTCTTAATAGAAATACTTAATTTTAAAATTTGTAATAAGTTTTAGACAGTTTTTGTGTGCGTTTGGAAGGAAAAAAAACAAATGTATCTTATAAATTATACTTCAGCTTTTTCTTAATGATTGATTTAAAATGCCTATTTGAGTTTTATTTTTTAAAAATATCATTTATACTTTCCTTTTCAAATAAAAAATTACTACTCTTCTTTTAATCTCTTTATTTTGCATTGCTGTGGAATAGTTTACTTTTTATATTTTAAGAAAGCATTTTCATGCTCATTTATTTAGGAGTCATTTGAGAGAGGTATGGAACTTCATGCAAAATGCACAATTTTTGCTGAAGGATGTCATGGACATTTAGGGAAACAGCTGTATAAAAAATTTGATTTAAGGGCAAATTGTGAACCCCAAACTTATGCTATAGGTCTGAAGGAGGTTTGGGAAGTTGAGCCCTCAAAGCATAAACCTGGAACCGTGGAACACACCGTAGGATGGCCGTTGGTATGAAAACTCCTATGACATTTATTTTCTTTATTAAATTATCAACTTTTTAAAAAATAGATGTGACTTCTGTTTCAATGATTAAGGAAATTTTAATATGCACAATTTCAGGCTGTCATATGATGCTGTCAAACTTCCAAAATATAATTTAATTCTTAAATTTTGTTTCTTTTATTTCCTTACATGAAGCAAAGTATTTTATTCATAAAAAAATGTAGTATCCAGATTTTTACAAGTTTCTGTGTGCAGTCTATAAGTGTATGTGCATGTTGTACAAAGGTCGGAATTTTGTTGGAAATGTGTAGTTATTATTTTAATTCTTTTATATCCTTGAAATAGTGTATATGTGTTTCGTATAAAAAGTAATACACATGTTCAAACTTTTGTTTATTTTTTATTTTTGTTCTAAACATTGTTTTAAAGTATATTTGTTTTTGATGTGTTCTTGCAGGCAGTTTAGTCCTATATTACTTAACTTGAAGTATTAGTGATTAGGGGCTAATGGGGCTGAGACTAGGGGCTAATGGGATGCAGGGCAAATGGGACAAAACAGTTGGTGTGCGAAATAAAATATTTCTATGAAAAGTTTGTGTACCACAGAATGGGTACAGTAATACTACATCTTTGAACAACAACAGGTGGACCATTGCAGTTAAGTAATAAGCCTGGGAACATCATTGTTGCTTTTAGCACATCAAAGTAAATTTAAATTTTTATATTTAATTCAATTTTTTTAATCATTTAAAATAACTTTGAATTAATGTAAAGATTCTTAAAGATAGCAGATGTCGTGTAGATTATGATAGTATAAATCAAGCATTATGGGATAGAACATGTGGTTTTCTATTCTTGAAATCTTGAATTCTTACACTGTGGGGTCTATGGGACTGTTGATGTGGGGACTAATGGAACAACTGAACAGACAGTAAACAAGTTATTATTTTATAAAAATTCTGTCTTAGATGTAAATCAGGACTAAAAGTTGTTAAAAAATTATTTATGCCTATAATTTAATTAATTTAGGCCTAATAAAAATTAATTAGCCTAACAATATGAACTATGTAAAATTTCAGACAGTTCTGTAGACAAAAGCATGTCTTCACAGAACTCATCAACTCAGTTTAATTGTGCAGTATTCAAGATAAGTTCAAAAAAATTAAATATACTGACTTTGTTCCATTACATCGGTATCATCAGTAAGATTAGTAATGAAATGTTTGTGAACTACCTAAGGATAAAAACTGACTGTTTGAAATTCATACATCCAGAAAAAGAAGATAAGCATAGGCTAATATTGCTGACATAGTGCCAGCATTGTCACTACCTAAAATTGACAGACAAACTATGCGATCATCTACAATTTTGAGTTTTGATTTTTCTCTATATGACCTTAAATAATACTTCATAAATGGAAAAGTTGTGAAAGGGCATTAGTATTAATATTTTGCAACTAGATAGTTTCACATACATAATTTAGTTTTTATTTATTTATTAGTACAAAATGTATTTATTTTTATATTTGTCCCATTAGCCCCTGCATCATGTACCATTAGACCCCATACACAGGAGCTAATGGGACAGCGATATAATTTCAGAAATGGACTTTTTTTTTATTAATAGGTCTTTAAAACACATTAAGCATCTTTTGGTAATCACATGTGCTTTAATTTAGTATAATTTTTTTTTTTTTTTTAATATCTGCACATTTCACTGAAATATAGTGTAAACTAAAAAAGTGTCCCATTAGCCCCCAGTCTCCCTAACGTGTCTAAAAAAAAAAAAAAAAAAAAAAAAAAAAAAAACTCTTTTTGTAGACTTTTATGTATATAATTTTTATTGTATGCATCTATGAAATAAAGTGAAGCTTAAAATTGAATTTTGAGTGTCCTAAAATTTGGGGGAAATTGTGCCATCAAAAAAAATTTTCTTCCATGCCTACCCCTGTATATGTACAATACGTTTTGATTTTTCCTGAATCCATTTCTCATGCAATTGCAAGGAAAGAACTCAGTCGTAAAGTGAGGAGTGCCAGGAATTTAAATAGATGAACCAGACTATCATGTGGTATCTACATGAGATTTTAAACTTTTTAAAAAACAGTGCACTTTAAGATCATTCTAGTTTTTGCTTTCTAATTAACTTTTTGTTTTGTGAAGTTCACTGAATCATTCCCAAGTTTAGTGAATGCAGCAAAGAAAAATTACAGTTTACAGTTTTATTGAATATTATTTTACTAAGGTTAAAGTAATATAAATAGGTACAGAAACTTTGGATTAACTTTCAGATATTGTATTCCGACATTGTATTTAAATGCAAACTGCACCTTTAAATACTGCATTCCTTTAATGCAAATAATTTGTGTATGTTAAAGTTATTTTTAAATACAGCAAAATAAACTGAAAAATATCAATATAAATTGCTTATTGATTGAAATTCAGCATTGACTTGATTTTGAAATCTGGCATCATTTACTTTTTAGTTTCTATGGTTAAAAAAGAAAATGACTTAATTTTCTTTTCTTTCTTAGAATAGAAAGACATATGGTGGGTCCTTTTTATATCATTTAGATGAAGATTCACCTCTAGTTGTTGTTGGATTTGTTGTTGG
Organism: Cheiracanthium punctorium; assembly: GCA_038373885.1. Lineage (NCBI taxonomy): Eukaryota > Metazoa > Arthropoda > Arachnida > Araneae > Cheiracanthiidae > Cheiracanthium > Cheiracanthium punctorium. The sequence continues at coordinate 49,052 of JAWZYV010013703.1, forward strand.
TCTAGATTATGAAAATCCCTATTTAAGTCCTTTCCAAGAATTTCAACGATTTAAACTTCATCCATCTGTGAGACCTGTATTTGAAGGAGGTACAAGAATTGCATATGGAGCAAGAGCATTGAATGAAGGAGGATTTCAAGTAAATTTAATTCATCTTTACTATAATTTTCTAACATCCTTATTGTTTATAATTAAACAATCTGGTTAAAATAACCTATGTGTGTGTTTTATAAGAAGCAAACTTTTACCTTTCAAGTAATGAATAATTAAATATAATTCACATTTAAATTAAAGGTTTTAATTTATAAGTAAAGGTTAAAAAAAGGGAAAATTTTAAAACTCTAATTTTCATAACATTTTTTTTTTTTTTAAACACATACTGAATTTAAGTGAAAATTCAGTTTGCTTAATATTTAGTTTGTTATTGTTTACTTTAATTTTTTTTAAATGATCATTTTTTCAATAAGTTTTATGTTTGGTTATTTTTAAAAAATATACTATTATGAGATTTAATTTTAAATACATAGTTAAGCTAATAATTAAAAAAAAACTATTGTAACTTTACTAAAACTGTAATGTTCAATATCAATAACTTTTTTTTATTTACTGAATTTAAATATGTTCTGTGTAATATTTCATTTTTTATTGTTTTCAATTCAGAATTTAAAAAATACCAATGCATATACAGGGTACCCCCAAAAAGGTGGTAATAGGTTTTAATTCTTTCTCTATTAAAGATAAGTAGGCAATGTAAATTGAAAAAGTGTTCAAAATAAGGTCGGAAACAAGTCTCTGTTAAGGGAAAACTCCTCTCATTAATTTTCAAAAAGTTACACTTTTTAAATTTGTATACGACCCCCAAACAAAAAATTTCTGTGTTAGTAAAATGTGTCCCATACACCAATGAGGTTACATATAAAATATGAAAATTGTATTCTTAAAAGTGTGAGAGATATGAAGATAAATATAACGCTGACTTAAACCACTTTTCAGTGGCTCTCAGAGGGAAAAAATTATGTTGCATGATCGCATTTCAGGGGTCGTACAGAAATAACAAAATAATTTTTTTTTCCAACCTAGCAATAAACATTAACATTCAAAATCATGTATAGCCCCCGATCATATTTTTTTAAAAGATATCTCCGACACGTTGTAAGATGAAAGGCTGAAATTTGGTACATCACCTCATGAGTGTATGGGGCACATTTTGCTGATAGGAAATTTTTTTGTATGGGGGTTGCATATGAATTTAAAAAGTAATTTTTTTGTAAATAAACAAGAGGAATTTTTCTTACCGGAGCCTTATTTTAAACATTTTTTCAACTTGCAATATCCACTTATCTTTAATAGATAAAGAATTAAAGCCCAATCCCACCTTTTTGGGATATCCTGCATACATATATTATTCGATGAGTTTCACTGCTTGGTTATTTTATTTATTTTTGCAATACTGTGCACATATTTAGTGATTATAAAGCTTTGCCATTTCTGATATAGAAAATTTTAATAGCTCATCATGAGATTCCAATAAGTAATTCATCTAGTGCATTGCATGATTAGTTATTCCTGATACTCATATACAGATACATATTACAGAGTATTCCTAAACTTACCTTTCCTGGTGGCTGTTTGATTGGATGTAGTCCAGGCTTCATGAATGTACCTAAAATCAAAGGAACTCACAATGCCATGAAAAGTGCCATGATAGCAGCTGAAACTGTTTTTGATGTTGTAACTTCAGAGAACAGTGAATCAAGTACAAAATGTAAGCAATGAAAAATATGAATAACTGGTATATCTTCTTATGTTTGTAATCTTACTAAATCGTTGAGTTATATATTTTCAAATTTTTATGCCTTTTTATATTTTGCTAATGTACTTTTTATACAGCTTGATTAGAACATACAAAAGAAAAAGTTAATTTCAGAGGTCATTTGTTGTTAGCTTGAAACTTGTGCAGTATTTTCTAATTTTCATATTGCAGTATTATTATCTCTTTGACAAATTTAAATAAGTTTCACAGATAAAATGAAGCATTGTTATACAAGAGCTCTTCCTAGCAAAACAAAATACCTTTGAATGTAAAAAGTTTCCACAAACAAATTTGCAGAGAGATCTTGCATGTGTTCAGGAAAGAATCCAAACTGTATTGGGGCAGAAAAGTTGAAACCACCTGTTGCAACCACGCCATAGTTGAAGCAGATATTCAATTTTTGCAGTTTATGAAAATGTTATACTAAAAAAAACCTGATCAACATCCAAATTCACACAGATACATATGCTACTTTATAAATCTGAAAATCCCCAGTTTTTTGGTGATTTTTAACTTTAAAAAATTACTCTATCAGATTTAACAGGCTGTTTGAAAAAATTCAAAATTATCCAGATTTTTGTTTGCACGAAGCTTTGAATTTAGGATTAATTTAACAACTTAAGTAGAAACAATACTATTTTACTAACTAGAATAATAAAAAAAAATCATATGAAGTTATTTATTTTAAGTGGAATAAATATTGAATGTATTAAGTGTAGACATTTTTTTGTCAAATGTTTTTTTCTACTGCCTGTTGTAACTGCCTTCACTATGTGCTTTATCTTCCAGTACTTGAATAGTGAACTTATTTTCACTTTAGCTCCTGAACCTGTTGAATATGAAAAAAAATTGAAAGAAAGTGATGTCTGGAAAGAATTGAGATCTGTTCGCAATATACGTCCATCTTTCCATAGTCCTTTAGGTATTTATGGCACAATGCTATATACTGGAGTTTTTTATTTCTTGGGAAGAGGGAAGGAGCCTTGGACTTTATCTCACCACGGTAAGCTCTTTTTTTTTATGCACGTGTGCTTGTTATATTACAGATATCTTAATCATTCAACTACTGTAAGCATTTCTAACACATTTATTTAAAAAAAAAAAATAAAAAAAAAAAAAAGAAGAGCTAAGTTTCATACCAGTCTACTAGGTTTTCAGAGGCCTAATTTTCTTCTGAATTGAAAGTCTTTAAGAAGTCCAGAATTTTCACCATTCTAAATTTATTCATTTTTCTTAGAAACAGAAATTGCACAATTTTTTTTTTCTCTGCCAAGCCAAATGACAAAAGTTAACTGATAAATGTAGTATGTTTTAAGTCAAATGGCAGCTGTTGTACAGATGTAAACTATCAATAAAATCTACTGCAAAGAGTGTTTCAATGGATTGCTTTAGAAAAAGAGGAAGGGGGACCACCCTTAAATTTTGTTCATTATTCAAAATACAGTAGAAGACCCGAAATCCGCACTGTCTGTTCAATGTAAACAATGAAATCTGCCCTGCCAGCTGCAAGTTCAGAAAACGACAGTATAACCACAAAGTAAACCTAAATAAGCTATTCCCACTTGAAAAAATTTTTTTAGGAGTCTGTGAGCTCTCATCTTAACATTGATGACTTTCAAATGACTGACAGTGACATAATGGACACTGAATTATGATCACATGATGCAGACTCTGACACATTAACAAGTGAGGATGATCAAAAAGTTGATAAATTAACATTGAATGAAGGATAGGTGTGAGAAAGAAATATCTCATATTTGTAGAGCAACAAAGCTGTGTTACAAACAGGAAATAATAATAATAATAAAAAAACCTATCATTAGAACATCCCAAAGTCCTAAACTGTTAAATATACATGTTTAAATAAGTTGTACTATAATCTCATAATTTTATATATTGCATTAATCCTCTGTATTTTTATATCATGATTCTAATTATAAGTAACATGATTTGTTTCCCTTGATCTCTATTGTATATTTTTTTCTATTATTTTCTGAGGGGGGTGGAAATAGAATAAATTTCCTATTATGACCCAAAATCCGCAAAATTCTAAAATCTGCACAAGGTCTGGAACCAAGCTGTGCAAATTTTGGGTCTTCTACTGTAGCAGCATTTTTTGCAATTGTTATAGTATATAAAATAATAGTTATAATTAAAAAAAATGAGTTAATGTCATTCATATACGATTTTAGATAGAACTTATACCCCCTCCCCTCAGTTTTATAGTTATCAAGCTTTTATTTACTATTGTATTAATTTTTTAATGGCCTTTTTCAATATATGCATTTATAATTCCACCCTGATAATTTGTTTTTCAAAGTAACTCTAGTAGTAGATAATTAAAAAAAAAATGAATACAATTTTTAATTAAAAAATTATTCTAAATAACAAAACGTAGTTTAAAGATTTTACTAAAGTGCATGTCAAAATTATATGGACAGATGATTTTTTTTTTTAATTTGCAGTTCAAAAAATGCAGTAATGATCACAAAAAAGAAAAGAAAATTAACTTGTAGAATCATAAATTTATTATAATGCAGCAATATCATGCTTATATCACTTTATTTATTTATTTTTTGTAAAATATAAAAATATATATATATATATACAATTCAAAATAAACCCAAAAATATACAGACAGTGGAAAGATTCGCTTTTTATAACTATTATATAAAAAAAATTGCATATTCTGGATTCTGTGTGACATAACCTTTTCAAAATATAAAATCGCTATTTGTTCTACATTTTGAAAATAGTTGAAAAATGCCATCCAACATTGAATTCTCTGCAGATGATATAGCTAAAGTTAAATTTTCTGATATTTGTGAACTTATAAAATGTAATACTTCTAGAATTTATGAAATTTTATTGAAAAGTGGCCAAGTGTTCAGATAAGTTCACTATAAGTGTTCAGATTGACCAAGAAAGATATTTCCTTGACAAGACAGATATATTGTGAGTAGTTTCAACCTAAAAGAAGACTGTAGCAATATCTGTTTCGAGATCTACGGTTCACAGTCACATATAGGCTTGATTAAATGCTTTTTTTATCGTAGAAATAAATAAGTAAATAAAATAAATTTGCATAATTCTGATGGCTAGGTGTACAATTGGTGTGATTTACAATGAGAACCTCGTGAGTTCTTTAGTTAATTACAAGGAGGGTGTTCTCTGAAAGTATGAGGCACACACTGTTGCAATGGAACAGCAGATATTGATTTTCCTAATGCTATAAGGATTATCAAAATGTCCTAAAAAGACATCTATATCCAACTGGAAACACCTTAGATGGTAATAATTGGAAATTCGAACAGGACAATGCATCAATTCACAACTCAGCTCAACAAGAGCTTAGTTTACACAGAATCAACTGACTGTAATAGACTGGCAAACCATCAGCCCAAACCTGAATCGAATTGGAAACCTTTACTTATTCTATATTTCTTTGTTGTAGTTTTATTATGATTTTTCATTGTTAATTTTTTTTTTTCTTGATTATTGTGTCATGTTCTGAACAGATCTTTCAGAAAATTGTCTGTTCATGTAATTTTGAGAATTAAATGTACTAAATACATTATTTTTTCAACTTCTCTTTCATAAATTTAAATTTTGCTTTATTTAAAATAGATTTCTGTCAATAATTTTAATTATCATTTAGGGGCTGACTATGGGAAACTAAAGCCAGCAGCTGAATGCAAGCGTATTGAATATCCTAAACCCGATGGTGTTGTAACATTTGATCTCCTTTCATCAGTGGCTCTTACAGGAACAAATCATGAGGATCAACCACCTCATTTGACATTAATGGATGATTCTGTTCCAGTAGATAGGAATTTGAAAATTTTTGATGGTCCTGAACAAAGATTTTGTCCAGCAGGTAAATATCCCACTTTTAAAAATAGAGGCACAGATATTATAAAACACTTTAAAAGAATGACGAAGTAATAAATGCTGTTAATTAACAGAATGTATAACTATTTTCTCTGTATTGAAAATGTAATTTTACATTCATTTTGTGTAAAATCTGTAACATATATTTACATTAAATTTCGAAAAGAGAAATTCTTAAATGTGCATGCTGTTTAAGACTCTCATAAAGGATTACATTCCTCCATAACGGTCTTATGTGTAAAAAAAATAAATAAATAAATAAAATAAAATAAAATAAAATATCCAGCATTGTTGCAAATTATAGGTTACTTTAAAACTTGCTTCTGTGAACTTAGGAACCAAAAAGGATTTACTTTATCAGGAATCATACCTCATGTAAATATATGATAGGTATAAAAAAAATCAGGAAAAATTCAGGGATGCCAGCCTATTGATTTAAATTTCAAAACTCAATTATTTTAGAAGATATTTACTAAAAACTGAAGAACAGAAGCAGCATGGTTTCCATGCTTGAGGATTTTTGGCCACATAAAATGATTGATTCTTGAATCTAAGCAATGAACAGAAATGTCATTTGTAAAAATTACTAAATAATCTTGAACAGTCATTTTCAAACAAAATATTGTCTGCATGCAAAAATAAAGTGGGAATCAATTGTTTTAAGTAAAAGTATAAGGATTTATTTCAACAAAATATACCTAACTCAGAGTTTTACTAAAGAAAAAAGTGGTTGGTTTGCCAAGTTTAACAATTTTGAGCAGGCAGAAATCAGAGGTTGTTAAAAAGAGAGAGAGATAAGCAACAATAAGTAATCCTGGGCTAATAAATCCCATGGTAGTTTCAACAGAAAATGCTTTGAATTTTTAATTTTATTTTTTTTTTTGTTAGAAAATTTGTACATTCATTTACTTCTCAAGAATTCGCATTTTTTTTTACATTTATTTTTATTGTTAAAAATATGTTCAATTAAAAACTTTGTTTTTAAAACTTCAAGCAAATTTTTAGAGGTTTTGCTCAAAATACTCAAATTAAATTACCTAATACAGTACAATCTTAATGATGTGACACATATGGGACCAGGCAATCCTCAGATTATCCAAAAATTCCAGATAATCAGGAGCAAAGAAATTTTACAGATATAATGTGCATTAGCTTTTCATGAAGAAATAAGACAAGATTTGGCTTTGAAAAATAATCATTAATTGTTTTTTTGTTTCTTTGTTTTATAAATTTTATCAAAAGCACACTTTTTGTAAATGTTTATCCACCAGGACATTATCACTTGTGACGCCATTTTCTTCTGCCCATTTAGTGCACACATTCAGAACATTGAATGTGTTGTTGTTGGTCATAGTTCAGAGTAGAAACTTCCAACTCATCTATCGACTAATGACATATGGTGACCTTTAATTTGCAATCGTAAGTGGAGAATGAAATTGGAGCATGTGTTTTCCAAGGGCACCAGATTACCAAATGTGCCGGACTGTCAAGATTGTACTGTTATTGCATTCATATATATAAATGAGGTTTTTATTCTCTTTCAAACATTTTGTAGCTTTAGTTATTAAAAGTATGTTATATATTTTCATATACTACAAACTGAAAAACCTACTTTAAATATTATTTTCCTTTCGAAACGTTTGCTTAATGTAATAAATTTACATGTGTGATGCATGTGATGTAGCATAATTAATTTTCTTTGGGAGAGCAAAAACAAGTTTTTTTTTTTTTTTTTATGGAAAAAAAAAATGTATGTGCGCATAAAAATTTTCATATTTACTATGTACCTGAAAGACAATAAAACCCCCACTTATATATAAATGTAATTCTTAAAGAGTAATTTATTTAGAGTATTTTAAACCTCTAAATATTTACATGGAGCTTTAAAAATAGAACCTGTAATTGAACATACTTTGAACAGCAAGTGTGAATGTAAAAAAATTTGAAAATTTTGATTGGTAGATAAATTATATTTTCATACTTATTTTTTCACAAGTTCAGGTAATTAGTCTCTTCTGTTGAAACTACCGTGGGATTTATTAACGTAGAGTTACTAGTTTAGTATGTTGATAAAACTGTCTTTTTATTTGTTCTATTTGCACTAAAGTGCAAGGAATCCAGAACTAACAAGGTATTTAACAATGTGTGATAAATTTATTTGAGCACATTTGACACACATGCTGTGTATTAACTTAACCCCTCTGCTGATAGGTCAATTTTTATAATTTTCTAGTCCTGGAATGTGGAATAATTTTTTTATCTATAACTCCTAATGTTTTCACTGACAGTTTTAATATAATATAAGAATTATTATAATTCTCCCCCCCCCCAAAAAATAAATATATATATATATATATATCGTATAGCTCACATGATTTCAACAGGCATTGCTTGGGGGGGGGGGGAGTGTATTTGTAGAGAAATTATGGAAAAAAAACTAATAACAAGAAAAATTACGGGAAAAAAAAACTTTCTGCTGTTTCATGTAACAAAGAAGTGGTACTTCACCTTTCACTTTATAACCCCTGAAAATTGCGTTTGTAATATACAGAAGGTTAAAGATCTTCTAAACTCTGTATGTTTGTTAACCCTTTCCGGTTCAAGCATTTTTATATTTTCCAGGTTTGTTCATGCAGTGGAGTGATAGTTAAACTTCTGATATCTATTTAATGAAAGATTGATAACTTTTCTATAAAATATCTGTCACATTGGTGAAAAATGGGCATAACACTTAGCTACCTTTTATCATTTTATGAAAATCTCATTATTATCTGGTTAATAGACATTGGAAAATTGACTGATGCTTCTGAATTTTTGCAGTGAACAGCATAAGTGTTACAATTATGTGGCTAAAATGCCTAGCCACTGCAGTCAAAAAGGTTAAAAATTAATTTCAATAATTGAAGTAAATAAATATTAATTCTTAATGTTTTGTAATTTATAAAAAATGGAGTACTGCACGTTCTTTAATATTTTTTCTCCACAGGAGTGTACGAGTATGTACCCACAGAAGAGGGGGATGGACAACGCCTGCAGATTAATGCTCAAAACTGCATCCATTGCAAAACATGTGACATCAAAGATCCTAGTCAAAATATTAACTGGGTGACACCTGAAGGCGGTGGAGGCCCTGCTTACAATGGAATGTAACTTTTTTTATAATTCAGTTTCTTGGGCAGTTAAGTCTATTACAATCATTTACTGGACCAGTTATCAATAACCTATAATTTTTAAGCACTTTCAAACTAAATTAGTATACTGTAATTCAAAATTAATATAATGAGTTATAAAATTATTGTAAAAAAGCAGCTTATTTTTTATTTACTTCTTAACTTTTTGATTAATTAAAAATTAGTGCCATTTCCAAAAATAGGTTTTATCATAAACACACCAAATCCCAGAAAACTTAAAAAAAAAAAAAGAAAACCTGTACATGTTTTCTAAAGTTAAGATACATGTTTTGTTTTAATTTTTAAATAAGCAATGCCAAAATAAGATTAATTTAAAACATAAATATGCTGTTGATTATTTTATGTTTTATTGTTTTATATAATCACTGAAATGGTGTAGGTCTGGAAATAACTGAAATTATTTATTTTACAACATTAATAATTTTATTATGCATGCAAAACTATTTTTGCAATATTTAGTGTTTCTGAACTGATGTGCATCAGTAAATTTAAAAATATCATTGAAGAATCTGCATTTTATTTAGTATTGTTCTATTCTGTGGTATGTTGATAAAACATTTGTTTTATTTGTATTATATTCAATCTGAAAATAAATTTAAAGTAATTTTTGAACAGTAACAACAGTCCATGAATTAGGGCTACCATAGTACTGTACATATGAATAAGCATTTGCTGATAAGAATTCAAAGTTGAAAAGGTGCAATACTTTTTTATCAGAACAAGATAAAATGGAGTAATTCTGTTATGTGGTGGCATTTCCTTTAAATCAAAAATTGAAAAACATAAATTGTTACCAAAAATCTGCAACTAAGTGCCCAAATATATCTACGTAAATATTTACAAAGTTTAATGTTTCTATGTATGTGCATTTTTTAGTGTTTTAAAAGCATTCTTACTGATAAAATATATAATAGTATTTATTTGTATGTGCTTTATTTGAAATAAAATATTTTTATAATATAATCTTTGTAAATTGAGTATTATTTGAAAATAACTTGCGTATTAAAGAGTCAGATTAATTTGACTAGGAGAATGAACGTATTTTGACTTGAAAAAGATTGTTGTTAGATATGAAGCTGTCTACTTAATAATGTTGTGATTGAATTCATTTGGTTGAAACTCGTCTTATAGACACTTGTATTAAAAGATTTTACTTGCTTTTCCCATTTAAGAGAACAATTCTGTGGCATGTTTTCTATTTTTTCTCAAATGTGATCAGTAAACAATATTACACATCAAGGCAGTAACCTTACATCTGATATGAAGCTTCTTCATATCAGATATCTCCATTCTGACTTCTGAAAAAATTAATTTGTTGCATTTATTCAAATTTTGTCTTGGTTTTCTAGTGATTGATACACTACATAATAGGTAATTGTATTACATTTTAAAATTGCAATTATTTTTACAAACACCTTGAATTAAAACTGATTTTGGGAATTTTAAAATCATATTTCTCAATTTACAGTATTTTAAAAATTAATTTTTATTTCACCATAAATATGTTATTTTACTGAACAGTTTGTAGAAAGTATAGCAATTAAATCATCTGCATAGTTTTACAAATATTAGGGGGGAACTGGAAATTAGTGCCATTTTTCCGTATGCAGGGTATCCACCGGTGACTAAAAAGCGACTTTTGCTACTAATTTAAAGATAAGGGGACTTCAAAAACTTTTTTGAATAAAAAAAATCATTTTCATACTATTTTCGGCTACTTGTATCCAACTTCAAGTCACAGATTTGAAAATCAGACTTAGATTTTTGTCACGTCCCTTTTCTTTTCAAAGTTGCGAGTGATAATTCATCTAACTTTTTTTTTTTTGTACTATAAAAATAAATGTACTACATGCTCAGTTATATACCGTATGAAGGTTTTAATATATTATTTTATTTATTCCTGCTTAAATGAAGCTAAATGGCCCATGTTTATTTCTTAACTACAAAATCATGCAAAAATGCTTCTATTTTGACATTTAAAATTAAGAAATTGGCTTCTAAACTGGCAATTGGTCTACGTCTGTGAGACTACTAATGATACTATTTCTGCCTCCTGACATTGGTGGACACTTTTTGTATGTCTATATTTTGCTTAGCCAAAACTACTGAAGCCAATAATATGAAATTTGGTATTTATACATGTTCTTTTAACATAGGTGCTAGATTAGACAGCATTTTCTAAAATCCAAAACCTATGGAGGGTAGGGGATCAAAACGTTCTTTTTACGTATCCCGTGTAATTAGGTTCATTTTGTCTGTAATTAAAAACATGAAAATTTGTTTGAATTTAATGCAACAAAACTACTGTACTTTCTGGTTCCCCTAATATCTTGCATGATTTTACACATTACTATACATGCGAGTACTTTTTATTATGTACATGTATTTGTTATTTTATATGAATAAGGATGTGAAGTCGTTGAATTTTGTAAATTTTAAAGACAGAAAAGAGATAACAAATTATAATGTAGCAAAATTTATTATGCTTATCAAATTATAATTCATGTAGATTTACACACAGGCGCTTAATACAGTAAAATTTAGAATAATATAACATGATTTACACTATTTAAATACCAATAATTAAATTATTACAGTAAAATCTCAGTATAACAAATTTAAAGGACCAGAGATCAATTTCATTGGTAAAAGTGAAGCATAATGAGATTTTATTGTACATGATAGCATTTCTTTTCACTTAAAAAAAAAATCCTATAAAGTTACACCAACAATGTTTAAGGCAATTTTTAACATTTAATTACACAAAAACTGATATTGCTAACTGTACTACTACTTTAACATATTTAATAATAATAATTAAAAAAAAAAAACTGTTAAAGTAACAAAGCATGTTGGCAAATGTGTAACTACACTGTAACCAGTCTTGAAGGACATAAACAAATTTGTGGAAAGTAGCTTGGTATCAATAGTAAAAAGAATAGCCATAAAACATAAAAATCCACTAATGAAAGAATAAATGTCTAGCAAAATTTATTTTTTGATTGGCAGATTTTTATGTTATGTGATTAATGCTGTGCATTTACTTATCAAAAGAATAGTTCTTATCAAAAGATATTAGTGTAAGAATTATTTTCTTTGAAGATATGTGATTTTGAATAATAAGAAACACGTTCAATTTATGATACTGAGTGCTAGTAATGGGTTGGATTTTTTAAGCAAACCTTTGAATCTGACCCCTTGCCAAAGTCCAGTTCAGGCAACTCAAACGTGAAGTGTTAGTGATCCAATTTTTTTTGGATAGACCTTTAAATGTCTAATTTATTATTTTCATAATGGATACTGTTATTTTATTTATGAAGAAACACTCAAAAATGCTAGTTTTTAAGATGAAACACACAGTAAAGTAATGAAAACTATTTGCTGAATATTAATATATGAAATGAAGGATTAAAAATGAAAACTGTATTGGTTTGTGAGTTCTTTAGAAGATAACTTTATGATTTCAATTGCAAACAAAGCACTAAACTTTTGTTAATGATAAAAATAAAAGTTTACATGTTTGTGAATTAATGTAAAAATTAAATTTACTGTAAAGAATGAATAAGTCTAAAAGAATAATTCTGGCTAAGCTGGATGAATTTCAAAATGGAAACACTTTATCTGAAAATAGAAAACCTATCATGCTCTAAAACACATAATACTATGAATAGTTAAGTAAAAAATAGTAACTTTTAAACAGTAAAAAAATTGAAATTACTTTAATTAAGTGCTTAAGATATAGAAAATGGCAATTAATTGAAATTTTAAAGGTGCTCCAGCAAAACAAAAAACTGTATACATGCTCTTATCATATAGAGGATTAAACAGGCTATGAGTACAGATTTCAAAGTATATATCTGCTTTATGTAAAATAATTGACTATAATGTAAATCCAGTCTAAAACTGAATTGCAACTGACTAAAAAATTCTGTAGAAGGCAACTCCAAGCAAGGATAATCAGCATTAAAAAACACCAATATCACAAAATATTTCTCAGTTATGAGGAATTTAGTTAAGTTTGTGTAGAGTTCTATAAATAACACATCTTGCACATTAAAAAAAAACCTACAAATATCACGTAAGTTAAGTAACAAAAGCATAGTTAAATATCATTGTATCACCCATATCTTAACAGTTAAGAATAGGATGCTAAAAGAGAAAGCACTCAAACTTAGGAATTAGCTCACAAATAAATAAATAAAACACGTGTCCCCAAAATAATATAAATGTAACTGGACAGCAGCTAAAATGATTCCCTTTATAAACATAAATAAACTAATATCTGTAACCATTAATCATCAGCAATACCAAAATCCCCAACCCTTATACCACTGTAACTTGTAATGACATATTTCTTTGTTACAAATTAATGATAAGAGGCAGCTATTATTTTGAAGCTGAAAAGAAAAGTGTCATATATCTAAGCATAGATAACTCACCATAAACCAAGATAAATATAAATCAAAGGGAAAATATGTACAAAAACACTAAGACATCTTTCTCTGTGCTATGAAATTAATATAAAGTGGACTTGGTAATTATCCAAAAATCACTCATGGAAAGAATCAAATAATTAAACAAACACACTGTCTACAGCGATAAACATTAAATTATGAAAAGTAAAATGTGTAAGTAGTACCATAAGTAAATTTTTTCAGTAAAAATAAAGCAATTAAAAAAAATACAGTTAACTCCAGCTATAGTGAACCTAGATATAGTAAACTTTTGGGTATAGTGAATGCATTTCATGAGTCCCGATGCACATACATAAGAAATGTACATAGCATTTTTCGGCTTTAGTGAATCATGACTTCAGTTATAGTGAACTTAAAAATTTCTGGACAGCAGAGAGGATGTTGTTTGATTCCTACAAAAAGTTGTCTCTTTTGTGTTCGAGTAGAGAGAAAGAGATTATCAATCACCTGCTCTCCGAAATACTGGTGATAAGGCTGACATACTTATGCTAAACAAGGGGCAGGGCAGGAGGGGGATCATAATTTTTTTCGTTGCTCTAATGCATGTTAGTCTTTAAAAGCATTCATTGACAAAAGCAGGATCATTTTGAAAGCCAACCAAAAACGGAAATTTCGCTCTTGACCTGGGACACTTTCATTTTCCATTCTCAATGCATATCACAGGTTAAAAGCGACTGCACCTTTTGCCAACTGAATGGACTCAGCATTATTTCCATAAATGTGATTAATTGTGTTTTATTTTACTTAACAAATATTTCTATAAACGTAAATGCGATTAATTATGTTTCATTTACTTAATAAACATTCAGTATTTGTATAAAATACTATTTTCTAGTTTTGTATTAAGTTTTATTGTTCAGCATGGGGAAACATTGGTTTTAGTGAACTTCAGATATAGTGAACGAAATTTGCCGGTCCCCCAAAGGTTCACTATAACCAGAATTGACTGTAGTGGTTTTTCTTTCCTTTCATTTATGCTTATACTATGACAAATTGATACACTTATGGGCAATAAACTGGGATTTACAGTCAGGCCACTATAAATAAGTTTATAAAATTGCTGTAATGATTCATTAATATAACATATTAAATGACGGTAAAGAGAGAGAGAGAAAAAACTAAATACATACAAACATAACAATAACATTCACTAAAAATTGATTTCATTCTATCTAATAACATTATAGGCGTTGTTCTATCCTTAATAAAATTAGTCATGGAAGTTTAATCCACCTTCTCTAACATTCAGCTTGACAATGTACAAGTAAAATGAGTTTGTGCCCTACACATCAGTTTCTCAGCAGAAAATCAATATTAGTATAAAATGTGGAAGGCTTGTTGTAATATTATATAAGCACAGCAATGTTTCCATATAAAAATGCTTGTCCTGATATTTTTATTGAATAATTTAAGTAATATTTCCAACTGAATGCTCAATAATGAGATTATAATAATTTTAGTTTGTCAATTATAAATTTTGAGTTTGAAATCATTTCAATCACACAAAAGTATTCCATATTCTCTGGAAATTTTATTTGAAGTAAGAATTTTAACAGCACAGCTATTAGCTATTTCTTTTTTTTTTTTTTTTAAGCAAAAACATTGGTTTATATTAGGACTGCACTTAGTGCTGATAAGACATTATTTTGTACGTGAAGCTGAAACAAAATGACATGCTTACCACATACATGTGTGGGCCATCTTGAAAATATCCAGAAATTTTACTTCCTTTTATGTCCGCTGTTCTTATTAACATATTACACATTTTCTATATGCCAATGGAAAATTAAATAAGCTACTTCATTTAAAAATATCAAATGAATCCATCTAATAAACTGGATTTTTTTAACATTTTAAAAATTAATTAGTTAGTACTATTCTACTTATTCTAAGAATAAAAACTTTCATACCTTTGAAATTTAAGAAATTCCAGTCACATTTATAAGTACATTAAATAGTGGACAGATAAATCACAAATATTTTTGGATGACCCATCCTATAGATACTGAGAAATGCATATTTTGTAAAAATTATTCATCTTAGTGTAAAAAAGCTAAGGACATTTATTTACAAGTGCTCCTTTTTTTAGAAATACATAAAAAGGTAAAAGTATTGCACATCTGAAAATACTCTCTATACAGGTATATTAACATTTGAGCAATGGTAATTTATGTACACTTTTGGATAATAAGTGGTGTAAAATTGTAAGAATAATCACATTTGGAATGACTGGCTAATACTAATATTAATTTTCTTTTGTTTCTGTATAAGAAATTAAAAGAAATAAGCATCAAATCATTTTTAAAAAATCTAAATATATTAAATGGAGAATAAATTCTGTGACAAAATGGAATGTCTCTTTAACAAATAAACGTGTCCAACATAAATTTTTAATCTAACACTACACTGGAAAAAACACCAAATTAAGAACTTAGCAAATATGAAAGCTGTTTATCAGACATTTGTGCAATATTTAATGGCAATCAGTGAACTTTCCAATAGGAAGATGAGCAATTTCTTTCATGCAACTGCAATTTCTTTCTGAAGTACTTTCCTTCATATCTGAAGTACTGCTGAAGTAACTGCAATTTCTTTCATGATAGAATTGTTTGTCTTTTATCAAAGTACCAATCAAAAATACAAACGATTTATCAATTAAAATCTTTCTTTTGCAAAGAATAAATTGCAAGCATAAAATTATTTTCAACATAAGATTACTTTCATAACTTTATCATTTTTATACTCTCGATATAGCCAACACTAACCAGTGGCTTAGGAAAGACTGTAATATGGCTAAAGAAAATTGCAGTATCTGTTCTAACTTTTAGAGAATTTGAATATAAATGTTAGGAAAATAATTTCATTTCTATTGTATTGATTGAAACATTAAATTGAAACATTGAATATGCAGTGTATAAAACACTATACAGTGAACAAGATAGCACAATAACATTAAAAACAATAAAAGCACACTAGAGATAGAAAAAGGGCAAAATACAGGCAAGAGAAAAAAATCCCTTGGCAACAAGCTCTTTAGGAGTGCTATATATATAACAAGTAATTTGACACATGAGAGAATCATAAAATTTTACAACTTTTGTCAGCTTCTTGTTTGAAGAATGGTAATTTATTTTTTAAATATTTTTTCAAACCATTAGATGATTATGGAATTTATTTAAAATTTTATTAGCACAAAAGTTTTATTCATCTTAAGATTTAAAAAAAATCTTCATAACAGTCACATGGTAAGGAACCTAAAATTTTAACAATCTTATCATAATCTCCATTAAAGTATCTTCTTGAAGAATTGTGGCTTAATCATGATGCTATAAATCTGATCTTTGTATTCAAAAAGGAAGTTTCTTAGAATACTAAACTTCACTTTAAAAGATTTTTTCAATTAATGAGAACAAAATAAATATAGTGAAGTATTAGTCTCCTTCCATGGTTTACTAGTATATTTTTTTGAATCTTTGAGAGTTTTCACATGATAGCTTTTAGCATTTTATAATTCCTCAAAAACAGTTTCAATGCACTCATGCAACACTACCGATAGGTTGCACCTGAAAAAATCCTTGGGATTTGCACATCACTTAGTGAACTTTACCCAGTAATCAAAATGTACATGAAACGATGTTTTAAAATCATCTGGTTAGATTGGTAAAACTGGATGGTTATTTTTTTATACTTACAAGTGAAGGTAAGGAGGGTGTACAGACCCATTAGAAGTCTCAAATTTCTATTATAATAAAGGATATATTTTTTTCTGAATCAGACTAACATTTTTTTAAGAGGTCATCCCCCCCCCCTCAGTTATGCCAGTGTCTGCATTTATTAATTTTCACTTTAAGATTCCTTACATTGTTTTACGAATGAAAATGTACGCAAAATAAGAACTATCTTAAATATTTACAAAATAGTTGGTTCTTTCAGACTAAGCAATGATTTTATTTATGCACCAGTGTTATATATAGTCCTCTTCCACATCCAGCCTAGTTAGCATAACACAGAGTATAATAGTAGTATCACTATGAACCTCTAAAGCATAGTCACATTCTTTAATAGCCATTTTTAATAGCACCAACCGTGACTACTCTTAAAAGGTTTCACTGTACTTTTATTTTTAGCTCTAACTCCACCTTTAACCATCTCTAGTGTTCACTGTTACATGTGCAATTATTGTGAGACATGCACATAGTCTACTACAGGAATCAAGCCATGTTTCATTGATCGCTTCATCTTTCTTTTAACTAGTAAAACCTTTAATTTAATTAAACTTACTGGCAGTATTTCTGCAACTGTCAATTTGAAAGGTTTTTTTTTTGGTATTAATTTCTTTAATTATTTAATGTGATGATTCATTATTTATAGTGATTTTTGTCATTATTTAATAGCATTTACCTTACCCTTACACTGCCGGCTAAAAAAAAAAAAAACATTTTAATTTGGCAGTTTGACGTTTCAGTTGTAATGTTAACAGTTAAATTGTGCTTCAAAAAACCTACAACATGTCTTCATGGAAATGCACTTGTAGATAATAATCATGCTGTTAGTTCTGAATGCTGGAAGTTTTCTGGCATATTCAGGGTTTAAAAAAAATGCTCTAAATAGGACGATATAAATGTGCATGGTGGAAACAATTTTTTCTTTTTTTGTTAAAAGGGTGTTGTTAAAAAAAGAAAAATAAAATAGTGCTTTAAGGTAACATTTTGCTTTATTGTACATTCTGTTTAAATTGAATAAGCTTTTTCTTCTTCTTTTTTTCATACCTGGTCCTCAACCCCCCCCCCCCCCCAAAAAAAAAAAAATAAATAAATAAAAAATCTACCGAATCCACCACTTTTGTGCACCTGTGTTAAGTCATTTTTATTTTTTCCCAGACACACAGAAAATGCAAAGTTAAATTATAAATGCAGACTTCAGATAATTTTCCACGTCACACTCCAAACTTTTAGAGATTTACAGCCAAAATTTTCAATTTTCCCTGAATTCTTCTATTTGAGTAATATTTCCTAATTATTCTAGGTTTTAAAGTTTTTCTTGATCACTAGCAACCTTATAAACGCCAAAGCAATGGCATGATCATTATCCACACCTACACTTTCATGAAAACATGCAGTAGTTTTTTTTTTTCCCTTTTTAGCACACAATTTAATTATTAACAGTATTACAGCCATATTAAAATGGCAACTGCTATTTTTTTTTTCTGACACTGTATTTAGTCTTATCAAACACTTGCCATGAATTAAGGCATTCAGTTATGCCAATACCTTTAATTTTCAAAATAAAATAATTTCATCTGATGTTACAGAAACCTAATCTTAAAACTATAATACAATTCAAACAATTATTTCTTAAATAATAGAGTAAAATTCATTCATTTTCAAAATTCAATCATTCATAAAATTCATTCATTTAAAAAAATAAAAAACAACTAAAAACTGAAATCAGATAATGAAGAAAGAGAATTTTTAATTTCATGAAATGTAAAGCCATAAAAATTAGCACTGAATGAACATTAATTTCAAGAAAAAGTAGTCTCCACAAATTAAGATTAATTTCACTATACTTTTTTGGCTACAAAAACTGCAATTACAAAAAGAAAAAAAAAATCCATTTTAATTGATTGAACTATAATGCAGCACTGGATTGAATCCTGTAGCAGTAATCTGCACAAGACTGTTTAAATTATACACAAAATACAAGCCAATATTCAATTTAATAATTGCACACTGTACAACAAATAGACGGAAGTGAACAACACTTAAACACTTTTTTGGTATAATACTGCTGCAGAATTAACATCTGAATAACAATAAAATGTTGGACAACTGTGTAGTGTACAGAATAAAAAGTGTAGAAAATAAATTAAGATAGTAGAAAAATAGTGTAGTCATTATATCACCAGTTATCTATGGCAGTCTTATTAAAAACTTCAAACTTCCATCTTTGCGTTTTAACATTCACATCACAGGGGCTCATAAATATTTCCTTTCTTTCAGCATCACAATCTAAACAGTGATTACTTATAGGATGATATAACTGTAAATCTGCCTAGAATTTAAAAAAAAAAAGAGCCATAAGCATAAAAACATTCTAAAGAAAAAATTGTAATACATATAGATGCAATAATCTTTTATATCCCTTTAATGCACAGTGTTCCCGCTCTGGGAACACCAAACTCTGACGTTTTGACTGTTGCCAGTCACGAAGAATAGATTGGATTTCTATAAAAATAGTTGCAGGTGACATAGCTCCACGAGAATCCTTTACTTTTTAGAACATCATTTCCCGTCAAAAAAGGGTCACGATTCTTTTTAACAGCACTGACATCTGCTGAAAAATGGAAGCATGCGAGAACAGCTGGATAGATTGCCCAATGCTGAAAAAGGGCAGGCGTTGCCATCGCTCGACTTAACGACCAGCAAGATGGCGGACGATCGAAACGTTCGTCACGTGGCCACAGATCTAGAGACCCCATTTTTTGACGACAGCTGGCTGTGCAAGTGAGTGACGGGAAATTTATCTCCTCAAGCCCTATGCCAAATTTGGAGCACAGACCTATACCATTCTCTTTGCCTTTTCAAGCTCAAATCATTTATCTAGCTTTGAACTTCGTGGGTTACTTAGAAGAGGTGATATTAGTTAAAAACTGAATTTTTCAGAAGCTTTCAGGGTGTAACTTTAAATCTTTCGGAAACCAACCAACTTAAACTACTCAAGTAGGGTTGCCAACTTGAGAACTCATTAATCTCTGATTTAGTCATGATATTTAACTAACCCAATTTCCATTTATTCCTTAGCTTTGTGATAGCTTTTAGGAAAAATAATAAATTTAAAAAAGAATAACATAAGTAACAGTATTTTTATGGCGAGGATGTGGTTGAGTTTAAAAATGATTCTAGAAAAATTTTCAGCTTACATAATTATATTTCCATTCTTGATTTCCTTGCATGCCATGGCAGCCCCATAGCACAACGGGTGCATGATTGTCTGAAGAGGATACATCAAAGCAAACAGTTCTTTTCTTCGGTCGAATATCTCGATGCCAAGTCAGTTCAAATTGCTAAATAAAAGTTTTAAATATAGAACTGATTAAAACATTATCAGTTGTTTTAAAAATGATTTTTTTTTTCAAATTAAAACTTGCATTATAAATTTTCAAACTAAATACTTTTTATTTACTATTTTAATTTTTATTATAAGTCTTGTCTCTTGTAAAGCAGGTACAATTTGATTCTTTTGCAAGAAATTAATTTCAGTGTTTTACTTCAAATGGATAATTTAAAAAAAAAAATGGGGAACCGGTAGATTTCTAGAGTTTTACAGTAGCCTCTCTCTCTCTCTTTTTTTTTTTTTTTAAAGTCTGTCAGCATACCTGTTCAAAAGTTTAAACTGATTGGCCCAGTATTTTAGAAGCAAATGTTGAATATATTTAATTCCTTTAACTTTTGGGGGGATATTTTTTTTAAATAAAGTTCTTAAACAGGCTAGGTACAGAAGTTATGAAAAAGTTCTTGATTCCAAGAATATTTTAGCACAAATTTTTGGATTCTGCATTTACAAAGTATCAAGGGGTTCCACAATTATTTTGTGGTTTTTATAGCTTTTTCTTTTTTGTTGATTTACAATCAATGATAATAAAAAAGTTGTCAATGGCAACTAATTAATTATAAATACAGATTACAATTACAATGAATTCTGATACTTAATGAATTAATATGTAACACATTTACTTTAAATCTTGCATGGAATAATGTTTATTAGCCACTGAATAGCTTACAAAATCTTAAGTGCATTATCATAAGTTTGTTTAAAAAAAAAAAAAGTTAAAAGTATACAATATGTATATACATATAATCAATGCTAAATTTTACTACTGCAGCACTGAAGGCTTAAATTAAGAAATGTTGAAGGGAAAATAATGCTATTTTTCGCACAAAATTCATGATGCTTAGCTGACCACTTCAAAAATAATATTTGTCTGTAGTTTGTTGTCAGTTTTACACAAAATTCAAGAATTTTATTATGTTGTGGGACAGGAAGAATGGCTGCATATCAAAATCTGAAATTCAGGAGCAAAGCATCCTGCTGGTTCAGTTTTCCTGCATCTGATACAGCACAAAGTTGTGAAGTTTTTGTTTTTAGACTGCTAAAAGGTCACAAACATTAATATATTTTTTACTCTTAAAAGAGCCCAAAACTGTGGCAATCTAATTTGATTACTGTAGCATCAGTAGCAACTACCTGACTAGATTTTAAAAAAATAAATAAATAAATAAAAGAGAGAAAGAAAAAGAAAAAAATCTCTTTGAAAAATTATTCCACTTCTGAAAAGTGCACTATAAAACTAGGAATTAAATTCCTACTGCAATAAACAAACAAGTTGTAACAAATTAAAATATAGCTATTTATAAAAAACAAATGCAAAAAGATTGCATAAGATCAATGAAGCAATCAGGGATATTGCATACAGAATTCTGAAAAATCCAACTTTGAGAATTCTTTATTAAATCCTCAGATTTTTTATTTTTACATAAATCATTAGTCACTCTAGGGAAACAAAGCATGATTGAATTTGGATTTCATAAATTTCCCTGATTTCAAGGCCTTTTTTTTTTTTTTCCCTTTTAAGTTTCCTAATATTTCCCATTATTATAGCCACCTTGCTGAAAACCATGCAATGTATGTAAGAGAGAAATAAGCCTGAAAAATATTGATCATTTTGAATACTTAGACAAGAAGTTATGCTTATTTTAGGAATAAGGTCAGATGGCAGTCTGACCACTTTTTACAAATTTCAACTTTGTGAATTTTTAATTATGTGGAAAATATTGCTCAATTAATTAGTTGGAATCTTTCACCCTCTAAGAACATCTATTAAAAATTTTATTTCTGTTGGATTATTTGCTTAAAATTTAAGGGGATGATCATAATTACCCCAACAAAATCACAAAATTGGGATAATTATGACCATTTGATTTATCTTGATAATTAAATGTACAACTTTGTTAAAGGAATTTCAAGTACTATTCTTGTTTTTGTCAGTGATTAAAATTACCCTTCAGAGCATGAATAAATGATACAAACTGAGCAATAATGTTATAATTGAAATTTATTAAATCAAAATACCCTCTTGCTGCTTGATGTGTTGAAAGTCAATCTTTTTTATAAATGGGAAAATGCTGAAATGTAAGAATTGTTGAAAAACTGGAATGGATTGTTTAAAGTGATATTGACCTTTTAAGAACAAAATGAAATAAAAATAATGTCAAAATATATGTTTAAAACAGTATAAAATTGAAACTGTTCATTTTGCCTATCAGAACTTCAGAAATTTGATTTTCCATGACGGCTGTTCCCTAGAAATGGGCTGTGATGTAAAGTGAAACTGCCCCCTTCTTTTATTATTTGTTTTAAAGAAATGTTCATGGTCCGAATCAGTTTTCTGTATTTATATGTTTCATTTATTTTTATTACAAAGTCTTATCTGGTATACTTTTAATGTCTTGGAATGCACTTCTCACTCTGTTCACAAACCACGACAGTAAGTTTTAAGCATTTGAAATTTTAAAAAATAATCAAGAGCAAAATGTAAATTTAATAATTTATTTCTAAGTTAAATAAATATAACAAACAAATAAAATATTTTAAAATCACTTTTTGGTAACATTTTTAAATGTGTTTTTCCTGGCCAGAATGACTTTTTCTTTTTACACATGGCCATAATCATCCCATTAAAAAAATAATTCAATAAAATAGTGGTGTGATTTTGACAATGAATTTAAAAATTTTTAACTATGTTAAAAAGTGCAAAACATGTTAGAAGATCTTAAATACATTACAAACAAACTTTTTAATATGAATTAGTTTGCCTGAAAAATGTTCCATTGTGCCAAATAACTTTGAACACAGACCTATCCTAACATACCCACATATTAAAATTCCTTTTACTCAAAAGGATACATAACAGGGGTCGATCCAGGAATTTTTTCCAGGGTCCCATTTTTGTGCAAATTGCTCGTTTTTGTGAAATTCAATACTTAATTTTGTGAATTTCAACACTTATTTTTGCTAATTTTCATATAAATTTTTAATGAAAGTCACTTTTTTGCTAAAATAATTGATAGAACAGATTAAAATGTAGGGTAAAATGCCAATGAAGGGCTATTTTATTTATTTTTTTGTTGTGAAGGGGCCATTTTAATCAACTGTAATTTTGTGAAGGGGCCACAAAACAGACCCACATTTCATCTGCATTGACCCCTGTATAATTAAAACTTATAAGACCATACACTACACTACAGTACCCAACACTTAATAAAATCAGTCACTTTATCGAAACAAATTGCCAAGAATGGAAACAAATCAATATGAATTTGTACTAAAACCACTGCTTTATAAAATCAGAAAAATTGAAATCCGTGGAAATGAAAATTATAAGAAAGATGGAGGAGGTGGTAGGTGGAGGGAGGCAAAAAAATACACATAGCAAACCTATTGGCTCTGCTGAAACCTTCATATCTGAAGTACTATTACTGTGGTTGCAACAAACACACACGCCTACGCATCACTTGCCCTAGCAACCTGTTTAGATAGCGACCAAACCATCAAAAGGAGAAAGGGCAATGCTCTGCCCTTTCTCCTGTCAAGCTCTGTTGTTCCATGTCAAGCTGTTCCATGTCTGTCCATGTCAAGCTCTGTTGTTCATCAACTAGTTAGTCCTATCCATATCTATAGGGTATCCATCTCTATAAATTGAATTTTTTTTTTTTCCTGAAGCAAAAAAATTTGGACTGAGTACGTGCAATAATGTCAATCATTTGAGATTGCCAGTGACCACAAGGGATGATTTTTTTTTCTTTTTGTAATTTCCGAGACTTTCTATTTCTGCTTGAAAGTATCTACAAATTATTTAACTTAAAAAGTACTCCCTTGCTAGAAATACTGAATGTTTAATTCCTCCATCGAAAGAATGCAACACTGATGATTTTCAGACAGCCTATTATGTAAGTAAATTCATTTTATATGTAGTATGTGTTTATTATAAAAATTTAAATATAGATAATTAATTGACAATCAATTAGAAATTAGTAAGTTCTATTAAATCATCTTATTTTGTAATTTTTTTTCTGGGTTTTTGAGGTGGCTACAGGTGACACACCCTGCTTGGATTCAAATAATGTTTGCCACATTTAAAAGTTTGCAGCTTATTAAAATCAATTTAAGGGAATGAATCAATTTAAGGTAACATATTACAAAGATACTCAATATCCTTTCTCTCATTTCAAAATTTGAATACTATTTTACAAAATAATTACCTAAGCTAAGCCCCTTGTATGGAACTACACTATGCTCAGCAAACACACACAGGTTCTCTGAACGTCTATTAACGTTCAGAAAACGTCTTCTGAACGCTAATAGGCATTCAGAGAACCTGTGTGTGTTTGCTGGGTAATTAAAAAAAATATATATACAGCAAGATATTTGCATGGAATAATTAGTATATAAACAACAATTGAAAATAAATTTGAACTCAGACTTGTATTATTTAAATGTAATTTTACACAAAATACAATTTAAAATTTAAATATTTCTGTACAAATATCTTTTTTTGTATTTGAATATTATCTTATAGAGACAAAAGAATGGTTTGAAAAATTGAACTGTCTCCAATCACTATATAACAGAACAGCAAAAACTTAACATTTTTTCCTTTTTCAAAAGTATTGAGCAAATAAAAAAAAAAAGACCTGTTCTCCTCCTTGTGAACCATGATCCTTGATGCATTTTTCCAAACCAAATCGATCGTTCTGATTATGGAATCTGGTATCAACACATAAGTTACTAGCAACATTTCTGATCTGTATTGAAAAATAAAGATAAAATATATCAATCAGTAAAAGAATAGCGTATTTTAAATATAGAATGTGATGGAAATGTAAGTAAAGACATAAGTATGAGCAAGCAACAAAATGAAAAAAACTGCATTTATAATAAATGAGTTTACTGCTCTTCTTGCATAACTTGCTGTTTCAAGGCAACAGGGTGAGTAGTTAAATTTTTTCAAGCATTTTTCATGAACATTTTTGGGAGAAAATTAAGCAAAAATAGTTTTCATAAACATATCTACAGCAACAATAGAAGAAAAGATGTAACCTCTGAACCATCTTATATCAAATACTTAAATATTATCATTCACACCTAAGTTCCCATTAAACAGAAAAAAAAAAAAAAAAAAAAAAAAAAAAGAGAGAGAGAGAGAGAGAGAGAGAGAGAGAGAGAGATACAGAGAGAGAGAGATTTTTAGCTTTCTGAAAATTTTGTAAGAACTCAGTATTTAAAGACAGTTTTATTAAATGAAGTTCCCTATAATTTAAGGATGTTATCTTTAATATAGAAACAATTTAATAGCAATGTTATACAATTTATATGAACAAGATTATGTAAAATTATGTTTCTTGAGTTACAAAATAAAGGGAAGACAAAGTTTTGGTTTGCTGCCAGTTCAGAAAGAGGAAAAATAAATGTATGTTTAAAAAATATAAGTAATTTAGTGAATTTGAGTAAAAAGTAAGAGCTTTTATACAAATTATAAAATATAAAAAAATATTTAACAAAGCATAATAATAAGAAAAAAACACTCAAAATTCTGGTGTTAAATGATAAAATAAATAAAAACTGTGTGAAAAAACAACACATAAAAGGTTACTTATAGTAATGATCGTTTAGACCAAAAAGACCAAAAATTCTTTCGGTCTTCATCCGACAAGCCCTTCCGTATTACAGAGCAGAGGGAATTCTGCTCTGGAAAACGGAAGGGCTTGTCTGATGAAAACCGAAAGAATTTTTGGTCGAAACGATCATTATGCCTTATAAGTAACCTTTTATGTGTGTTTTTTTAACAAAGTTTTTATTTATTTTAAAGCATATAATACTTATTTCATTACAGTATGGAACTTCTTATCCGGAAACCAGTTATCCAGAATCATTTTTCAATAAATTAAATTCCTATTTTTTTTTCCAAAAGAAAAGCAAAAAATGAGGTTTTGTTTTTTTATTTAGAGTTAGTTCTACAGCTAGAATTTATAAAGTAAGCAATCTGGTAAGGTATTTTATTTATTTTTTTAGTGTGTGACTAAGTTTTCAAGAAGTTATATATTTACTACTTCCTCTCTAAATGATTATTATTTATCTTGATCATTGAAAGAGTTTTTTTATATTATTTTTCTAGTATATTAACAATTAAGGTTACTCTCTATTTATGATTAGAATTAAACATTTATGCTACCAATCAAATCAGTAGATGTCATGTTAATCCCCAAGCAGTTATCCAGAAAATTCAGTTATCCAGAATACACCCGGTCCCAACCATTCCGGATAACAGGTTCTATACTGTATTATTATTATTATAACTGATGTAAAATATACAGTAATTGTATTGTGCATTAAGACAAACCTACTCGAGGGGTATGTGCCTTGGACAGAGGACTTTTTAAGGGACTCTAATGCATATTCATGTTACATCAGGAGAGAACTGTCCCAAACTCCATATCATTAGATTGACAGCTGTGTGATAAGCCAGAACCCTGGACTTTCACACATCAGCCATTCACCATGTTCAGTGTCTTATCGATTCAGCCATGATGGGTCCAAAATGTACAGTAAATAATCATTCTTAAAATGTAATAATAAATATGTGTCACTTACTTCTCCAGATGCAAAGTTTGGAGGTTCAATAGGAGGATATTTCTTAGGTTGATCAAAAGCAATTTCTTCCATAAACCATTTGAAAGGCTTGCATTTTAATCTCTCTCTCAATGCCTTTTGTTGTGATAAATCTCCAGGATCAATATTTCTGTAATGTGGCCTTCTTAAATACAAGTATTCTTTATACTCGTCCATCCATACTTCAGCAACTCTCTTATAATTCTTAAAAGTAGAAAATCAAAACAAATGATTTAACATACATGGAAAATTGAAGTTCAGATTAAAACAAAAAAATCCAAATTGCTATCTTTTCCTTGTACGGAGAACAACTTTCTCACAATATTTTTCATTTTATTAAAATTTTCAAGGAGAAAAAAGGCAGAACTTAAGACAAAATGAAACACTTAAAACTGTTTTTTTTAATCAAAATTTTGAAGAAAAAAGTAAAAAAGTAGTTTGAGTAAAAAAGAATTTTTTCATTGTACACTGATATGAAACTAACAGGCTACAGCTTTAACTCTTACTTTTCCAACAAAATCGCCAACTCCAGGATTAGGAAAAGGAGCAAACTTCCGATAAACATGACCAATTCTTGAACAAGGAGCATCAACCATCTGACCTCCACACTGCCAAATTTTGAAAGAGAGCTCATATTGCTCGCCACCCCAAACATCTAGTCCCTCGTCATAACCACCAAGTTCCCAAAAGAATGAGCGATCTATGGCAAACAATCCACCAGCCATAACAGGACTCCTGAAATAAATAAGAAAAACTGTCAAAGTGACTGTTACATAATAAAGGAACAAAACGTTACATGCAATTTCTGTACAATGAACAGTGGCAGAAAAATCTCTAAAAATTTACATGCCCCATCGGGCATGTAACCTAAAATAATACATGTCCGAAAAATATTGCTACATTTTATTGCTCTGTAAAATTTACATTATTCAGACTGTTTGCATTGAAAGGAAATGTTGCAAAAACTAACCGAATCAGTCTGGACACCTAAGATATATGAACAGCATGGCCATTAATATGTCTGAAACCTTTTCCTAAAGATTGCCAATGATCAATTGCTAATGTAGGATCAAAGTCTTCAATTCCAGGTCCATTAATGCTGATTCTCATCAAATCACTTACTGAGTTAGTTGATAACCCAGAACGAAGACACGCTTTAATTCTAGTACAAGGGGTTTTGTATTCTGTTTTCATTACAACTGAGGTATTGAGATTGCCGCTAGGACATTGATAAAATCATACAAGCCAGGCTGAAAATTTTACACGCCCCGGGCTTGTCAGGATATAGATTTTTCCAGTCCTGACAATAAAGTAGTAATTTTTACTTCTTTGTATAAAGTAAAGGAAGCAATCGTGAAAAATTTCAGTATTCAAATTTTGACGGAAAATAGATTTTGACCATTCCTAGATTTACTTTGACAAGTTATTACACGAGTCTCTATGTATGTATTTACATAAGTATGCTCTCTGGCACCGCCCCCCCCCCCTGCAGTTGCCAGAGGGCATCAGCAACAACAACATAAGTATGCATGTATGATTCATTTTGATGAGCTTCAATACATTAAAGTCTATGGACAGTAAATGTTTGGAACACACCAAAAATCTTCTCAACTACTGCCCCTCAACTACTTCTCAACTGCCAAGCTTGGCAACTTTTGCCAAATCTGGCACCAAAAATAAATTTCCGAAACTTTTTCGGAGAAATTTCCAAAACCAGCATGGTAACATCACTTATATCTGATAAGAAATTCCCAAACCTTAATATTATTGAAGTATCTTGTCTCCCTTTTAAATGAAATAAGTTTAAATAAAAGTCCTTCAAAAATGTTTAGAATTTAACAGACGTACAAGTCATGTGCAGTCCATATCAAAATACAGTGAAACCTGCATATAACAATACAGAAGGGACCTAAAATTAATATCACTATAGACAGTTTATGGTTGTAGACATAACCATAAGGTCTTGAGCTTTTCCACATTATTTGAGCATTAAAGATGCTTTCTAATAATCAAAATAAAGATAAAATAGATTTACCATGCAGAATAACACTTAGTCATCAATGTATATTAATTTTGAAGTCGGGTTGTGAATTTACTTTATAGAAGTAGAGGGCAATGCATATTTTACATGTTTTAATTGCCTTCTTTTGATTTGGATTTTGATGAACTATAAACCCCAAACCCATTCATGTTTCGATAAATTGAAAATTTTATTAAAAATTTTTACTAAGAAAATACATGACAGAATACATGCATAAATTTTATTGGGTTAGAGCATTAACAAAAAATAAATAAATAAATAAAAATAAAAAAGAAAGACAAGATAAGTAAAAAAAAAAGAGATGCTTTTCTTTAAATGTCAATGTCTTATACTACTCTTCGCTATCATAGATAAAAGGCTTTGGTGCATCAAACAAGGTGCTTATATGATTGAAAAAGTTTGCTTTTTTTCATTACCAGGCTGCAGTCTTTGATTATTGCATATTCTGGATGATACTTAGTATTTCCCAAAATAAACACATCGGGTTATACACACTACAAAATGTTTTGTAAGCATTAAAATTATCATTATAGACAGGTATGTGTAAAAAGTAAATATCGCTATAGACAGGTTTTAAATTTATTGAGTAAATAGGAATTTTATCAGGATCAAAGAAAGGCTATAACAATAAGCAGGCTTATTGTTATAGACAATATCGTTATATGCAGGTTTCCCTGTAAATAACAAAGTGCAACTTTTAAGTTTGAGACAATATCAAAATTATACTATATTATTGAATACATATTTATATATGTAAAGAATTGGCCTTACGCCATTCCTTGTTGGAATAATTCACACAAATCCATTGGGGTTCTAGGTTAAATAGTTTATTTCGAAGTTCAGACAGAGGGCAGGAGTCGGGCCGGCGACCTTATTCGTTCCGTGGCTATCTTCTTACATCGTAGTCTAAAGGCTCGAAGCTAAGCTTTACGTTCCAAACTCCTAAAAGCTAAGCGCGAAGTTAAGACGAAGCTCTCGAAATTTCCGTGCTCTTGCTTAAATACTCCTTAATTACCACATCTGTTGGCAGGGTGCAGCACGATCGCAAAGGCGTTACTCTCAAACGTAATTAGTTAACTAGATTGTCAATCAAGACATGAGAAACACCTGCTTACCCAGGAGTTCTAAAAACACGTAGTAATGAAAACCACAGAAAACCGAAAATGCTGCTGAATAAACAATTTTCTACTTATGGAACTTCAAAAAACGTCTCTGAGCGTAATATTTGTGTGGCCGAGAAACAAACTTTACAGTAAAAGATTAAAGAAGGATTTTTCAAATAACATTAAATTAAATTAGGTTAAATTAGCAAAGTTTATTTTATTATTACATATATATAAATACATATTGTTATATTATATTATCAAACATATATTATTAAATAATTTAATTTGTATTATTTATGAAAACATATCCACT
The DNA here is from genome assembly GCA_038373885.1 of Cheiracanthium punctorium. Taxonomy (NCBI): domain Eukaryota; kingdom Metazoa; phylum Arthropoda; class Arachnida; order Araneae; family Cheiracanthiidae; genus Cheiracanthium; species Cheiracanthium punctorium. The sequence goes on from JAWZYV010013703.1 coordinate 79,610, forward strand.
AAAAAATATTTGTGTGAAAAAGCAGAATGTAATTAAATATGATAAATAATTTAAAGCATGTAATGAATGTGAAAATCTTAGTTCAAAGATACAAAATCTGCCTCAAGGTCTAGATCCACAAAAAAAAAAAAATAATAATAAACTAATTGTCCCAGGACTCGAAAAAAATTCAGGATAATTCTTTATAAGCTGTATTACCCACTGTAATAAATGAAACAACGATGCCTTTTATAGAACTTTTAGAAAAAATTCTTTAACATAGATTTGTACAGCAAAAATTTTTGAAAAGTGACACAACCTATTAAATTTTCAATTTTTAAGAATTTTTTCTGAAAGTTTGATATGGGTTTATCGCTTATTGCAGTGGATAGTAACTTGTAAAAAGGCTTTCTAAACATTTTGAAGTGCATGACAAAATTAGTTTATTTCTATTCATGTACTAAAATAACATGGTATTTTCAAACTACACCCTTTACAATAAAAATTAATATTAATGGTAAATCTTGTCTAAATAAAAAAAAAATTGATGCTATAATTAATTTTTTTGAAAATCAAGCATGTGAATGAGATCTCTTCCAAAGGAGGTAAGTAGATTATTCTTGATGTACTACCACTTAATTTTAGCATGCATAATTCAGTTGGCATAGTTTTCAAAAAGCTCGAATTATTTTATGATATCTATGTTTCAATGATGATTAGGTTTATAATTATACAATAGAAGTAAACAATGAAGCAAAGCCTGGAAAATACTTGAAAGGTTCTGCAGGATGTGCTAAATCTTCAGGTAGTAAGGCCAGTCTTTTATAATACAATTCCCAGTCAAATGCGCCTCTAGCTCCTTCATCCTGTGCCCTATATGCAAATGTGTCAAAGTCAATCACATCAATAAAGGGACAGACAACTGTTTTCCTGTCTTTTGCTATTGGTTCTGAAAGAATACATGAACATTACACACACACACACAAAAAAAAGATAATTTTTTTTTAAAGAAAATCCTTAGTTAAATATCCTTAGATATTTTCTTAAATATAAAATGAAAATCTATGTTTATCATGATTTTGTAGCATTTGTTTCACTAATGTGTGTATTTATTTTAAAAAACCCTATTATTTAATTACCATAAAACCAGGTCAAGTTAATTAAATGGAAAAAAAGGACTCCAATTTTCACTAAGGGTGGGGGGAGAGAATCCCATGTATTTGACCTAAAGTAAATATTTATTTTAAAACACAAGTTTAACAAATTACTATTTGAATTGCACATTTTAATGTGTTAAAAATAAAATAAAAATTTTAATGTAGTAATTATTTCTTTTAAACTTTCAGAAAATAAAATGAAAAATATTAATAAAAGAAAAGGTAATACCTAACAAAGGTGGAAGCCAGTTCACATTCGCTTCAGTATGAGAGTCAAGAAATATCAAAACATCTCCAACAGCTTCTCTGGCTCCAATAAGTCGAGCTCGAATGAGCCCTTCCCTTTTACTAGCTCTGATGACTCGCACTTTTGGTAGGTGCTTTTTGATGTATTTTTCAAGTTCCCCTTTGAGTTCTTCTGCAAAAATGAAGCAAGCAAAATCATAAGAAACTTGCAAAACATTTTAGAATTTTGTAGAAATTGATATCGAGCATTACCTTTAGAACTAAAGTCGTCAACTAATATAACTTCTTTGATTAAGTGTGAAGGAGCTCTGTTGATGACGCTTGTTGCAGTTCGTAGCAAAGTTGACAGATGCTCATTATGAAAAGGTACAACAACACTCACTGACGGCAAATTTTTAAGATACTTCTTCTTTTTACAACTAAAATTTCAGCAAATATTTCAATATTAATATCAGATTGCTTCGAATATTTTTAATTTGTAATTCTTGATCATATCATTAGCCTCACTATCATTATGTCTAGTTATAGTAATTGCACTTAATTTTTTTTTTAATTTTGTGATTTTTGAAAAATTATTATTATAATAACATGTTTGTAAAAAATTTATAATTTGATTTATAAGTATACAGCAAAAATCACATTTTACAGTAAAATTTTAATTTTATAATATTAACTGCAGCTTATCGTGGCAATTTAGAACCTTATTTTATAATTTATGTTATCTCTAATAAGAAAATAGCAAGAATTAATAAATCACAATAAATTGGAAAATTAATTTAGTATTGGAATCATAACTCTAAAAGGAAAGAGAGAGTGGGAGAAACATAAATTACAAGAGAACACAATTTTACATAGCAAGTTTAAAATAAAGAAAGGTGAACCAATAAAATTTTAAGTCAGAGAAAATATTACTTTAAAATGTGTTATTTAAAAAGAATGACACACATACACACACACACACAAAAAAAAAAATAGAAATATGAATACAATTAACAATAATCCTAATTTAACAACAGGTAGAATAATACAACCAGGAGTCATACAGTTAGAAAATAACAAAATTCATCTGACTCACATCCAAATAAATCTCTGCATAGCTTAAAATACAAACTTCATGCTTATTGTATTCAATGCATCATGTGTAAATACTTACTCTTTATGACGAATATCTGCTACAGATCTGTTGATTGCAATGAAATCACTTGCTAAACCATTAAATCCATTAACTTTATAGAGCTCTTCTTTTCGTTTTTCATTATTGGGAGGGAGGTAAAAAGCAGCACCTTGCTCACCAGGTCCTTTTCGTTTGCTCTCAATGTCAATTTGTGTGTAGTCATGCCAGTCTATTTTTTCGTCAGCCTAAGAAGTCGAAACAAAATGCATAAGTACTTTTGCATTAGTAAACAATTCGTTATTGCCAAACTAAAATAACGATGCCAGATGTCACCAAGCATTATTATATTTAGTGATTTTAAATTAGGAAGAATTGGAGTATTTTCAGGTTGATCAATTTTACCAACTAAAAATTGTGGGAAAATTTCAGAGCTGGGGATCGAGCCCCAGACTACCCCTCCTGCCCCACCTCTGAATTTTTTCGTGTAGATGGTCAATTGATCAACCTAAAAACGCTCCAACTCTTCCTAAAATGTTGGTAAAATTTGTGAGGTTTCTCACTTTCTAAAATTATGCTTAGGGATCCTATTTGCGTGTTTTAATAATTCATGTTTTTCTTCTAACTTTGGACAGGAAGTGATTTGTCACAGGACATTCATGGTACATGCTCAAGCCTCCAAAACAGTACAGGCTGAATGCACAGTAAATTTAATAGCTTACATGTATAATGGATTCAGAATTTTGGGGTTGTCACCTGTACAGACATTTTCTGAATATGAATTATCTTTCCCGTTAGGATCAGCTATAGATGATGATAGCTTTCTTGCACTGTACAATTAACTGCACTGTGCACTGCACAAATAAGTATGTGCAAATGCCTCACATTAACAGTTAGGGATGCATTAGAATGGGTATTTTAAAAAGTTCTTATTTTATTTTAAATAATCAGGTCCCAAAGATTTAAAGAGCTTTGCACTAGAGCAATCACTTTTATGTTATTACATCAAACTTAAAGGTATTTTAGGAATGATTCTGTAAGCAGGGGCAGATTTAGTTGTCTTTTTATTGTTGCCAGTGTAACTTTGGCAACTTTTTTTTTTCCATACACAACATAAAGATATGTAGTTATATAAGAAAAAATGGTAAAATCAACGAAGCCCCATGTAAACAATGTGGCAGTCACTGGAGCTTTGTGGTTGCCAACCATTTTGAACGATGAATGAAGCAAACTCCAAAATTTTAACAAATTAAAATTACAATAAATTACGCTAACAAAAACAGATAAAAATATCAAACTCACTACAAAATAATTCAAAAATTTCAACCACCAGTCCATATTTTATCTAAAAGAACTTCAGTGGATTAAGCAACATAGTTGTACAGCTACTGTAAACTGGGCAGACCCTGACCCATTTTAAACTAAAAAAAACTACAGTGTATTAAGCAGCCTAGTTGTACAGCTACTGTAAACTGGGCAGACCCTGACCCGTTTTAAACTAAAAAAAACTACAGTGTATTAAGCAGCCTAGCTGTACAGCTACTGTAAACTGGACAAACACTGGCCCATATTTAACTTAAAAAAACTACAGTGGATTAAGCAACCTAGTTTTATAGCTACTGTAAACTGGGCAAACACTGGCCCGTATTTAACTTTAAAAAACTTTGGTTAATTTAACAACCTAGCTATGCAGCTGATCTAAAATCTGCATGATTACAATAGCACATAATTAACTTATGGAAAAATGCTTGTGGTTGCCAATAGAACCATAATTTAACCAGGTGTGCACCTCTTCATCCAAATCAAATCAACAGTCACAATTGTCTTTCTTGACTGCAGACACAACTGTAATGACAATGTATCACAATTTGATAGCATAAGGTTTTCCCAGAAAAACTTCAGAAGGATCAACAGTCTTCAGTTGAAACAGTTTTGGAAACATGTGGGCGGATTAACAACCGCCCACATGTTTCCAAAACTGTTCAATGAGACGGTTCAATGAAAAGAGATGATGGCCGTAGGCACCGATTTGCAGAGATGAGGGCCCAGGGCAAAAGCTTCATTGGGGGCCGGGGCCTCTCTTACAAAAACTGTCTTATACATTACAAAGCAACTTTCATATCACATCATACAAAGAAGGATGCTACAAAAGTATAAAAAAAATTATTTAACCAAGATGCAAAATGAAATGCAATAGTCCAATAATTATAATGTTATGTAGTATAATAATATTTCAATAATATTAAATTTGCACCCATATATTTCCTCCTATATTTTTCAAGTAACATGTTCCACAGTATTTTTGTACTTATTTTTCTTAACATTTATACCAGAGTACTTAATTATAGTGGGATACATCTTCACTTTGCTCTACTTCCTTTTATTGATTCCAATTGAAAATTAGCTCTATAGTTTCTTCGCGATCAACATACATCAGTACATAGGCCATGCCTAAATCATGTTTGCGTTGAATATTTGCCTGAGGGGGTGTAATGTAGCAGGCCTCCTCGTGTTGCACCCTGGGTTACGCAAAATCTGCTACAGCTTTGCAGTTTGCGGGGAGCTATTGGACAAATGAAATGTAAAAAAAATCCAGGGCCAGACAATATCTATACCGAATTTTTAAAGAATTTTGGCGAAAACACCCTGAATGTCCTCTTGAAGCTCTATAATAAGAGTTTGAACTCGACTGTTCCAGCTATCTGGAAAAAGGCTATTTTGATCCCAATTCTTAAAAGGAACAGATTACAGTGGCATTTGGAAACCAATGGCTTGATATCTTCCAAACAAGTGGGATTTAGATTCTATATACATGCTGGGGCTTACTCCACACATTTTGATGGAGAACTGAAAGCCATTCATGTGGCTCTCCAACAACTTGCATTGAGACAGCGCTCGTTCAGGAGGATTGTTGTCCTGTCGGATTCGACTTCAGCAATACAGGCCATCTCCTCTTACTAAGAGTGTAAGAACATATGTGTTCAACAGTGTCAGGAAGTCTTAAAAGAGCTTTCCCACAAGATATCTTTTCAATGAGTACCTCCACACTGCGGTATTTATGGGAACAAAATGGCAGATACGCTTGCTAAAAGGGGGACTCCGGTTCTCCAAAAGCCAAAAACGAGTGTAAGCCTCCATTCTATTAAGCTTCACTCAACATCACTCATACATCAAAAGACTTTTAGAGATTTTGCCACTCGAGCTTGTGATGGCAAGCCTTGGGGTGTTCTCTCAACAAACCCAGCTTTTGTTACTGACCACCCATTAACATTTGCGGTTGCTTCTTTTAGACTTTCAATGGGGCATGACTGTCTACAGAATCATTTATTTTGCATTGGACTAGCAGATTTGCCACTGTGTGTTTTATGTGATAGTGAATGTCCAATGATGGCAGAACATTTGGATGAGCGTGAAACACTGACAGATTTTTCTTGTAGAGTTCAACTCTTGGTGGGCTAGGAGTTTAATGGCCTGATGGCCAATGTAACTGGCATTTGACAACTAAAAAAAATAAATATTTGCCCGAGACTGTACAGCTCAGCTAAAAAAACTTCTGGACATAATATGTTAGCACTGTGTAATAATAACAGATGAATTATTATTACGTCTCTTATTTTAAATTAAAATCAAAATTTTGCTAATTGTTAAACTTTATGTGACTAATATGGGTAATTTGGAAGGGAGGGGGGTTCCCTTTTTGTAGGGGGCCTGATCGTTAGCCCCAAATGCCCTGCCAGAAATCAGTCGCTGGATGGCAGTTGTTCAACGTTCCTGGGTGTGTGCCATTGGGAGTTGGCTGAAGTGTACACATCCTGTGTTCTGGCCTCTTGCACAGTTGTCAATCTAATGGTCTGGAGTTTTTCTCTGGATATAATGTGAATATGCATTAGAACCATTAAAAAGTCCTCCGCCCAGGGCATCCCCACCCCTTAGGAAAATAGCCCTCATGTAATTTTGCTTTAGCCAAAAAACAACAACCTGAGCATTTGGATTTGACAATGGACTTCCATTTATGCAAAGTTTTGCACGTGTAACTGCGCATTAATAGCGACACGGTCGAAAAACATACTGCACATTACTGTTCCTCTTTCTTGGCTTCTGTACTGATGTTGGACGCAGGCATGACTCATCGATCTCCAGGCAGGGTTTCCACAGATTTCACAGCTTTTGCTTCCCTGACATCTATCACGCTCTTCCCTGACTTTATCTAGCGTACTTTCCTGAATTTTGCATTTCTATTTTTAACATTACATCCTTTAATTAATATTTTTTTATATATTTTGCCCCTTTTTTTTACAAATAATAACAATAATAAATTAATATATACAAGAATCTTATTTGACATCACCGGATTCTAACAAAAACCATGTTTGATAATAATTTAGCATAAAATTAAGCATATTTCAACTGCACAAGATATGCTCATAAAGAACACATTTTAAAATTATTTATAAGGTTGAATGAGAAAATGAAAATAAAAACAATTTCTATAATTAGGTTCAAACAGCAAATATTTCCTTGATTTTACTGCGAAATTCAATTTTTCTTGCATTTCCCCGACCTTTCTTCAATTTCTGCTAATTTCCCGGACTTTTTTCCCAAATCCCTGACCAAAACTCATTTCCGTGACTTTCCAGGTCTGTAGAAACCCTGCCAGGGGTCAATGCAGATGAAAATTGGGTCCATTTATGGCCCTTTCACAAAATTATAATCGATTAAAATGGTCCTATCACAAAAATACAATCGATTAAAACAGCCCCTTCTCAAAGCTACAATTGATGAAAATGGCTCATTCACAAAGTTGCAATCGATAAAAACGGCCCTTCATTGGTATTTCACCTTACATTAATCTGTTTTATCAATTACTTCAAGAAAATTGCAGTTCAATTCAGGATGTTCCTTTCAACTTCCAATAGAGGGCACTTGTATACAAACACCTACCTGTGTTACCAACTAGTCCTCTATGCATAAAATAATAAAAAACTTTGTAAAATAACACCATAATGTTTACTTCAACAATGTTAAGTTGAATTGAAGTAAAGTTTACTTCAATGATGTTATTTTACAAAGTTTTCTTTATTACTTTATGTTTTAAACACCGGTTATTTTGAGTGATTTTTTTAGTCCTCTATGCTTTCATTTTCAAGTAGTTCTGCAAAAATTTGAGATCTTTTTCCTATAATATATTAAAAGAGACTTGTACAACACAGTGAAATGATCAGACAGATGTTTCTGTATTACCTGTTAACACTGCTGATGCTCTTGTGACTTGTACATGATGAATTCATATGACACAAAATGTATCAATTATATTATAGGGGGGGGGGGTACTGTACTGTAAGGAATCGTTAGACCATGCATTTTTATCACACAAGACTATGCATTTACACCATGCTCCAAATTGGCAACACATGTCGATATTCTAAATTGTTAAAACTGAGTCAGTTCTCTTGATATACGTGTACAGATATGTTAAAAATATAGTTTGTTTTATGCCTTGTTGCTTTACAGTAATGAAATGTTTAGACACAACTAAGGAAATGACTTATTTTTAGTATGGATGGATCGGCTAGAACTGAGATTGTTTATATCCGTACAAATAAAACTTGGATATTTGCCACCACAGCAAGATAAAATATTTTGTGGTGTTGAATGTCTCATTCTGCATAGATTATCAGGGTGGCTACAGAAATTGAGAAAAAAAGTTACCAGATTTCCCTGACTATCTTTATCAAATTTCCAGAACTAATTATATACATAACATATCTTAATCTTTCATGTAAATCACCATTGTGTATCATGCACGAACAGGTGAATGCTTCATATACGGAAATAAATAATAGAAAACCACAAAAATGCTTAATATTAATAAAATTGTAGCTCAGTTTCATAAATCCAAACATAAAATTTAGTTGAACACTAAAAGACAATACGTAGCAGAAAGTTTCCTCGTTTTATAAAGATAGTGTTCAATTTTAAGCGTAAGGATGACTGATCAAAATAAACTGGCCACCTAGTCAACTTATTTTATTTCAATCAATGTATCGTTTGAAATTTTAAAAAATATGTAAAAAGTCTTAAAAATGAGCACTATCTATAAAAAAAAATCGTCTTGCGGGGGAGCTTAGCAGGCATCACTCAAATGTCCCATCACTAAAAAACACAACAGTGCAGTAGAAGACTAAATTATCTTTAACCATTCATTTTACCCATGACTTTATTCAGGAAGCAACTCACATGCAAAATTGATTCACATGCCGATATGATTCGCATATCCGGTTTCTTGTATGATCCTCATCTTAGAACGAGTCCGAATACATGCGCTTTTTCGGATTCGTATAGTGATAGTGCCTACATCACTTGAGTCTCGGATTCCTATTCCTATGTTCTCGTATGATCTGTATTCTGGTTTTGAATTCGTAAAATATCTGTGTGCATCAGTTGAGTATCGTGTGATCCAGAATGGAGCCGCGCATCAGATTGACAATTAAAAATGATCTAGTTCACGAGGCAAAAACTTATGTTCCCTGGTTTTTAAATATTTTTGCAAAATTCCCTGATATTTCCATGATTTTTCCAGATCGATAAAGTACCCTGATTTTTCCATGATTTCCCTGATCTGTCGACACCCTGATTATGTAATATGAGAACACAAGGAGAACTGTTTCAATGGCAGCCATAATGGAAATTTATTATTGACTTTCTGAAGTACCCGTTCTTTGCACGGAATGGATATTACTTGATCTTTCTAAATACTGCTTGGAATGTGCATCATAATCCGCGAGTGTGTCGTATTTGGCTTTCTTGTTCCATAAAATACTTCTTCAAAATCGAAATCTATATCAAAATCGTCAACTAAAACTGTTTTAATTCTCACCAGGCATATTCTAAGTATACATCATCTTTATTTACATGAATATAGACACCAATATTCCAATGTAATATAAATAGTAGGGTTAGGCAATTTCTCAACAAACGTGGAAGATATAGCTAAGCTGGCTCCAATTTCGGGAACTTAATTTTTTTAAATGCCAAATTTGGCGATAAATCACCAAAAAGTGGCAAACCTTAGCGACTTTTTATGTTTAATCTGACAACCCTTAAAAAGTCATTTGCCCTTCCACCAGGTAGACAAAAATTTTGTCTGAAATTAACAGCACTCAAGACCTCAAACACCTTTTTTTTGTCAACTACTTCTTTTTGAGGTAGAAAATCTTGAAAAGGGTGTTTATGAATTTCGTTCGAAATATGAAGACAAATATGAAAACAATGTTTTGGACCCTTTCATCAGTTTATACACGAATACTAAAAAACCCTGAAAATGACTTTAGGTATTTGTGTTCGCTACATTTTAAAGGAAGAATTTTATGCCTATCTCCTTTTCCTTTCGAGTTACGATGGTAAACTTGAAAACAATGTTTTGGCCCCTTTATCCTGTTTTGATGCGAATTCTAAAATCTTCTGTAAATGATTGTAAGGCGTTTGTGTTCACTATATTTTGATGGAGGAATTTTAGGATGTCTTTTTCTTCTTATATAGCAACGGAAATGTGTAAAGAACATTAAGAAACAGTTTGGTCCCTCACCACCTTTTGGGTGCGAATTCTAAAAAACCCTGAAAATGATTATTAGGTATTTCTGTTAGTTACATTTTAAAGCAAGAATTTTGAGGCTATCTTTTTTTTTTTTTTTCTTCTGCACTGCAGATATAAAAGAAAATGTGAAAAGAACATTAAAAAAGTTTTGACCCTTTACCCTCGTTTGGGTACGAATTCTAAAGAATCCTGAAAATGATTTTTAGGTATTTCAGTCAGTTACACTTTAAAGCACGAATTATATTCCTATCTCTTTTTATTTCTGAGATGTAAAAGAAAATGTGAAAAGAACATTAAAGAATATTTTGGCCCCTTTCAGCCTCTTACCACCGTTCGGGAGCGAATTTATGCCTCACCATGGCACAGTGGTTATATCACTGAAAATGGTAGACGGCCGAAGTGTGAAGGTCCCGGGTTCGGGTCCCATCGCGCGGTCGTCGATCTAACGGTCTGGAGTTTTGGTAGGTTTTCTCCAGATGTAACGTGAATACGCATTAGAACCCCTTAGAAAGTCCTCCTACCAAGGCATCCCTCATGTTAGGCAGATACCCCTCACGCAGGTTTGCCTTAGTCACACACAATCACAATCGGATGCGAATTCTAAAAAAACCCTGAAAATGATTTTTAGGTATTTCCGTTAGTTACATTTTAAAACAAGAATTTTGCAGCATCTCTTTTTTTCTTCTGTGATACGAAGGAAAATGTGAAAAGAACGTTTTGCCCCTTAACCCCGCGTTTGTGTGAAAATTCTAAAAAATCTTGAAAATAATTTTTAGGTATTTCTGTTAGTTACATTTTAAGGCTAGAATTTTACGGCTGTCTCTCAGCCTCTGAGATATGAAGATAAATGGGAAAAGAACGTTTTAGCCCCTTACCCCTATTTGGGAGGGAATTCTAAAAAACCCTGAAAATGAGGAGCTGCATTAAAATATTAAAAGGTTAAAACTACACAAATAAAATCTCTTGGTAGCAGCTTTCAGTGGCGGCCACCACTTTCGTCAACCAACGCCGTTTCTTGTCTGCACTGAGCTCTTCCTCAACGCCTCGCCCCATCCCAGATCAATCCGTGCATGTGTCATGTCATTTACGGCGCCATCTGTAGTTAAGATTTGAAATGAGATTTGACGCAATAGACCAAAACATCCAATTCACCATAGAAATAGAAGAGAATGCCACCATTGACTTCCTAGATGTTAAAATCAATAGAGATAAGAAAAACAATATCCATACGACCATTTTTAGAAAGGCCCCAAACAATAATGAAATAGTAAACTTAACTCAAAAACCCCTTACAAATTTTAAATTGATACCGCAATCCGTTCCTATGTCAATTGCAGCATTACAATCTGCTCCGACGAAAACCTCCTCAAAAATGAAATACAGTTCATCAAAACTCAATGTAAAAATGCAGGCTATCCAAAATCCCTCGTCAAGAACCTCTTTAAAAATAGAATTTAAAAACTTGAACACATTAGCAACCATCAAAAAGAGAAACTGCTGTTTACTAAAGCTATACCCTACTGCAGTGGAGCAGCAATAAAAATAACCAATGAAGCCGCCAAGAAAAATATCAAAATTCCTATAAAGCCTAATCAAACTATCTTCAAACGAATACGCAGTGATAAAGACCCAATCGATAATAATGAAACAGCCGGAATCTATAAAATAAATTTTATCTTTAATAGTTCAAATAAATCTGGGTGCTATATAGGAATGACTAAAAGGAAAATTAAAGAAAGAAAAAAGGAACACTCTAAAGATATTAAATTCAATAAACCCAGCACAGCTCTCTCTATAATAGCCCAAGAACAACCCATTGAAATTAACTTTAATGAAAGCCAAAAACTAGCCGACTATAAAAATATCAATTACGCAATTAACATGGAAGCACTTCAAATCTTAACTACAGATGGCCCCGTAAATGACATGACACATGCGCAGATCGATCCTGGATGGGGCAAGGCATTGAGGAAGAGATTAGTGCAGACAAGAAACAGGGATGGCCAGTAGCGGATCCAGGGGAGGGGATAGGGGGCTTCAGCCCCCCCCAAAAGAGGTTGCTCAAGGGTAACATTCTGCTTTATCATACACTTTAAATAGCTAAAATGATCATATTTTATGACTTAGCCCCTCTTAAAAGCCTAATACATTGGTTTAGACTAAAATTTTGATTTATAGTACATTTTAATTGGGTGAAATAAGCTTTTTAAAAAATTTAGCCCCTCCCAAAAAAAATTGCTGGATCCGCCACTGGGGATGGCTGAGGAAGGTGGTGGCCGCCACCGAAAGCTGCTACCAAGGGATTTTATTTGTGTAGTTTTAACCTCTTAACCCTTTGAGGCGCAACCCTTTCCCAATGCTGAAAAAAGGGCAGCCGTTGTCATCGCTCGACTTAACTACCAACAAGATGGCGGTCGATCGAAACGTTCATCGCATGCCACAGATCTAGAGACCCTTTTTTAGCGCAGCTGGCTGCGCCGCACAGCCAGCTGTCGTCAAAAAAGTGTCTCTAGATCTGTGGCGCGCGATCGTCCGCCATCTTGCTGGTAGTTAAGTTGAGCGATGGCAATGACTGCCCCTTTTTCAGCATTGGGCAATCTATCCGGCTGTTATTGCATTCTTCCATTTTTCAGCAGATGTGAGTGCTGTTAAAAATAATCGTGACCATTTTTTTATGGGAAAGGACATGCTCAAAAGTAAAGGATTCTCGTGGAGCTATGTCACCTGCAACTATTTTTATAGAAATCCAATCTATTCTTCGTGACTGGCAAAAGTCAAAACATCAGAGTTTAGTGTTCCCAGAGCTGGAACACTGTGCATTAAAGGGTTAATACCCTGAAAATGATTTTTAGGTATTTCAGCTAGTTACATTTTAAAGCAAGAATTTTGCTCCTATCTCTTTTTACTTCTGAGATATAAAAGGAAATGTGAAAAGAACGTTAAAGAATGATTTGGCCCCTTACCCCCGTTCGGGTTGGAATTCTAAAAACCCTGAAAGCGAATTTTAGGTATTTAATTTAGTTACATTTTAAAGCAATAATTTTGCTCTTATCTCATTTTACTTCTGAGATAGAAAATGTGAAAAGAACATTAAAGAACATTTTGGCCCTTACCCCCGTTTGGGTGCGAATTCTAAAAACCCTGAAACTGATATTTAGGAATTTCTGTTAGTTACATTTTGAAGCAAAAATTTTGCGGCATCTCTTTTCTCTTCTGAGATACGAAGGAAAATGTGAAAAGAACATTTTGCCCCCTTAACCCCGTTTGGATGAAAATTCTAAAAAACCCTGAAAATGACTTTTAGGTATTTGTATTAGTTACATTTTAAAGCATTAATTTTACGGCTGTCTCTTTTTCCCCTGAGATATAAAGGAAAACGTGAAAGGAACGTTCTGAGTCGCCACCCCGTCTGGGTTCGAATTTTTAAAAATCGCTTCTTAAATGACGCCTTGGGCACAAAAGCTATAAGCTCCTAAAATTTCATATGTCAATATCTCCAGTAGATTTGGCTGTGCGGTGATCGTATGTCAGTCAGGACATCTTCCTTTAGAGGGATTATGAGCATGCGTAAATCGCCTAAGAATCGCAAGAGAATGCAAAGTCACCATTGGTGGCAATAAATCCAAGCTTTCCCTATACAATGAGAAATTCGTGTACTCTAAAAAATGAACTTTGATTGTAGAATGAAAAAAAAAATTGTGTTCTGAAAACATGAAAGTGTTCCTTTCATTAGCATTTAATTTATTTTTGCCTTAGTAATATAGAGTAGTTATGAAAAATGAATATCAAACGCTGCAGTGTGTCACAATCAATATCATTCTGCTGAATTTGCATTAAAAAGAATGCTTCCAAAAAAAGAAAAACGAAAAAGAAATCATACTCTATGCTGATCAGGAGCTTTCGGCAATCCGGAATCTTTGTCTCGGGTTTCAACACGGTTGCTATCGATGTCCCGTATTGAAGAGTAAGTTTTAAAAAACAACAGCCCACAAATAACTAATAAAAGAGTTAAAATACTGTATTTTAAAAGCTTTCTGGCATTTCTCCTCAACATTTTACCTCACAACAAATAATCAACTTTAAAATTCAGATAGTTTTTATATTACTTCATTATTCAACAAGTTCTGGTTTTGTTTGTTTGTGCTCGTAAGCATCGCGACATGGCATCGACTAATTGCCACCAAAATCTCAAACTTTTGGTTTCTGTTTTGACAGCTGTATATAGTCTTCTTTTTTAGTAAATACTCTAAACTAAGAGTTTTACTGAATTTTAAGTTATTTGTTTTTTACATGATAATTAAATATTGTATTTTATGTATTATTATTCATATTATTTATAACTTTTATTTTGAATATGGCAGTGCCGAGTTGTTAACCCACAACGCGCCAAGTTGTTTATTTACGTTTCTTTAAAGTCCGAAATCAACGATCTGTTGATCTTAAAATGTCATATTAATATTTTAATCTTGCTTAATTTTTACGTTAAAAGTACTTTGTAAAAATGTCCTCAATTGTAGCTGATTTATTGCAGTCTACTGGTAATATTTTGCTGAAATTTCTTTAAATACTAATTTTTCCGACATCTGATTTAATGGCCTGTAATTGCCACAAGGTCTCCATTTGCCATTCTTTTTTTCACCATCTGAAGAGGGATGGATCATTAACTTTTGGATGGCCTACAAAACCCTTGCTCTCTCACTTAGGCGCACCCATAGAGGGGGCTATGGGGGTTCAAGTCCCCACTAAAGGTGAAAAGTTAGAAGTGAAAAGCTTTAAAAATGAAAATTGTCACTAACGAATTATTTTTTTTATTGTCTTCAAATTATTTATAAAGTATTTTTTTACCAAAAAAAGATGTTAGTTTTTAAGTAAAAACTTACATTTAGTTTATGAAACACTGTTAAATTTGGTTACAATGTCACTGAAAAGATCTGATACTTATTTATGACTCTATTACGAGTTATATTGCTTATGGGCTTGTGATCTATGGGCCAATCAAGTGGTACAGAATATTTTGATGTTATAAGAGAGTTGTAATCTCACTATAACCGAGTTCAGCCATATTTGTAGCACAGCCCCCCCAAGCAAAAATCCTGGGTGTGCCACTGCTCCATCATATATTCAAATTTGGCTTTATATTTTGGGTGACAGTCTTCGTACTTAGGTGCAAATCACACTACAATATGTAACTATTTGATGTGTTTACAGTATGTTTAGGAAACGTTTTCATGGAATTCTCTGTGGTTTATATCTTTAAGTTGAGCCAAAAGAGAAGAAACTGCAGAATCTAAATTATTAAAGCCTAATATGAGTAATAATGGTAGTCAGTGACACTGATGCTTGTACTATTATGGCAGGGGAAGAAAATCATTTTAGTTAGAAGATAAAGCCTGTTGTGGGGACAATTACAATGGGGGCATTTTTTTTATGAAACATTAAGCTGTGTAATCTAGAAAAACTATTTTAAACAAATTGAAATTGTCATTTTTCCTTTAAAGCCTTATGACCATGACTTCAATAGGGCGTCAATGTTAATTGTGACATCTAATTTTGGCATGCAAATGGTTAACTTTTCTTACTCTCGGAAATAAAATGGAACTGAAAATAGAAAAAAAAAAAACACTTAAAAATGAGGGAACAGCTGAATTTTCAGATTTTTAAAGTAGCGCAGATTCTCTATATTATTTTACATAATTATGAAAAATTTCTAGCGTATCATACAAACGGTGCAGATTTTGTAATGTTTTTTTGACAATAACTTTTTAATCTGTTTGAATTAACGATGCAAAAAGTTTTATTTTAGAGTGGTTCAACTGAACGCTTTACTTGCGAGTCACTCTGAGTCAAGGATCAGCATAACTATATAGTAGGATACTAAAATATTTGGGCACAGAATTTTAATATTGAATAGTTTTTCAAGTATGCGTTTATATACCTACCTATATATTATTATGCTATGTTAAATAAATTACTAGTACACATATCTTGATTTTAATTATTTATTTTACTGGTTTTAACTAGTTTTTGCTCCTGTTTCAGCAAAAATATTGTTTTGAAATTGGCTAATCTTAGAAGAGGGTTATATGCTTTTAAAAATTATTTTGAATAATTTGTATATTTTTCAAAATATAATTTAGTTTTTGTTTATAGGTAAGTTAGCCAAAGAAAACATTGTATTGAAAGTAGATGATTTGAAGAGGAAGTTAGAAGTAGTCAAGCTAGAAGTTGAAGAAACACTGCGGCATAAATATGTTGACTTTTTTCCTCAGTGTGTTAAACTTGATAAACTTTTGGCTCGACTTAATCGGTTCTCTGAAGACTACCAAAATCTTTATAATCAGATTGAAAAAGAGGTACACCTTAGTTTACTGTTTATTAATAGTATGCCAGATATGTAGAATATCTGCTTCTTAACACTATCATCTAATTAAGTGATATAATTACTTTAGAAATTTAGATATTTTGAATTCTTTTTAAGCTGTTCAATGTAGAGATGCACTGAATACCATATTTTGCTGAATAACGAATACCTAATACTCAGTTAAAGTTCTAACCAAATACCGAATATTTAGAAAAAATGTATTGAACTTATTAAACCATTCTTAATCTTTGATAACAATGATTGCTTTAATTTGTTTTTAAACACTACTTAATATTTCATATGATGCAAACTTCAGGAATTAAAATACTGCAAAACGTAATATGTATCAGTCTTTCCTTTATATATTATTAATCATCTTTTTAAATATTTGTGAAATGATGATTTTTTTTTATCTCTACATATTTAAAAAATCTGATGTGTACAACACATGACTTCCTTGCATGTCTATTAACAGGGTGTCTACCATCATGCAAAGGTCACGAAAGTCACGGAAAAGTCAAGAAATGGGAAAAAGGTCACGAAAGTCAAGAAAAGGTCAAGAAATGAAGCACTAGGTCACGATTTGCGACTCAACTATGCTTTTTCCATTTCATTCAAATTCTTAGTTTCTAATTTTTTGTGACAGACAAAACTTAACAGTTTTTGCTATTAAGTTCATTTAAAATGTCATTTACATGTTATTTAGCAGAAATCATCAAAAATTATGTCTGCCAAATAGTTGTATAGTGAACTGACAATAGTTCAATATGTCGAGTGCGTGTTGTTTTACACCTTGGGAATTACAAAAGTTGGCAAGTATGTGTCTTCAAACCTTGAGAAAAGTATATCAGTTATCCGCCTTCTCTCCTTAAAAAAAAGTTAAAATTGTTGGATTTAAGAGTAATTTTTTCTCTCCCTTCATTCCCTGTTAAATTCAGTGTTTTGATTATTTTCTACATTTTCTTTTTTTAAAACAATAACTTGGATTCCACTTAAAATTATAATTATCGCTGATCCTCATGTTTCATAGTTAATAACTTCAATTTCCCAAAAGTTTTATGATATAGACTTGCATAAGTTCTGTGTTACCATAGATGTAAAAAGATTTACAATATACAAGCTACATACATGTTTACAAAATAGCAATTGGTCCAAGTTAACTGAAAGCAAACGGCTGATCAGTGAAAATGTTGGGGGGGGGGGAACGCTTTATAAATGGGCAGGGAAAAGAAAAACTCGAAGAATTTTGTAATTCATTGTTAAAATCAAAATCAGTTGTATATTTTTCTGCAAAATTTCCCCCAATCCTACAACGCCGGATAGAACATATTCTGCATCCCTGCCACGATGTATTTTTGATATTAGAGTTTTGTATTTATTATGGTCAAGAAAAAGTCAAGAAAAGGTCAAGAAATCAAGCTTACTTTTTGTGGTAGACACCCTGTACATACATGTTTACAAAATAGCAATTGGTCCAAGTTAACTGAAAAGCAGATGTCTGATCAGTGAAAAAGTTGAAAAAAAATCGCTTTAAAAATGGGAAGGGGAAAGAAAAACTCGGGAGAATTTTGTAATTCATTTTTAAAATGAAAATCAGTTGTATATTTTTCTTTCAAATTTCCCCCCTTCCTAAATCGCCGGATCAAACATATATTCTGCATCCCTAGCATGATGTATTTTTGACATTAGGGTTTTGTATTTTTTATGGTCAAGAAAAGGTCAAGAAATCAAGCTTACTTTTTGTGGTAGACACCCTGATTAATTCAAAAATATTTTTGACGCACTTCCTCTAAACTGATTTGTTTGAAAGAGATAAAATATCAGTAATAGTAAGGTTTAGCGATTTCTAGCCAAATATTTCGATATCGCCAAGCTGAGTTCAGTTTGACAGATCTCCTTTTGACACTTTATTTGGCAATATTTCACCAAAAGCCGACAAGCTTGAGATAGTTTGCGAGATTTTGGGGATAGCCAAAGTAGTCATTGACCACAGACTTTCAATGAATTGAATGCATCCACATACCTCAATGTATTTAAAGTCATTTGGCTCACCCTGTAAATAAATTCCCAGTCGATTGCTTTCAAAAAAAGATATTGAAAATAGTTAGATATTATAATATAGTTCTAAATACAAAAGTTCAAAATTCTACGGGTTAAAGTTTTAGAGTTATACAAAACAAGAAATAATTTTTGGCGCCAAATTTGGCGATATTTCGGCGAAACTCGTCAATGTCGACGACATTTGGTGAGATTTTAAGCATGTACCAACAATGACAGATTATCGCCAAATTTGGCGATATTTCGCCAAAACTCGCCAGAACGATGACAAATGGCGATACTTTGGGCATGGACCAAATGACTGACTATCGCCAAATTTGGCGATATTTCGCCAAAAACTCGCCAAGGTCGAGGACAGACGGCGAGATTTTGGGCATGTACCAAACAATGACTGTCTACAGTTGTATTATATTGAAGATGTCCATAGACATTAAAGTACTGAAATTCTTTTCGGTGGTCCTGTAAATAAACTCTCCAGTAGATTGGAACCAAAAATCGAGATGCACAACTAGATGTTACAACAATCTTATATATGAAATTTCATAATTTCTTGAGAGGAGGCACACGTGACCGTGGCTCGGGAGCGTGATACTACTAACTTATGTGGTAGGACGGTATTGTGCTTGAAATGGATGAATGCCCCTAAAATTGCCATTGACCGTAATGTATTGGAAATCTTTTGAGTGTTCCTGTAGCAGAACTATAAATGATAAAGACACTTTTTCTAATGGAGAAAATTCATTTTCTAACTCTTTACAGCATATATCACTTCTGAGTCGTTTGAAATAGCCCAATACCTCTAAAAAACGCTTTGATGAATTTCGGCCCATAGAGCGTAATGTATTTCGAATCTTTTGAGGCGGTCCTGTAGATAAACTATGCAGTCGAATGGAACCGAAAGGGGAGCGGCACAATAGATGTTACAACAATCCTAAATATAAAGTTTCAACATTCTACGCCTAATAGTTTTTGAGATATGCGAGTTTAATGAATTTCGGCCCATAGAGCGTAATGTATTTCGAATCTTTTGGGAGGTCCTGTAGATAAACTATCCAGTCGAATGGAACCAAAAGGGGAGGTACACAACTAGATGTTACAACTATCCGAAATATGAAGTTTCGACATTCTACGCCTAATAGTTTTTGAGATATGCGAGTTTAATGAATTTCGGCCCATAGAGCGTAATGTATTTCGAATCTTTTGGGCGGTCCTGTACATAAACTATCCATTCGATTGCGACCAAAAGAGGAGGTGCACAACTAGATCATAGAACAATTCTAAATATCAAATCTCAACATTCTACGACCAATAGTTTTTGAGATATGCGAGTTACATACATACGTACATGGAAAAACTGGCCACAATAGACTCGCCGCTGGTCAAAATGTGTTGCAGACGTGCTTATATGATCGTGCATGCTAGCTTACGATGAGATGCATCGAAAAAATTTTTTAAATTAAATTTAGAGGTAGTCAAAATCGTTTTTTTCGTCGAAATTTGACCCCCAAAATTTTTCGGGATCACATTACTTCCTTATACTATGAACAAGGAAGTAAAAAAAAAAAAAATTAGTAGTTAATTGACTTTACATATTTATAAACACTGATATTATGATTTTTTCTGGTTACTGTTTCGTATTTAAATGAGATAGTAATAGTGGGGGGAATGTAATGTGTCAGATGATTTCAGAAAACTTGAAAAGCAACAAAATTTGAATTTAGCATCTGAGTGTTTTCTTTAAAATTAAGATTACTTTGAATGTGATATTAGAAAGTAACAATTTAAATTAATATTGTACTATGGTTCTATATTACAGCTTTCATTCATGGTATAATTTTTTTTTTTTCTTTGTTTACCAGTTGTGGAACATTCAAATTTGCTTACTATTCAGTTGCTGAATATTAAAGTAATCGGCAGAACCGAATATTCAGTTTGTCTGCCGAATAGGCAGTATACCGAATATTCAGTGCATCCCTAGTTCAGTGTATTAGGGGGGGCGGGGGGAAATTAAAGAATTAGGTTAAATTTTAAAATCCATTTTTGTTTCCCATGATGGTGTCATTAATTTGAAAATTTTACCTTAACCTGTTAATGTAATGTAAACTTAAAAAAAGGGGGGGTTGATGTGATTTTTACAATTTTAAAATATTGTTTAAGTGTACCAACTGCTACAGTTAAAGTGTTAAGAATGTTAAAAAATACATGGTAGGTGCAAACTGAACAGAAGTTTGTTAATTATGAAATATTATGACCAAGAAAAAGTCTCAGCTAAAAACTATTTTAATGCATCAATAAACTCTTTTTTTCCCTTCTTTCTGCTAATGATTAGCTTATTTTCAGTGTGTTATTCTTTGTCACAGAACTGTAAAGATAGTTGCTAATACAGTGCAGCATCGATAATCCGGCATCGGCGGGAATGACGCGGTGCCGTATTACCGATTTTTCCGGATTACAGATGTGTTGAAAATTTTCATTAAAACCATCGTTGATCACTTGCTATTGACCAGTGTATTATTTATCAGTGAAAAGTACTCTTAAAATATGCGTACGATCACTGTATAAACCACCCCAAAAAAAAATACTAAACTACACTGGAATAAATGTAATTTAGTATTTAATTCCAACTAAAAAACTATAAAGCAGAAAAGATCGTTGATTTTGGAACATTTTTGTAAAATATAACACAAATAGTAACTGAAATTTATTTAAATACTAATTTAAAATAAGTGTATTAAATTATTATTAGAATCTAATTAGCTTTTGTATTTACATTAAATACATCGATTAATTTGACTTGTTTTTTTTTTTTTTTTTTTGGTTCTCAGTATTTAATTGGTTAATTAACATATGCACATTCATCAGTTGACTCTCAGATATAAAATCGAATTTATTAAATCTCTCCGTAGTTTGTACCATGGAGTTTTATTTTGCAAGCTGAATTATTCCGAATTTTACTCTCTTCAGTTTCTTCATAGTTCTTAATTACGTCGAAACATACCAATTCCCCCCCCCCCCCTCCTTTCCCTCTTGCTTTTCAAAGCACTGGCTAATTCCTTCCCGCAATAGTTATTGCAATTTGCACAGTGACAGGATGTCTAGAAACAAGGCAAAGTGTCTGAAAGTAGCCGAAGCCATGTGTTTATGATGATGCGTAAACATGCTGTCTCGTTTTAAAAACTCATACATATTAATGTTCTATGAAAGCACTCACATTATCTTTGAATTCTTCATTCAGCTACACTACACCTTTGAATGCAATTAATTTAAATGTAATAAGCGAACCAAGCTGTATTTATTTTTTATCTCGGTAGTAGAGAATGCATTGATTCAAATATTTGCGGCTGTAATGGTGATCGGCAGAGAAATGTTAGGACCGAAATACTAAACAAAGAAAAATATTCGGTGAAAAACGATCTGTTGCAGAAGAAAAAAAAATTAAGATAGCTATACATCAATTAAAATCTAAATCAGCATTAAAAGTTCTGGATTTTGAGATTCCGGATCCCTTTGAGGGAGAAAAAAAAAAAAAAAAAAAAGAGACTATTGCCGGATTATAGGTTCCCAGATTATGGATGCTGCACTGTAATTAATGATTATTTTACAAAAGATTTATTTTATCTTCTCTATTTTGGCTATAATTTTTCATGTGCATTGTTTATTGAAAAAGAAATTGTATTTAAAAAAAAAAAAAGAATAATAATAATAATAATAAAACATAAATGCTCTTTCTTTTTGTCCTCCATTTTAGATTAAACCTCAAATGGGAAACTCGGTTGCCGAGTTTCATGATGTCTTGCAAGATCTCAAGAAGACTAAAGCCCTTAAAGATGTGGTCTTGAACATCATCGCATTGAACCAGCATTTGGAAAGAGCCAAGAGCTCGAGAGCTCAGTCTGCTTACTTAGAGGCAGCTCACTCTCTGATCGAATTTGACAGTGTTTTTAAAGAAATTGAATCGAATGATCCGAGAGATATTGCAGTGATGGACGCCCTGAAAACTGAGTTTTATGTTACCAAAGAGGACATAATATACGAAACTGAAAACATATGGAAGAGAAACGTGGTCATCAACAATCAGATTAAGGGAAAGAATAAAAAATTTGTCACCCTAATGGTGAACAAAGAAACAGCTAGGTTCGAAGAGATTCTGAATGCTCTTCATCTGTTAAATTATTTAAGGCCTGTACTAAG
This sequence comes from Cheiracanthium punctorium, assembly GCA_038373885.1. Classification (NCBI taxonomy): domain Eukaryota; kingdom Metazoa; phylum Arthropoda; class Arachnida; order Araneae; family Cheiracanthiidae; genus Cheiracanthium; species Cheiracanthium punctorium. Next base: position 102,307 of record JAWZYV010013703.1, read on the forward strand.
AGAGTTCGGCAAACAGTTATTGAAATTAGTATTCGAGGTATTGATTCAGAACAATGTTAAAGTCAGCCAGGAGGGAACCTCACTGACTGTCGATATAATGAATGCACAGAGTCCCCAGCCGAGTGAAGTGCTCGAAAGTATAAGATTGGTGTTTCAGTTTATGTATGATGAGATCTTTGTTTTACCCATCATGGATGAAGACGGTAATGAAGTCACTGCGATGAATGAGTTTGGAGCTGTAATATCCGAAGACTTTTGTGATTTAATCATTGAAAGTTGTTTGAAGGTAGCGATACCGAAACAGAGTAAACTGTTAGAGTCTTTCCACAAAGAAATAAGCGCAGCTGAAAATTTTTCCAATAACCTTCAAGCAATGGGGTTTTTTTCACAATCAAATAATCGTCTCATGAGTTTTATCGGGGATGTTGACGTTTTGCCTGTAAATAAAATGGCACAAGTAAGCATAAATAATTTTGTAACTATATACTATTTTCTGATTATTTAGTAGTATTTAAGAATATTTTTTTTTTATGTTGGTTGCCTTCTTTCTCAGTTATATTAATACAATTTATATATGTGTGTGTGTGTGTATATATATATATGTGTGTGTGTGTGTGTGTGTGTATGTGTGTGTGTGTGTGTATATATATACAGTAGAAGACCCGAAATCCGCAAGGCTCTAAAATCCTCACTGTCTGTTCGATGTAAACAATGAAATCTGCCCTACCAGCTGCAAGTTCAGAAAACTACACTATAACCACAAAGTAAAACTAAATAAGCTATTCCCACTTGAAAAAATATTTTAAGAGTTTGTGAGCTCTGATGGTAACATTGATATCCTTGAAATGACTGACAGTGACATAATTAACACTCAATTATGGTCACATGACACAGTAACAAGCGAGGATGATCAAAAAGTTGATAAAATAACATTTAATCAAGGTTAGGCTCTAAGAAAGAAATATCTTAGGTTTGTAGAGCAGCAAAGCTGTGTTACAGAACAGTAATGGAAAAAAAACAAAAAAACTGTAATTAGGCATCCCAAAGTCCTAAACTTACTATTGAATATACATGTTTAAATAAGTTGTACTATAAACTCGTAATTTTGTATATTGTATTATCCTTCTGTATTTTTATATCATGATTCTGATTATAAGTAACATGACTTTTTTCTCTTTCTCTTTAATGTTTTGTTTTCTGGGTGGGGTGGAGGGAAATAGAATAAATTTCCTATTATGATCCAAAATCCACAAAATTCTAAAATCTGCGCAAGGTCTGGAACCAAGCTCTGCGAATTTTGGGTCTTCTACTGTAGATACACAGACACACATGTAATATTTTATATTGCTTTTGATCAGTTTTCAAATTAAAAATTATATTAGAGACTTGGAAAAAAGGAAAGAATGAAAATCTTAAACCCTTATATTTTAAGTATGCAAAAGTGTATTATAATGCATGCATCAGTCATATTTGTTTTCCTTGTTCCATTATGTTGAAAAGTGTATCATAATTCATGACAGTGCCATATTTTTCTTTCTTTTTCCATAAAACACTTTTTTGGAATCAGATCTATTTTAAATTCTCCTACTAAAAATGTTTTCAGTCTTCGCCAAGCATATTCTAACTATACTTCACCTTTATCAGTACAGTTAGGAATGTGCAGCATAATCCATAAGTGTTTTGTATTTATCTTTCTTTTTACATAAAACACTTCTTCAAAATTCAAATCTATATGAAAATAGCTTACTGAAAGTGTTTTACAATCTGGCATGTGTGTTATTAAGTGTTTACATTTTCTAACTATACTTCATCTGTATTTATACTAATTAATATTCCAATTAAATGAACAGTAGGGCTTGGCATTTTCTTTCCCAATTCAGAAGATATTGCCGAGATGGGTTCAGTTTTGAGGATGCTAAACTTGGCAGTAAAATGCCAAGCATGGCAAACATGGTGACTTTTTATACTTTATTATGTTTCTGCTATCTACTGCACCTACAATACTAAAATATATCAGAGTTGATTTCATTGTTAAAACGAATCTACTGTTTTTTAGCAGTCACAAAATTTCCTGAATTAATATTACCTAAGTCAATGATTAAAACATGAAACCAGCTTACTTTTACTGTATAGTGCTTTTTTTTTTTTTTTTTTCTGGTTGTGCATTTTATATAGTTGGTTTTCCATGCCTTATTGTATCACTGGAAAAATGTACTGGATTTTTACTCTTTTTACATATTTAAGAATCTTTCATATGAAATAACATTTTTTATCATATTGTGACAGAATGAACATAATGAGAAAGCTTTGGTAGGCTACTTTTATTATTATTTATAGGAATTTTCATGTTAAAAACTGAGCATTGAAATAACTTATAAGAAAGCAAAACTTGATTAATGTTGTAACTTACCATTCCATTAAAAAAATTAATTAAATATATGCATTTTTTTTCTCCTTAAAACCTTAAAATATTATTCAATTTTACTAAGTTTGTGAAATTAGTTTTTATTTACGCTTATTATTACTATATAAAGAGTTTATGAAACTCCAGTAATTCCTGCATTGTTTTATCTTTTTCCTTAATTTACAGAATTCATTCTTCTGATTTAAAATGGAGTGCATTAGAATAATTATTTCGTAAACATAATTTTAGGACATCTTGAGTCGAGCTCGCTCCTTGATGCAAAAAAGCTTGCACCAGACTGTGGCATTTGGTGTCGAGTCCACGCCTCCTGTAGAATCCGAGAATCCTCTGGAGCTGAATGACGTATCTCGAGCAAAAAGCGGCCTTAGTAAATCGACGTTCCAGTTCCCAAGATGTCAAATAAGGTTCTGTGAACTTCTTGGTCAAAGTGCTGTCTATTTTTAAGTTTTATGAGCTATAAAATGTCTGTCAATTTTGTTGGTCAATTATCATTAATTGTAACTCAATTCCTTCTCATGTATTTTTAAAATGTTACATAACTTCTGCTTATTTAAAAAATATATTTTTTTTTCAAGACTTTGCTACAGCTGTTTGTGATGTAATTCACATATTTAATATTCACTGTCATTTGTTTCTAATTTCTTAAATTTAATCTGTTTAAAATAGAGCATTTTAACTGTTATTTCTATTCTTTTTTTTTTTTTCTTTCTTACTTTTCTTCCAAATTTGTATTTCGCTTTTCCCCACATACAATAGTCTTGTACTGAGTATTTCAGACTGTCTCCCAGGATGAAATAGTTTTTCCTGTGTCGGTTAGCAATAGTAACATTTTTTTTCATTTCTTTCTGTACTGTAGAGGAAAAATAGGTGGAGCAAGCATCCTGTTGTATTTTCTGGAGAAAGTTTAAAGCTAAGATAACATCATCACAGAGAAAGAAAATTAACAGATTTGGCTGTTTATTGCCATTTGTTTTGAAAAATTAATCCTCGTTTTGCTTAGTATAGATTAAGCAAAATGAGGCAAGGGATGAGTTCTGTAGCAATATTTCTATAAGTCACATGACTTATGTGCTTATTTCAGTTTAGGGTTACAATTGCTCTCTCAACCTTTTCACCTCTACAATCTGTCCCCCACAATTGGCTGTATTTAGGCATACTTTATTTCAATTATTTTTTATGCAGTGCATCGGCTTTCACAATTACTCAATCGCTGCTTGTTTACTTTAATTTCATTTGTCTAAATTTATTGTAACTCTATTTGGCATTGATTATCTCAGTCAAGTGTTTGCTCTCACCAGGGTCAGGTCCTGTTGGCATCTGAATTTTCTCACTCACTTTATCCCTATTTGATTGTGAATTGAGATATTTCCTTCACACTGGCCCAATGATTAACATGTTTATTTTAAACCATTTCAATAAATAGTTTTTAAAGGAAGTAGGGTCTTCGTCGCTTGTGCACTATGCCTTTTGAACCTGTGTTATTAAAGCACTTTTAAAACACAATGCTATTTATCCTGAAGTTAAGTAATTTCTTCATTATACTGCTATGCTATTCAGAATAAATAACTTTTAATTAAACTCATAAATTAAGCTTGAAGTCAAACTGTATCTACAATTTGAATGAAAAAAATTATTTTTTAAGAGTGCAATGTTTGTATCCTCCCAAAATCAGCGAAAGTAAATACTAAATATTTATACATGGATTATATAAATTCTTTTCTGCTTTTCTGCTTTTCTTTTTTTTTTTTTTTTTTTTTTTTTTTTTTTTTGTTGTTTATTTGCAATTTAACAGAACTATTGAATTTTACCATTTAAACATTAAGTTGTAAGAATTACACAATTAAAAAGAAAAATGATCAGTTTTATATTTAAAAGTGTATTAATTGCTTTCACTACAAGAGTAAAATAACTTATTATTTTTGCCTTTTACCTCTTGTAGTGTCTCAGTTAGAGACATAGTGAAATTGATTCACGAAGTTAAAGAAGAAGCAAAAAATATTAGCCCTACTCATTCTCCCCGATTGTATTATGTCGCTAGGAGTATCTGTGAATTATACTGCGCAGTTGTTCCAACATTTCATAAAGAAGAAATTCAAAACATTCCACAACAGACAGGTATATTTATTTATATATAGTTTTATTGCTCATATAAATTTACTATTGTATGCATAAAACCAACTTCACTTACTTAGGCATGATCTTGGCTGTATTTGCAAAATTTAGATAAATCCAGAAAATTAAATGTAACAATGAAGCTTGTTAATACTATTTTGAAAGTAATTGTATTTAAATACAACCAGGTAAAAGTATCACACATACATCAGGCATGGAACGTATTTGATATAACCTCCATTAGCTTGGACTACCTTCAACTGAGCCCCATATATAGTAGTCAACAAGATTACAGTTACTTTTTGTGCAAATAGAACGTTAATTGGCAGTTTTTTTTTGTTTGCAAACAAAATGTGTTCAGAAGTTTCTAGGTAGAATTCACTAAAATTAGGACAATTTTCCAAAGGTAATTTCATTACATGAAGTACTCATTTTTTAGAGAAGCTATCCCATAATATTCCCTCCCCCCAAAAAAAAACCCCATCAATTTTTAATATAACAAGAAGGAACTTCTTAATTATGAAGTTTTAAATTAAAATCAACCGTATATATCTGCATAGAATGTTGAAAATGAAGCATGTTCAGCTTTGATTTTTAAGTCATTTTTAAAAATATATTTGTGTATATACCTTATCAATCTGTGTTGTTCATATTTTGAAATGTACCATTTTGAAATTGGATCATATTATTTGGTGGTGGCTAATTTAAATACTAGTGATAGTGATAACTTGTACTCGGCTGGTTAGCTCAAGTCGAACAAGAGGGAATGGGTCAAACATATAATAGCTAAAATTAATTCACTTAAGATAAAGGAAAATACATTTTAAACACACTAGACTATTACATGATGGATCGGTCTATGGGGAAAGTATGGAGTTGCAGCATCTAAATTTAATGTTAAATTTAGTCAAGGGAAAGTTATATTAATGCAAAATTTTAAAGAAGTAATTGAACTATTAGAACCAAAATTTGAAGTTAATTTTAATTTTCAAACTTATTTTATGTAACTTCTTTTCTTGATACAAAAATACACAAAGTCAACTTTTAAATGTTTATTCAAAAATTGAAATGTAATATATATCTTCAATGTGTATTTTTCTTTCAGCAATTTTTCATAACAACTGTATGTACTTGGCACATGAGCTCTGCATACTTGGAAGCCATTATGAATGTGAACTTCAGCCACGTATTCCAATGACATTTGTTGATTTAGTTCCAGAAATTAAAAAGTTAGGCACTGAAGCTTTTCTTTGTCAGATGCGTCATCAAAAGCAGCAGCTTTTGCAATTGATTCAAGAGCAGCAAGGTAAACTAATTTCTCCTCTCCCTTCCCAAAAGGTATTTCTAATAAGTATAACATACAGTAATTTTTTTAATTATTTAATTTCACTACATCTAGCCTCTCTTGCCCTTTTTTGTTTTAATAATGTTTAAAAAATGTAAGTGTGTAGTTGAGAATTTGTTATATGTTTCTTGCTAGAATTATAGTATCTAGTTTACATTTTGAATCTTTGGCTGACATTTTAACATGGCCGATGCAGTTAGATGCAGTATGTGTAAAATTTCGGTGGTGAATTGTGTATATTACTGTAACTTACCTCGTTCAAAACTTTTCCAATGAAAATATTGCTTAAATTGTTTCAGATAAATATCTGTTCCAGATAATAGATGATCTTTTTTTTTTTTTTTTTTTCTTTTTGTAAAGATATATTTTTAAATCAAAACTAAACGCTTTTATAAATACTATGTTTTTCATGCTATTAAAATAAACGATATATTTTATGCATATTTAACATTATTGACTCTTATAAATTCTGACATTTATTTATTGTGGTATTCTTGGATCAAAAGGCTTAACAAGCATTATTTTGAACTCCTTTACAACAAGGTAAATAAAGAAGTTGCATTTATATTTCCCTATCCCTCTAGCCTATCAAACAATTATGATGGATGAAGAATTAATAAATAAAGCAGAAAAGTCGATCAGGCAGTGTCTTTGCCAGTTACAACTTCTTCAAAAAGTGTGGTCTGATATCTTACCTTCAGAAGTGTATTTCAAGGCAATTGGAACATTACTGAACACTTGTCTCGAGGAAATAATTTTACGAATATTAGCTATGGAAGATATATCCGCTGATGCTGCTGCTCAAATGGACAATATATTTAGTATTCTTCTTAAACAAGGGCCTGAGGTTTTTAAGGTAGCTATACTTTCTTTTATTATTTTATGACATATAAGCATGAGGGAAAACTATGCAATGGGCATTTACTGAGTTTATAAGAAAGTGCCACCTTCAAATCACCAATTTCAAAACATTTTGTGGAAATGTTGGTCACAAGACATGCAGCCATTCATGCAAAATGTATGAGAGAATTCTAACAAATATAAGAAATTCTCAAAAAATCTCATCCCAGACAGAGTAAAATCATCCTCCCATTTTTAAGTAATATTTTGAATTACAAAAAGTTTGAACTGTATAACTACACTTTGAATACCCCAGTCTTAAATAACCTCAAATAGCTATTCCAAGCTTACAGAAATTGCAAGTTTTATTGAATTGTTGCTTGTGACATAATTTTTGCTTCAGATTAATTAATTTAACTTGATATTTCATGCAATACATTGAATTCATCATTCTCCAGTCTCACTCATCCACTTTTGTACTTTATATCCAGGGATGTGCCAGCTGCTCCAATTGTGCCAAATCAATCCTGATACGTCAATCTTCTACAAAAAAGATCGCTTTTGGATATTTTTGCTCAAATTCAGCAAAACTGCTACATTTAAAAATTTTCCATATACGTTGAAAACGTTTACAAAAATCATTTATTTAATCACAAAAATTTTTACAAAAATCATCACACATTCTAAGCCTCTAATTTCAATCTTCCTCTATTGAGCTTAAAAACGAATATTTTTTTTTTGGCATCCCTTTGTTTAATCCTCCAATGCCTATAAATTGCTAATATTTTGTTTCCAAATTTTTTATAAGCCACTGATGGTAGTTAACCCATTTGTGCCCAGATATTTTTGCGACTTTCTTCAATCTTTGCTAATACAAGCAAAAATATTGTATTTTTTATTTAAAATAGATATTTTGTATAGCAATGTATAAAATAACTGAATTTTTAATTTATTTCATAAGCTTCTGACACCCTCTTCCCCCCCCCCGAAAAAAAAGTGGTTTTTATTACTAGCTTCTTAATTTTCATTTTTTAGATTGGCATTCTTTAATGACTTTTCCCTTTACCTCCAAAAATAAATTTTGTATTTCAAAATTGACATTTTGCGCTCCTAAAGTGACTTTTTCTTGCTCCAAAATTTAATTTCAGCAGGCACATCTCTGTTTATCAAAAGTGTACTGCAATTGAAAATTGCCAAAAATCACTAAAAATCAGGGAATGGGTATATTTTTAGAATTTTAAAGTCACCTACAACTTTTTCTATATCATTTTGCATCATAGGTTCCCAACCTTTTTTGAACTGGTGCCCCCCTTTCTAGTGAATATTTTAATACCGCCTCCCTCCCACTCCAGAGAAACAAGAGTGTACATAATGCATGGTGAAAACAAGAATTAAATTTAAAAAAAATTATTAATAGATAGAATATTGTTGGAATTGAAAAGCTACTGAATTTCTTCTTCATTAAAGAAAGAGGAATAAAAGTTTTAGCTTAATTGTTATAAGGACATGCAGGGATTTTGATGATATGAAGTAAACTATTGCTTTCTAAATAAATAAATTGACAGTTTCAGGGAACAATCAAAACGCATACTTAATTATATTAAAAAGTATTTTTATTAAAATATTATCAGCATAATTTTTAAGTCTTTTTTAGACTATATTTGGTTAATCTTCCTACGCCCCCTCCGCGCCATACCAATGCCCCCTAATTTTCTCTGGGTCATTTACCGCCCCCCTGAAAGCCTCAAACGCCCACAAGGGGGCGTTATCGCCCACGTTGGGAACCTATGTTTTACATGTTTGTTCAAAATTTCAAGACAATCAATCAATCAACTGGTATGAATATATATATATATATATGTTACAGTGAAAACCTGAAATCAGTCAAAACTCGAATTAACTAGGGAAAACGCATTCTGACTGAGTGCGTTAGGGAAAACCCGAATTAACTAGGCAAAACGCGTTCTGACTGACAGCGCTAGGCAAAACCCGAATTAACTAGAGAAAACCCGTTTTATTCGAGTAGCGGTAGCACGTTTTTGAGGGGCCCCTACAGAGGAGGCTTATTTTCCAGGGGGCCCCCTAAAGCGATGGCTAGACCCACTGATTTTTTTCAGGTCTCGCAAAGAGCCAGTGTTAGCATATTTTCGAAAGGGGGTCCCCTGCAGTGGTGGCCGGACCCCATGTTTTCCCATGTGAATTCAGGAATGTTAATGCTTTATCCACTAAAAATTGGATCTTGCTCTCCCTTCGAAAATATGCTATTGCTGGCCCTTTGCGAGACCCAAAAGTCCTCACTGTGTCCGGCCACCGCTGTAGGGGCCCCCCTCGAATATATGCTAACGCTGGCCCTCTGCGAGACCCAAAAAAATATCAGTGTGTCCGGCAATCACTTCAAGGGGCCCCCTCAAAAATATGTTTATGCTGGCCCTTTGCGAGACCCCAAAAAACATCAGTGGGTCCGGCCACCATTGTAGGGGCCCCCTTAGAAAATATGCTAACGCTGGCCCCCTGCGAGACCCAAAGAAACATCAATGGGTCCGGTCATCACTTTAGGGGACCCCTCAAAAATGTGCTAATGCTGGCCCTCTGCAAGACCCAAAAAATATCGGTGTGTCCGGCCATCACTTCAAGGGGGGCCCTCGAAAATATGCTAACGCTGGCCCTTTGCGAGACCCAAAAAAACATCACTGGGTCCGGCCATAGCTTTAAGGAGACCCCTTGAAAATATGCTAACGCTGGCTCCTTGCGAGACCCAAAAAAACATCGATGGGTCCGGCCGTCGCTTTAGGGGGGCCCCTCGAAAATATGCTAATGCTGTCCCTTTGTTAGACACAAACAAACATCAGTGGGCACCGCTGTAGGGGCCCCCCTGGAAAATATGTTAACGCTGGTCCTTTGCGAGACCCAAAAAACATTAGGGAGTTTGTGCAGGCCCGGTTTCACTCGCGGTAACGCTAACATTAAATGACATTGGACAATAAAGTGCATGCGCATGCATAAAATGCGAAACATGGTTGGTCAAAATACTCTGTATAGCGGATAGCGTTAGCGTAGGAAGAAACGGTATGCACAAACTCCCTATTACTGCGTCCGGCTATCAATTAAGGGGGCTCCCTTGAAAATATGCTAAAGCTGGCCCTTTGCGAGACCCGAAAAAAATCAGTGGGTCCGGCCATCGCTGTAGGGAGCCCCCTGGAAAATATGCCTCCGCTGTAGGGGCCCCTCGAAAACGTGCTACCGCTACTCCAATAAAACGGGTTTTCCCTAGTTTATTCGGGTTTTGCCTAGCGCTGCCAGTCAGAACCCGTTTTGCCTAGTTAATTCGGGTTTTCCCCTGATGCACTCAGTCAGAACGCGTTTTCCCTAGTTAATTCGGGTTTTCACTGTAACATATATATATATATTTTTAAGCAAAACATTTTATTTATTTCAGTAATAGTGGTGAAAGTTTTATTTTTGAGTGGTGACAACTGGAATTGTTTCTGACAGAAGGATATGAGAGCTTTGTTATTATATATATATTACATGAAATGTTTACATATGCTGCAGCAACATATGTTTACATATTTTGCTGCAGTGGATTTCAGCACGTTGTGGAATAAATGGAAACGAACTTGCAGACTCTTTGGCGAAGAGGGGATCTGCAATTTCGTAAATATCAAATCGGCCAGTCTCTTTTGGTGCAGTACAACTGCACATTAAGAAAAAATTAAAAGACTCTTTTTGGCGAAACTTAAAAACTAGAAATATAGATAAATGTTGGTTTATGAACTACAATCTTATTCCAAAAACACTAAGGGCAGAGGCAGTGGCTATGCTTCGACTTCTGACTGGCCACGACTGACGGGCAAAACATTGTTTAAAAGTTATCCAGAGCCCCAATTGCCCTCTTTGTAACCTACAACAGCAAATGGACATTCACCACCTGCAGTTTGTGCTGCGCTCGCCGGTTGGGACCTGTGCAGTCGATATTGGGAGGCAAGAGGGCGTATGAGCAGCTGATCCCTACTTTGTATTTTTGTGTTGAGTATTTTTCTTTTTTGTCTGCTGGCCATTAGAAAAAAAAAATGTTTACATATAATAGAATCCCCACTGGTCCTTTTAAGTATATAGATTTTTTTTTTCTTTTTCCTTTCATTTTTATTTAATTTCATTTTTTTCTTTAAGATCTGGAAAAAGTGTTCTTCCAAGATTTTTATAGTAAGATTTTGACATAGATGGGAAATGATTCTATTCCTTTAGCAGTTTTCTTGATTCTTCATTTACAAGTTCTGCATTTAATTCTTTCATCCAACTTAAAAACGGACTTGAATTCAAACAAATCAGTTCAAGTAAAAGTATTTGAGTGCAAACTAAGGGCGACTCAACTTTGATTCTTTTGTCAAAGGTGGGGGTAAAAGCACTTTAAAAAATTGTTCTAATGCATATTAGATGCAAGTCTGATATCTGTATCTGTTTAAATGAGTGAAAATTACAACATTGTTTCTTTTCAGCAGATTTTAGACAAATGTTTCATAAAAATAAAGTTAAATTAAAGTATTTTAATATTTAACCTCCTTTTTTTCTATTCGAGAATGATTCTTCAAAAATATTCAATATTGTCCACATTGGTCTCTAATAAAGTTTAAAGAACTATTGATATGACGTGATACAGAAGTGAAAAGAATATTGTATGTAAATATATATTTTTTTAATTGATTTTTTTAAGCATGAATATTAAATAAAGTAGCCATCAATAGACAATCAAGAAATACCACAAACTTTGAATATTGTTGTAAATACATTACTTTGTGTGTATGAATTTATATTTGCATATTTTATGTACTGATTTTTATATACACTTACATGAAAATGGGATTTGGTGCCATATTTGATGTTTTGCGGGGAGAAAAATGCCATATACAGTGAAAAACGTTTAACACGAAACCGAAGGGACCAAAATATTTTTTCGTGTTAAAAGATTCGTAAAAAAAAAAAAAGAACAAAACTCACCACTATTTTCGAGTTCTTATATTTTATATCAATTTCCTGTTAAACAACAAGTAGGTTGCATTCAGTGGAATGAAAAGCAATTACAAAAAATATTATTTTGGGGAGAAAAAATCAGTTATCTTTTTTTGAAATGTATTTTTCAGAGCCATATTGTCCACAAATTGTTCAAGATCGTCCATAATTTTATTCATTTCTCCATTAGAATGTGCATCTAAATAACTGCGTACACTGTTTATCATTTTTCGCACTTCTGAAGTAGAGGGGACGGGAACTGCATCGTTGAATTCATTTCAGATTCGTCATCGGAATCAACAGAATCTTTTGGATTCTGAACAATATCCAAAATCTTTTTTTCTGTCATAATCGGTGCTGTAGTTACACCATTATCGAACAAAACATACTCATTTGTTGATATTGTTGGGCAATCCAGTAATTCTGAGATTTTCTCAAATATCGGCTCACTCTCATTGTTGGCTGATTCTTACAATGCTAAAGAATTTGTTATTTTGGAGAATTCTGCATGGCGGGGAGGGGGAGACATGATCGATGATGCTATTAGTACTTCTAGGATGACAAAAGGTAGAAAAACCATTTCCCTGAATTTAAATAAAATTTATTTTCCACAAAAACGTTCTAGTGACTTGTCGAAAACATGCCACTGAAGATTAAAAACCAACTTTTTTTCGTGCTAAACGAACAAAAATTCATTCAATCACATATTTTGTGTTCTGGACCGTTGTGTCATTTCGTGTTAACCAATATTTCATGTTAAGCGTTTTCGTGTTAAACGTATTTCACTGTATATAATCACCAATTAACAAAATTGAACATACTTTATTACATTTGACTATGTACTGTACATATGAGATCAATATGTGCTATAATCAATGAATTATTTTATTTTTCAGATACAAAGTATGGATAAAAGAAACTCTGTGCATATGTATGTGAAACGATGGTTTAAATTTCAAGAGCTGCAACTTATTCTTAGTGCCAGCTTGAGAGAAATTGTCGACAGATGGTCGAGTGGGAAAGGCCCCTTAGCAGCTCATTTCAGTTCTGATGATGTCAAACATTTAATAAGAGCTCTTTTTCAAAATACTGAAAGGAGAGCAGCTGCTTTAGCTAAAATTAGGTGATGACGAATTTTAAATCATGACAGAGATTTTGTGCCTTTTCAAATTTTATATTGTTATTCTTATGTTAATGTAACTTCTCCTTTTTCAATAAATTATTTCATTTTCTTAATACTTGGTCATTTTTATTAGTAAAATATTCTTTAAGATTCACACTGATTAAGAAATGCATTCCCGGAGACGGTCACTGCTATGAATTGTGACGTCATCGTTGGGAGGTGATTATAAGGTCTTCTCTCTGATTGTAAGTCCCCCTCCTCCACAGAAGGGGGGCTTATAATCAGGATTTTATGGTATGGGAAAGTTTTTGTACAGCAAATATTTTAAATACAAATGTTAAATGACTTTGCTAATACATTGTACCATAGAGTGACAAGCAAACAGGCAATGGAACATTTAATTACATTTTTTTCACATTTCTGATTCAAGGTAAAATCTAATTATTTAGATACTGAATTAAATTTACAGAACATGCATATTAAAATTCAGCTGTACAGTGATGCATTGTAACATAACAGCAACAAGAAGCTTTCAAGATTTAGAAACAGCAATTCTGTTTAAATAAATTTTTTGAAAAAGATCCCAATAGCAAGAAACTCAGTTTTTGCATCGAATATTAAGAGTTTATATTCTTAAGTAGCTGTATTGAGGAGGGTAAAAATGTGAATAATTTTTTTATCCAATTTATCTTCTTAAACTAATTATAGTTATAAACTAAAATTTAATTTTCTAGGTGTCATGAACTTTTGTACAGTTTCATCATCTATTAACTTTCTTTGTTGTTGATGTTCTGCAACAATTTTCTGTAGTATTCCTATTAGCTCTTTCTTTAAATAGCCTGTTAAAAGTTCTCCACTTGAATAATCCTAAAGAAATAAACAGGCATAAATAAAGAGATAAAAATACTAACTAAACACTCGAGAAAATAATAAATATTACTAATACTTTAATTATATACAAAAAGTTGCAATTACTCATTAAGTGGTGTTACTGAAATCTCTGCATTAATTGTGTTTGCATTGCATTTTTTTTTTCCTTATGAGTAAAAAATTTAAAAATAGCAAAATCACATTATTAAAATGATTTGCAAACATTTCACTGGCCTGTTATGAACAATACAAACTAATCTTGTAATGGTACTCTATAAACTATGGAAAATTCAGTAAAAAATCTTTGCTTTTTGAATACCTGAAATATTTTAAGTTCAGAAATTGCAATCGCAGACGCAGATTCATATTAGCAACCATGAAAGGGAATAGATTAAATCTAGGTTCAAGGAAAAAGGTCCTAAATCCTATAAACCCCTATTTATTTGCCACTTATTGATTGGGTTTATTGATTTTTCCCCTTTTCTTTTAATTTTTAATACATCAAGGTTAGACATGGGAACAACAAATTTTAACTTAGCTTATTGAAATTTTACGGATTTTAAGATAAAGTTAACTTAAGTTACAATTATATGAGATAAAACAATTGTGTAAGTATGTATGTATGTAACAAAATACCTTTCTTATGGTCTCCAGTCTTTCGTCATCTTCCAAAAAGAACCGAAGATATTGATAGGATATATCTACGTCACAATTTCCTCCCTTTTCTCGATGCTCTTCAACTGTTGCTCCACCACCAGAGAAAGCATATTTATTTATCTGCGGCATACGAAAATTATTTAAGCAAGCAATGCTATGTATTTTGAAAGTGTAAAGAAAAACCAGAAAGATAAATCATGCCAAACGCATCGATTATAAAACACTTTCCAACACACTAGCGTGCACTCATACACACACACACATATTTTAAGCAGATAGCCCTTGTGCAGCTTTGTCTTAACACATTTCACTAAATTGGTTAATTAGAGTGCGAGTAATGAATTTTCAAAATTCCTATTGAAATTATCATACCTTAATAATACCACATTATGTGCTTTTTTCTTTTCATTTCCGACCAAATAATGAAAACACCGCCAAGCTGGATTCATATTTCAAGAAAGATTTTTTTTTCTTACTACATTTAGCGATTTACTGCAAAACTCACCAATATTGGCAATTTTTGAGGGAGGTACACGATCGTCGTTGGGACATTAACCAATATTACATAGTAGGATAGTATTGTGCTTTAAATGGATGCCTGTCTCTAAACTGCCATTGAATATAATGTATTGGAATTACTTTGAGTGTTTCTGTAGAAGAACTATTAATGACACAGACACAATTTCCGATGGAGAGCTTTATCTTGTAATCCTTAATAGCATGTATTAATTTTGTTTCACTTCAAATACCCAAATACCTCTAAAATACACTTTAAAGAATGACTGCCTATACAGCGTAATGTATTGGAAATCTTTTGAGCTCTTCTGTTGATGAACTATAAATGCTACATACACCATTTTCAATAGGGTACATGGTACAGGAATAGAAATAGCACATATAAATTTCATAGAATAGGAGTTAGAACACAGACAGACAAACCGAAATTATTAACGCTTTTCAACCTTGTTGGAAAGTGTTATAAAAGAAAACTTTCCATAAAGTCAACAAGAAACAAATAAATGCTACTGGGACAAAAAAAATATTACCTTGTTTTTTATTTGGTTTGGAGTATCTGTCAAAAATATAGCACTATTAGTATCACTGGCACTCATCTTTGTTTGAGCACCTTGAAGAGCAGGGAAAAATTCAGAATGCAGAAGTGCTGGTTTTGGTAGCCCTAGTCTTGGTGCAACATCTCTGGTCATACGGAAATATGGATCCTGAAAACATCATCAATAGTACCTACTTAACTGCATCTAAATAATATTATCATAACTACTAAATTACATACTTAAATATAGTAACTAGGAAAATACTATCAAATGAACTGAACTTA
Organism: Cheiracanthium punctorium; assembly: GCA_038373885.1. NCBI lineage: Eukaryota > Metazoa > Arthropoda > Arachnida > Araneae > Cheiracanthiidae > Cheiracanthium > Cheiracanthium punctorium. Next base: position 118,022 of record JAWZYV010013703.1, read on the forward strand.
CTGTGTGTCTAATTAAGATATTCATAAATACATTATTGCCATGCAAACATGGATATTCTACTTAGCAAGTCAGATTTTCAGTTTCTGACAAGTTTAAAAAGAAAAAGAAAAAAACACTATTAGATACAAATAAAATGCAGATATTGATCTGTTGAATTCTCTGAATTTTTTAACAAACAATTAAAATTTAGAGAAAGCTATCTAAAATTCATTCTCTCCTGTAGATGAACTATACACCATTTTCAATAGTGTACATGGTACAGTAATTGAAATAATATATATAAATTTTGTAGAAATCGATGCATATTTATGGGCAATCATCAGAATTACGGGTACATCCAGAAAGTATGCAGTGGCAAACCCAAGGACTGCACCAGGCCAAATACAATATCTGTCCCAAAATTAAAAAGAATTTTTTTTCTGTTCATTTCTGGCACATCATGAAGGAAAACCAGTGGCTCAGAAATATGAATCAGAATATCAGTGGCATATCCCAACTGTTTGTTGCAAAGCTGATAATAGCCCACAGTCCATGTCCAGTAGTCTAATAGTGAGTCATCGTGGCTATGGCTCATTACTCTTCAAATGCAGTGATCTACTGAACTACATGTAAAAAAGTTTTTTTGTGAAACTCGGTACAGATGGTTCACCATCCACCATTAAGTCTTGATCTGAACCCCTGTGACTTTTTTTTTTTCATTTTTACATCTTAATATAGACATGAAATTCCTTTTTAACAAGCACCAAATTACCCAAAAAGCCATAACACAAGCCTCCGTGGTATCCCACAAAATGAGTTAGAATAATGCTACAGCCACTGGCAGCAACTCTATATTTGCAGTATTGCTCTGCCCAAGGCATATACATTGATGATTATTAAGTTTACTTCACAAGAACAATTATTTAATTTATGTAAGTTTTTTCTTCTTTTTGGAATGACCTTGTATGCTATGCCACTGACGATTTGCAAAAATTACAATCTGATCTCAATTACCATAAGTACAGAGTTGCAGAGAAATCAGTAAAAAATGAATTATTAAAAACCTATTTTAATTTATTCAGAAACTACTTTGAAAAATGTCCATTAAACATTGACAAAAAAAAACATTTACCTGATCTATAGCACAAGGTATAAGACAAGGAATATCAGACTTCCCCCCAAAAATGCTGGGGAAAGTAGAGCTGAAGGAGGGTGCAGCTTGAACAGCTGGAAATGCTATCTTTCCTATGCAATCGCTGTCTCCAAAACCAAATATTCCTTTTACTTGGTTAAACGTGACGCTTCTTTGGATTCTGACAACATTTTGATAAAACTGAGGGCATTGTCTGAAAGAGATCAAATATATCAATTTGCAAATAGAAAAATAAATAAAGACTTGACAGAATATTCCGTGGTAAAACAGCATATGCTTTTTTAATCATTTTATTAACATAAAATGGGTGTCATACTGTTCTCATCACAAAAAACAAAAAAAACTCATACAGTTTTTTTTTTTTTTTTTTAACCAAAAGCTATATTCTTTTTGATTTAACTGACAAACCAGAAGTGCCCATTCAAATACTCAGAAGCGAGTGTCTAGATAGACAGTGCATGAAAACAAATACAATATAATGCTTTTGTTACAGATAAAAAGAAATTATTATTTATTTATTTTTCAATTAATGAACTTCTAAAGCAACATGACAGAAAATGTTTTCTTTTCATGCAGATGAAACTTCAGATAAAGGACAAAATATGGCCTCTTACCAAAGCAATATGGAATTGCTTTGGTAAGAGGACTTTCTAAGGGATCCTAACGTGTATTCACATTACATCTGGAGAAAACCATAGAAGAATTATATACTGAATTATAGGACTTAAAATAATTAATAGGACAAACTAAAAAGGATTCTCAAGCTGCAATGTTGAATATTTTATCTAAAGATTTAGATGGAATGAAAAATACAAAAATTATATAACTGCTGAACTTGAGATTTTGGGGGAAAAAATAGAAATTCAAAATTTTCCTGTGAGGTGGAGTTCAAACAAATTTGACGTTATAAGTACAGAAAATTCATTTAATAATAAATCCATGCCATTTTTAAGAGATATTTAAAAAATGAAGAAGTATAAACAACCTTAAAGATGATTCTCACAGGTCTATTCATCAGAAGTTTCAAATGTAAGTTTAATTATTCTCCTGGTGATTACTGATACAGTAAAAGACCCAAAATCTACAGAGCTTGGGACTAGACCTTGTGCAGATTGTAGAATTTTTCAGATCACAAGAAATTACTCTATCTCTCCCCCCCCCCATCCCCCCCAAAAAAAAGAAAGAAAGAGCTGCAGTTAAAAAAAAAAAACACATGCAAATAATGCATGCATGATTAAAATGTTTTTAAAAAATGAAAGATATTACATCTTTCAACCAGTAATACATATGAAAAGACAGAGGTATTATATACATTATTATGAAGATAAGAAAATTCAAGAGTACAGCATTTATTCAAAACATTTGTAATATAGTAGCTTGTTTTACCATTTAGGGTTAGAGTAAATTTAATTTTCTTTAGTATGTACACTCTAATTATTTCTTGGCTATTAATACAACTTAGCTGCTCTAAAATTTCAGATATACCCTACCTTACAGAAATATCCAAAAAGCTGACCCAGTTATGCCAATGATCAAACAGTAAAATGTTAGCATCATTGATTACTGAAAACAGCTGTGTTTTTACAAACTCTTGAATAAAAGATTTCATTGTTTACATTGAAGACTGTTTAAAACAAATAATTTGGTTAATGATAATTTTTTATAGTAAGTATAAAAATTCATATTTATTATTTATTTATTTATTATTTTGTGATATTTTAAATGCTTTGTAGGATTTTTTAGTATCATTATCTTTTTGGCAACAAGATGGAACGCATTAATTGAATTTCAATATAATTTTATGAAAATCCCATCTTGGTAAACAACAATAATTCTGTAATCGATTACTGTCTTTGACCAAGATACCTCTAGAACTCATTTCATTTTCCATTTTGAAACTTGTCTGCGAGACATCTGATTAGTGTGTGATTAAAAAATATTTTTAAATCACAAAATTTAAATAAATAAGAAGTGATCTGAGAATAATAATTTAAGTAGGGTCAAGTGGAGGAAAATCATGCATTTTTTTTTTTAAAGGTTCTAAAACCAAGTTGTTAATTCATGTTAATTAAACTTTTGGTGTATGTAATATACATTTGACTTATATATAGTGAAATTATAGCATTATTTTCTTATCAAAATATTTTTTTACGGTATCATTTTTAATTAGGTAAGTTCGGATACCACCATTTTCTCCAGTCGTGAAGAAAATGGGGGTAATACGTACAATTCTAATTATATATTTTTATTAAAAATTATGTTAATGCTTTGAATGAAATAAAAATGACTCAATTCAATGTATTCTTAAAAATACTGAAAGAAAAAAAATGCATAGAAAAGGATTATTTTCCAAAATATTAGGCTCACTCAGTATAAGACAAATGTTACTTGGTTCCACCAAATTAATTTCGTTCATTAACGCTAAATTAAAAGGCTAGTTTGATTCATTATAATTATACTTTCAGGACTATTTACTAAAGGAGAAATAGGAATGTCAGTATTATATAGAACTTTGTTATGTTTAACCATACCCCCATTTACCCCACCTTAGATAAATATATTTATTCTTATCTTTTTTAAATAATATAGCTCTCTTGAAGTCTCTCTACTAATGCATATCAAGATATAAATGCTTTATCTAATTATAAGAAATCTAGAATAAAGTTTTTTAATATCACTTGTTAACAGGCAGTATGTTTAGAGCAAAAACAAGAAAATCCACACACATTAATTTGAAAGGCCCTAAAATTCATCAGAAAATCTTGTTCTTCAAATGTATCTCCACAGGAAAAAATAATGTAGCACCTACATTTTTATGGTGAAAAAAGATATTTTTCAATACACCCCCATTTTTCCACCTAACCCTATTATTTTACTTCAATAAAAAGCTTTAATTAAATTTTTTGATATGTAATTAATGAACATTTTCAAGATTATAATGTTAAGAATAGATAGCTTATAACAGCTTAAAATTTACCATATTTCATATACAAAAGACTATTATTTTAATAGACTAAATGTTTTTATGTATAAATGCATCTAATGAAAAGTTAAACTTTGTTACCACATTAGCACGCATTTAACGCGATCCTTAAATTTTTCATCTAGATTATAAGAAAAATCCTATATTTAGACCTTGAATTTGGTGCGAGTCAGGTTTTTAACAGGAAGTGATTGGTCAAAAAATTATTGCGTTATATTTGGGCTAATACGGTAAGTTATATATTTTTAAACACTTCAGTATTTTCAATTAGATATTTCTTATGTAGCTTTACATACATCCTTAAATTTAGTTCTTTGTATTATCAGTACCTAGTATTAGTGAGTATGTAATGAACAAAATTTAATAGTTTCATGCATAATTTTATTCCAAGTACTGCATAAGAAAGAAATTTGCTAAAACGTATGGATATATTGCGCCCAGGGACGTAGCCAGGGGGGGGGGGTTAGGGGGGTTATAACCCCCCCCCTTGAGGAATTTTTTGCCATACAAAATATATATTCTTCACTACATTATTACACACACATATACATATATATATGAGTTGTAGTAGTCGTAACCCCCCCCCATGAAAAATTTCTGGCTACGTCCCTGATTGGGCCCATAGAATATGACAAGAACCATCAATGTTACATTGATTTTAGCTTTAAACAACATTATAAATGTAGTCCAAAAACTCAATTTCTAAAGAGTTTTCTACTATATTTACCCCATATACTGAAAGTCTGAAAATATGAAAGTTTTTTCAACATCAAATCCACAAGCAATAATATCTTTTGCATTTTCTACAGCAAGCTTTTGGGCTTCTTCTACAGTCAAATCTTTCCATAAAAATTTTTCATCGTCAGTTAACTGAATAACAAGAGGCACATTAAAGGTATCTTGTAACCACCTGTAAGAAATACATAAATATATAGTAAGAAATACTATATAGAAGAACAAAGCAATTATTGCTCAAAAATTTATACAGAGAAGTTGTGTTGTTTATGTTTTTTGTGTTTCTCATGTATTGTTACAAAAGGAATATAAATGGTATGCTTGAATTTTCTGAATTATGTTTGGCAAAAATAAATATTTTAGAAAGATAACTATGTGTGAATATAAATGGCATTGAAATTAATGAAACTGTATAGCTCTTAATAACCAGAGAATGCTGAATGTAAATGAGTCAATTTCCCAAGCCGCACCATTGAAAGTAATTATGTTACAAAATTGAGCCGTACTTCATACATGAATTTTTTCAAGAAAAGTTTTTCTTTTGCCCCTTCAATCATAATCACACATTAAAACTGAAGGTACTGTATAATTTATGAGTGCATGAAAAAGGAAGGGACTGCACTAGTGGACTCTAGCACATATTTTACTCTTTTCCAGAACCTTTTTTTTTTTTTTTTTTTTAAATCTTAGGCAGACTTGAGAAACCTACATTTAAAAGTGTGAGTTAAACTTATAACTGTAATCACTATTTTTTTTAATTAAAAAAAGAAGACAGAAAATTCAAATAGAGACTTCCGAAATAGCTAATTTTATTATTAATCCCGGGATGTACATGTAAAGGCAATATAACACCCTGAGAAGGTACAGTAAAAATGCTTACGTAGTCCAACAATCATGAATGCATGAATTGAAAAAAGTATTTTGCAATACATGGACAGTGATCTCTCACTTGTATGCACTCTCTCTTTTGTGTGTTTCTTCTGTTATCCCTGCTGGGGCCATAGGAAAGCAGTGATAACTCTTATTCATTTATGCAGCACACTAAAAAAGCACCTCTCACTTCTGTGCATTTCAAAAAGAAATAAATAAAATAAAATGCTTCTTTTGAAAATTTACAAAGCACACTCTTTCCTCATAAATTATTTTGTGAAAAAGTAGCTACAGAAGTAAAATGAAATTTGGGTATTAAGTGTTTCCATTTACTTGCTGTTCATCAAAAATAATATACTTTACTAAAGTTTGAAATTAATTTTATTTATATTTTTAATATTATTAGTTAACAATATGATGCAGTAAAGTGTTTTCACTTTTAAGCTTCCTTTTGCAGTTTTTCTTGCTGTCTCCTGCATCCACCCATACATGAGAAATCACTGTATCATGCAGAAAGCATCAGCTGCACACCAATTCGAAATATAGAGTGGCAATTTAACAAATTAAATAAAAAACTCATAATGGATATTACCATTTAACTCTTTTAAAGTCAATATAAAATGTTAGCAACACATGATGCACTATTATTCTCAAACAGAAATAATTGTATAATTTATTTTTAATATTTTGAACTACTGTCTTTTAAAAATAAATATTTTGTTTCGAAACAAATATCTTAACACAATTTAGTATTAAGTATAATTTTTAAATGCTAAAAGTGTATGGTGTTGATAACGCATTTATAAATTAATAAACATGTTTTATTTTGAATACTGATACACTCAAATCTGTTTTTCTGTGGTATATGAAAATTTCAATCAAACTGGAACATAATTGACAAAGTTATCAATAAAAAAAATATAAAAAAAAAAATTACTAGGTTTGATCGGGCATTTAGATTTTTCGATTTCTGACACATTTTCATCACATTACATTTGTATTGAAATCTACAATTGCATAATTTAATTGTTGAAAGCACAAGAATTTCCATGTAAATAAATGAAATGTGCAATAGCATATTGCAATGGAATTCTTGAGTAGCAAAGCAAAAACACATTGATTGCAAATAAACATTGAAGGACATCTGCATTAGTTTAGCTTTTCCTGAAATGGATTGCATGTCTCATTAGGTTGCTGAGTTGGTTTTTTGCTATGAGATAGTTGGTGACTAGTCTCATGCTTTGTTTTGTTGGTTTTATCAAGTAGGTAGAAGCTTACTTGAAGGGAGCAAAGAGTTGCTTTTTTGTTTATTCGTCTTTGCTCTGCACAAGTGACAAGTACGCTAAATAAAGAGATTTAATAAAAAAGAATATTACATATGTTTTAATTTTTAAATCTAATATTAATTGACATTCTTCAAAGTGATTTCACATTCCTAGACCATTAAGATTCTAAGTAGCTGTCAAGCCTTGAGTTTTAATTTTATTTAAAAAAGCAATTCCCAGTTATTTTGTAAGGTTCTGAGTTATTTTCTACATGAGACCTTTTTTTTTGCAGTCCCTATTCACCCCATAAAAAATACTTTTTAATTGTGTTGCGAAAACTATTTTTTATAGCTACTCGTGAAGTTTTGTGCAATCTTTTAATGTGTTTTATTTTATGGGGTCCCTAACCACCACACAAAAACAAGTTTCAGTGCATTTGATTGGTATTGAGTATCAACATTCATTAGAATACTTCTAACATCATTCTTAACTCTTAACTTTATGATAACTCTTACATAAAAGCACATTTAACAAGGTAAATGGATTTGTTAAAGTAACAAAAAAAGACAAATTATTCAGTACTTGGTGAACACGAATGGTATGAGATGTCCAAGATGAAGGGCAGTAGAAGAGGGTCCTCTTCCAGTATACAAAAAGAAAGGTTTCTGTTGTTCATATCTTTTAAGAATTTCAAACATATCTCTAAAATTGGCATTAAAAAGCATTATTAAGAATAAAAGAATATTAATGACAAAAATTGTGCACAAAAGCAAATATATAAGCAACAATCGGATAAAATAATTTTTAAGTCCTAATATCACTATAAATTTTTAACATGACATAACACGGCTTTTCCTAAATCCTTAGCACCACCTAGCAAGACTTTCCAACTCCCCAACAAAAGAAATAAAAATGCCATTCCCAATGGCACAATTGAATCTAATTACATCTGGCTCCTTTGTAATACTCAGCAAATAAAAACAAAAAATATAAATAAAATAAAAATAAATAAATAAAATGAAAAGAGAAATGACATTCCTAATGCTACACTTGAGTTTAATTACATCTGGCTGCTTTGTAATGCCACCCAGCTGACACAATTTTCTAGAGATTACTGAATGAATTTTTAATGAACTCATGTAGTACAATTGGTACCTCTTTTACTATAGCTCTGAAATGTCCTTATTTTTGCTATCTTGCTGCATCTCTTTCTATTATGCATGCAAGATAAATTCTTTGATGTCCTGTACCGGATGTTAAGCAGAAAATAGTGCATAACTGACATACTCTATCATTTTTAAGACTCCTTGAAGCAAAACATGAAGAAATGCAACAATGGAATATTAAATTAAAATATAATTGTGCAAAATACACAAAATATCACTAAAAGTATAATTTATGAAATCTGTATATATACTGAAAGAATTAAGCAAAGGATGGTGAATGACACACAACTTGGATTTGGAAAAAAAATTAGCTTCAAAATGGATAATTTTTTCATTAGATGTTCCAGATTTTTCAGCAACACACTAATATAGCTTGGAAAGAAAATGAAATAAAACAAATAAAAGTAAAAAGTTAAGTGAATTTCCTTAGGTTTGCAAAAAGCATGATATTCCTGCGCCAAGGGAGAAACTTTTCTCTTGATAAAATGAAACAGTTAATTTTTTGGGACATTGGAGAAGAATAACAACCTTAACATTAAAAGGATTACACTTAATGAAAAAGGCAGAGGAAGGAAATAAGTTTTTTTATTTTTTATGGCACTATTCCGTGAGACAATGTGCTGACAGTATGACAGTACAATGTGATGAAGGCTGAAGAATTTTTCGACTGAAACGATCATCTTGATCGACCTTTTTATGTGTGCTATAATAGAAAGTTTTATTTATATATATCATCTTTTAACACCAGTTTTTTGTTGATCAATATAGTAGTCATGCAAGAAAATTCACTATATGGTAAAAGAAATATTACAGTAAAAGCTCGACTATCTGGAAAGCACAGGAAGCGTCAAATGCTGGATAAATGAAAATTCCGAATAGTTGAGCTTATAAAAAAAAAGGGAAAAAAACCCATTCACCAGCAAAACCGGAGGGGGGGGGGGCGTTTTGCTCGTGCTTACTGTTCAATTTTTATTTATGCAATTTCATAGCAAGTTTTAATTGAATTTACGCTAATACATGTTTATATTGCAGAGTTTAATGACATTACAAGACTTTTATTATACTATGTCTTTGAATCATTGGGAAGATTAATTATAAATTAAAGTAATAACACCAACCGATTTTTAAAGTTTTAATGCTCTACACTAAGAAAGTGATAAAAAATATAATAAATTGAGTGTTATTTTCTGTCCCCCCTTCTTCCCTCTTGAGTTTCGGTTCAGAGATAACATAGTTGAATCATTGGAATGTCAAGCAGGAAAGTAGGTCATGAATCACTACATTTAAATAATCAGCATTTCTACTATGTGATTATTTAGCACGTAAAAGATGAAATGTATCACAGTTCTGGGGTAGTTATTAAAAAAATAAAAAGAACTTTTTGAGAATAGTCGAAACATATTGCTATAGTAATAAACAGTGTGATCATTGTTTTTTCTCCTTGTTGTCCCTCCTGTGCTTGCAGACACAGCTGTAAAATGTTGTGTTTTTGTATTCTGTGAGCATTTTGTCTATTTTTTCTTTTTTATACACACCATCATGATTTATGAAAATATTGATATTTTCTGGTAATCAGAAATTTGCACCCGTTGCCACCCGTACTATGTTTGGATAGCTGGAAGGGGGGAGGGGGGTCGCTGTATGAAACAATCTTTCAAGAGGACAAAAAAAAAAAAAGAAGAAGCTGAAAATTTTCCAGTTACTTGAATGCTGGATAATCAAGATTTTACTGTATACACAGTGTTGAATTATAAGAATGAGAAGCAAGGGGGGGAAAATAATATCATGACCTTAAAAATAACAAATTACTGCTTAAAGATACACTTATTCAATTCCTGACATGCTTTATTTAAATATAACTCAAATGACACAAAAAGAAGAGGGGGGGGGAAAGCAGAGCTTGCAAAAACTAAAGGACAAACCAATAAATATAATTGATCTACTGATAAGCTACTAAAAAATAAAAAAAAATCCAATAAGTGAAAAGAAATTTTGGTACTTGTGAGTTATACTGCCCAGTGAGTTTGCTCAATGACATTAAGATTACAATACCAGCACCATCTTGGCAATATAGCTTTGTTGTTCGGCAACAGAACTTCTATGATCACTCTAATCCAGAAATTCTGAATTTAATTTATGCCATATAACCAGCATTCAAATAAGCTTAAATAGAATGTTTCAAAGATAGTCCCTTTTAAATGTCCAATAACCTTGGTATAGTAAAGGAAATCATGAGTAGTACTAGAATAATTGGAACTACTAAGTAAGAAAAAATATCGTAACAAATCTCAGAGGTTTTCCTAACCACACATGTTATGCAGAAAATACTGCTGGGAATTTTAATAAAATGTGATAAGTAATTTTTGATTGTTAATAAGCAATTAATTCAAAACTACATGCTAAAAATGATGCAATAACTAAAAATGTACACCCTTCATCTTATTACATTGTACGATGGAATAATACTGTCCAGAGAAAGTGATATTACTGTTACAATAAATTTAGATTTTAAAACTTGAAAATCTGAAACTACTAAAAATTAAGGTTGTAATTTAGTTATAATACAACCTGTGAGAGAAAAATATCCCTCTCCTTAGGAGATGATGAACTGGCTTCTGGGTAACTCTTTCAATTTCTTTTAACAACTTGTCATCAATTTTTGAGCTTCCGAATCGACCTGTAATTTAATACAAACATTCAAGTTTAAAAAAAATCAAGCTTTCAAAATTGCTTTATTAATTTCGCATTAAAACAATCACATTTATTTTTAAAAAAGTTAAAATATTATTTTTAATGCTATAATATTAACTTGATTCGTATTATATATTAAAAGTAAAAAAGTATGTCTTGGTAAACAAAAATATCATTTTAACATGGACGGTTTTCGTAAGACAAAATATATACAAACATATTAATTTGTCATAATCCACTCCAGTAGCGGAACTACTCATGACATTCCACGGATTAACAACATCATTTGAATCATCCTTCGAGTTTTTGGTTTCATTTCCGTTTTCTATTACTACTTCTACTGCTTGAGAATCTGGATTCGACATTTTTAATATTTTATTATTCAGTGCCGTGTTTACTGCAAAAGCATAATAGGCCTTCCAGGGAGTGTCTACGCTGCCGGCTTATGGACGGACGCGGAGACCTTTCGTCTCTGCGTCCGTCCTATGGCGCATGCGCAGTCATTTTCAACTGTCCCCTGATTAAAGGGGGAAAGCAGTTTTGGTCGCCAACCAGGGGTTTACGGAGGTCATCGCCAACGTGCCAATAATGGCCCACAGGGTTGCAAATAAGGCTTCCCGCGTTTTCATTTTAACGGTCATTTCGTTGGTTACGTGGTGTAAGCTGTATTCCGATGGATAGTATTAAAAAAAAATATGCTTGAAAGAAGAAGGTAAATATCGCTTTTTTTTTTTAAACAATTATAATTCTCAGATTATTAAGGAATAGGTTGTTTGTGTGCATTTTTCTGCGTTCAATTTTCCTGAATATGTATCTGTTGTGTAATCAATTTCTGAATGTGATTTACTGGCCGTAAATTTGTTTATCGCATTGCAACCTGATTTTCTCTTTGTTATTATTTTATTTTTAAACGTAAAATTGATTAAAAATGTAAAGATGTGTTAATATTTTCGCGAAATTTGTATTTGTGTAATTCACATTGAGACAGTGACAAAAGATATGCTGACATTTTTCATACTCAAAATGAAGCTTAATAATAATATAGGTACATTCTAAAGTCGAACTATGAATTTATATTTAATGTGTGTAAAATGTCGATTAGCATTTTCATTTAGCGATTGGAATTTATTGTAATTAGATCAGCAATTTAAACAATATCTGTATATTCTCTTTCATTTGTTGTATAATTTGTTGCATTAATTAAATTGATTATTCCTTATCATTTAGAAGTATGATTCTAATCAATGATTTTTTTTCACTAATCTTTTAAGTATTTTTGTTGTATCCATGAGTATCTTTTTCTAATCATGTAGTAATTAATATTGTTGGAAATAGTTTGCATTTACATACAGTAAATTGCTGTTAAAATGTAATTAAAAACTTTCAAAGTAGGTAATTTAATTCTGTGATTTTTTCTTGCCTTCTCCCTTCCCTTCTGAAAAAATAAGAAAATGGGATTGATGTAATTTTGATTATTTCTGTAAGTAGCTTATTTGATTAATTCCTTCTATTTGTTACATATTAAAGATGAACAATTTTTCATAGAGGTTTTAAATTGCTTGCAAAAGATTTACATACCTAAAAAAGCAAATTCGCCAAAACAAAACCTAAGCCAAACTTGCTCCCCCACCTCTCAGATCAAACTTTATTATAGACAGCCAGTTTTATTGACTCACAAAAAATACTTTTTGATAGAGAGTACAACTTACCTGTTTCTAGTCTTCTGAATTATTTGAATATGAAATATATATATATATATAGTACAAAAATTACAAGCCCAATCGTGTTTTTGCTTAATATACCTTGTGGTCTAAAATTTTTCAATTATCATTTATTCATTGTATTATTTGTTTCCCTAAGGTTGTGAATTCATTCATTTATTGCTTTTGAAAAGTAAAGTTTTGCCACACAACATGTAGCTGAAAGAAAAGCCAGCTGGACTGTGTTCAGAGTCTGGATAATTTTCTTTTCCTGTCTCTGAATATGGTCTTGCTAGCACATAAACAGATGAAGAAAAGAAGAAATATCTCTGAACCTGTAAAATAGAAGGCTGACAACATCATTGTTTTGCAATGAGATTCCTGATACGGCAATCTGCTTCAGAAGTAGGTGGTCTTTAAAAAGTAAACTTTATGCTACTAAATCTATATCGTTACATTGACCGCCATGTTTCTCAGCTTATGAAACACATTTATTTATTTATTACAAAAATACTTATATCAACCAAATTTAATCTTATTTTTTCTGAAATAAGCTGTTCAAAAAAAAAAAAAAAAAATCCTATTTTAGAATGGATATTAACAAAGTATTAAATAGATATGTAAAATGAATAATTGAATTAGTTTTGTAAATAATTAACCTTTGAGCATTTTGGAAAAGGGGAAAATATGGTTGTGTATGAAAGAAGGAGGTTGTTAAGTGGCTAAACCCACCGAACCCAGGAATAACCTGTTTCTTCACATCATTGGAAAGATACAACAGTAAAGTATCATAAGCTGTGTTGTATTTAGACCTTAGCTAGTGGGGCATAGATGACTGTCCGTGATGTGACCAAAAATACCATGTAAGTATTGTCTAACATCCTTTTCATGCATTCAGCAGTGTTTTTTAGCATGCTTCTAAATATTTTGTTTCTCAGGGAAACAACCAGCTGATTCAGCAATGACAAAATCAATTACTGTGTAAACAAAGTAATCACAACTTAGATGATTCTTATATAGGAAGAGCAATATAAGGGATTGTTGTAAGATTCTAATAGGTGCATATTGGTCATTCAGAGATTGCATATAATATGATCCCTAAACACAAATTTAAAAAATAGTAATAATAACAATAAAATGTCAGAATTTCTAGAGAATCAATTTATCACTTAATCAAAGTAATGAAGGCAAGTAGAATTTTCTTTAGTAAGTGATCCACCGCATTTAAGCTATAATACCAGCAACCTTTAAAAAAAGTCTTAGACCATATCTTACAAAAACCTTTTGTACTTATTTATAAAATGTTCACCACAATTTTTTCTATATTTGTCCCAGGGTTGGCATGGTTTAAACCGACTGGTTTAAACCACGGTTTAAATCATGGTTTAAACCAAATGGTTTTTTTCTCAAAAAAAACCAGTTGGTTTTTTTTTAAAGGAATAATTTAAAATTCCGAATACTACAGATAGAATATGTTCTGATATCTTTTAAAATTATCCTTATAAGTATCAACAATAAGTTTTTATATCAATCTAATAGACATCTTATTGTTTTATCATTAAAAATTATTAATTAAACTTTAATTATAGACTGCATTTTTAATTTGTTTCTAAAATAGAGGTTTTGTGTTTTAACAACTTATTTTTAAACCTTAAAAATATCATTTTGAACAACTTATCACCATTATTACTGATGAATCTAAGTGCAAGATTCCATGTAAAATGTAGTAAACAGGTAATATTGTATTATATTATATACTAAATGTAAAAAATAGTATCTCTACATAAAATATTAAAAATTGAATGATTTCAATGTCCACATAAGTATAGCAACAATTGTTTATTTACTTTGTTTTAATTACTTTCAGAAGGAATATTAATTGTTATCTGAACATTTTACAAATACTTTTATTTAGAAGTATGTAACAAGTAATTATAAAAGGATTTAAAAAAAAACCTGGTTTAAACCAAAAAACCCGGTTTAAACCAAAAAAACCTGGTTGTTTGGTTTTTTTCAAATAAACCGGGTTTTTTTCCAACCCTGATTTGTCCATCATGCTGTATTTGCTATAAAAATGCATCAACTGCTACAAAATTTTTCATGTAATTCATTAATATGAACTCTAAAAATGATCTGCTTGACATTAATAGTCTTTTCACACATCTTGTAATTCAACTTTTTAAACTATTAGCAGTCATTGCTTAAAATGCCTTATAATGATACTCATCTATTTTTAAAAAAATGGGGGAATTCATAAAAGAATGCTTTTTTTTAAAATAATTTTTAAAAAAGTGTCTGTAGCATTTAATAGCTCTTTTGCCCAAAATAATATGCATATACTTTAACATCTTATTAGCTTAAACCTGTTTACCTTCTTTCAGTTCTTATGAATCTTTTATCAGGAAGCAACAATGAACATAGAAAAGGAATCAAGTGCAAAATAAAAATTTGTCATGGATAACTGTACCTATACTTGGTTATATGTATGAAGGGTGAATACACAGTTTTGTTGTCTACTGAAAGTTCTACTTCACAGATATGCCTCTACTAAAAAGACACAACCTTGCAAAAGCACAATGCTAAGGTCTTGAAAAGCATTCAGAGACCCTCTTGAGACTGCAGTTTAGCAATCTGTGTCACCACTCCATTCCTAGAAAGTTATCCAGAAGTTGATGTCTGATGAGTGTCATTGAAGGATCACCGTGTGTGCCGGACAGTGTTTTTCTCATTCTTTATAAGTGCCACTTATAAATTTATGTGCCACATGCTATAGTCATAGATTTTGACTTGGTCTTGAGAGAATCAAACTGGGCACCACAAATAGTTGCTGTGAGCTGAAAGATATGGGTTCAATTTTTATAGATCATCAATAAAATTAGTGAGTGGTGTGAGTTGGAATCAAACCTGAGCTATAAAAAGTAGTGTAAGGCATTAAACCAGTAGTACCAGTTCTCTAGCCTTCAAATGCCCATATTCAGTTTTGTCAAGATGGTGATTAGCATGTTTGCCCCAACCTTAACCTTTTAGTACACAGTTTGCAGTGCATTTATGCAAAGCTGCATATCCATACACCCTTTCAAAAAATATTCGATTGCAAGTCAATTTTATTATAAAGGGTTGTTCTTTATAAAATGTGGATTATGTAGTATATAATAACTTCTAACATTTATTATCAGCATGCTTTTTTTCAAAAAATCAATCAGTTGCTCATAAAATTAACATAGGAAATTTCTCTTACAATCAAATAACTTTTGGGGTGCATGAACTATAAATATTGATCTTTCTAGAAAAATATGTGTAGTAAAGAGTTAAAGATTACAAGTTCTGAAGTTTCATACTTCAGTTCACCCAAATCAAAGGACCTGAGTCCGAATTCATACTTTATTAAAGAACACCTCTTACATGAAACAAATATGAGCATTAATTCTCTGGTATATATCCTGAGTGGATGTGATCACAAACTCAAGAAAATGGCATGTGTACTTTTTATCCATTTGGATAAAGCCTGTAGTCCCAACTCTTGAGTTCTTGGTTTGATACCAACTTCCTCCATGTGCTTCCTAGTTATTGATAACCTGAATAAACTCGTATCTTTCATTTCTCTATAACGAAGTCTAATGGCAAAAACAGCACAATTCTGTCCTTATACACTAGTGATCCTGTGACAGGTGGCACATAAAGTCTGCAATAAAAGGTCTGGGTCCATAACCTATGATAGCCGGTCCACTCTACTTGTGGTATATGCAATCTTAATGGGCCAGCGTTATGTTAATGACATTCTTGGACCCCACGTGGGACCTATCCTAAATGGTCTACCAGGGGCAATTTTCCAGCAACATAAAGCTTATCCTCATACAGCTAGAGCTGCTCAAGACTTCCTATGCCGTGTTCAGACTCTTCCATGGCCGGCCCGCTCCCCCGACTTGTCCCCTGTAGAGCAACGCATGTGATCAGCTGAAACGCCAGATGCCACCGTGTCACTCTGTATATTATTTGAAGGTGGCTGCTCAAGATCTGTGGGCTCATCTGCCTCAGCACAATATCAGATGTCTAATTAACTCAATGCCAGACCGTGTTGTGGCATATATTGCACCAAGAAGCGGTCCAACACACTATTGAAATTGCCCTATATTTGTGTCATTGCACACTCTGTATTTGTTTAATTGTCTTGATTTTGCGATCAAGTGAATCTCTCATCTATATGTCTATTAAATTATTTTCTTTCCATCTGATGCTTTCTTCTCGGGACACTATTTTCAATATTACTGAGTGTGCTTTAATTGTGTGGAGCAATGAACGGTGGACTTGTGAGGCTGAGCAACACAGTATTTTGTCGATTCTAGCAATGAGGCTAAAGGACCATGCCTAATATTCAAATGTATTTATCTGACAAAAAGGTCATCATGTACTGATAGTGAAAATACAATGGCAGCCATTCTGACATCTGCATAAAATAATACACAATCATCTGTCCTTTAAGTGACATCACATTATTGCAAAATACTTATCTGTCTGATTCATAAGTTTAAAAGTCTATTGTGTAAGGAATGTTCCAGTAATCAGTCTAGTTAACAGGACAAAACATGAACTTTATTGGTTGTAGAAATTTGATTAAAACTATCTATTGCCAATTCACGGAAATTATCAAGCAATAACATGATTTTAAACAATCAGCTAATCTTCAGAGCGTAAATTACAGAAATACAATGGGATTTCCTGATTTTTCTGAATGGGGTTTTCTCCCCTTTCTTTTAATGATTTTATGATGACTGTCTCCTCTATCTTGTATATTTCATCTTGATGGGGCTTTCAAGATTAAGTTTGAAAGGAAGCTTGTGACGAGGACTGGTTTTTATCCCGCGAATTCCACGTGGTAAGGCGTTATCCGACCGGACAAACGATATTCATTTTTCCGTCCAAGATGTAGCACGTGCGTTCGCGATCTCGTGTCGTCGCACTACTCCACACCCCCTAAGAGTCAGTCAGAGGCTAATGAACGATGTTCCTAGCGTTATGGACATAGCCGCATTGTATGTGTACTTTGAAAAAGCGAGAGATGGATGGGATTGGTGCTGGAGCCATCTGTGATTGAAGGCAAGAAAGAGAAATGCGTGTTCAGTTGTCTGGGTCATAAATGAAGGGAAGCGCGTGGCGTGGACTGATTTTGATCCTGCGAGATAGATTAAGGCGTTGTCCGACCGGGCAAAGGTACCAAATTGCCGAGATGTAGCGTGCGCGTGTGCGATCTCGTGCCGCCTCAAATTTATTCTGAATTTCTAATTTTTCAGTATTTTTTTCGCAAACATAACCTGAACAGCAGTGCCGTGCGAAAAAAGGCCCTATAACTGCCGTTATAAGATTATTGTTTTTCCCTTTAACAATCATTCGAGTGTAGTAAATGATTATCGTTTTGTGAAATGATGGAATATTTCAAGTAAAATAGAATATAAGGAAGACGCCCAGGCAGGCCCTGATAATAGCACGAGCACTTGTGGGTCCGTGCCCTAGAAACACAAGCAGAAATAGGAACTTAAGTTAAGACCTATATATAAAGCCACAAAATTTTAAAAATGCCTGACCACAAAATTGTTATAGTCATGCCCTGGCGACGCCACGAGCAGTTTTCGCCATATAAAGCAATGAAGCCGGAGGCAGGAATTGAACTTCTACCTACATATCCTATTTGCAGGAACAACTGTCTTCCAACAAGGCGTGGCTTTACCCAACGATATCAATTTCTAACAAAAGCGTTGCACACTAGATGACTTCAAAACCTCTCGCTCGTGGCGTCCCAATAAGCCCGTTTCTACCTTTGGAATACTGATGTGTTATCTTCCAAGTAAAGTTTCAGTTTAAACAGAGATATTTGATTTTCCTCTCTCACAGATTCTGAGCTATGACGACTTTAGCTTATTATAGTCAGATATGCTGCTACAGAGCAAACAGCAGGATTGAGCAGATCCCGAAAATTTTCGATTGGATTAAAGAACAATTTGCATTAAAGGGTGGACATGGTCCAACAGGATAGTTATATATCTATCTTCATGCCTAGTCCCATCCACAACGATGAGTAGTAGTTCATCTGTCCAGTTGGGTAACAGCTGCAACTGATGTCCTTCTTTTGGTACCATCTCCCTCCATACTTTTTTTTTAGTTCTGCATCTGGTGTTGTCTTATATTTATTAGAGTACAGCCACAAATCATATATCTTTTTTATGAAGATGTTCTAAATTGTGCGAAACAGTGAATCATCGCACTCTGGAGTACCACTGAAGCAGAAGTTAACAGCTCAATTAGGGGCAACCGTCCATGCAACGAGACTGGAGAACGACGCTAACATTTCATAATGTATCAGCTCTAGAGATCAACTGGTTCAAGTAATAAAGGGAAAAAATCTACGAGAGCCTTATAAACTTGTTCATTTACATGATTTTTAGTTATAGGAATCACTGTTGAGCATAACAAGAGAAAACTTGATGTCTCCAGAAGGTAGACATAGTAGTGACAAGCGCATATGTAGAATGATAGATACTTAAATGATATTTTTTCCCATTTGTTTTAGAAAAAATCTATTTTAACCCATTTGTGCCTGGATATTTTTGCGACTTTCTTCGATTTTTACTGATTCAGAAATAACAGATAAATTTCTGATGTCAACTTCTTGAACAAGGTATTGGTTGGTTGGTTGGTTTGGGGACATGTGCTTCATCCTAGCAGGACGGCTTCGTCCCAGCCAAACAAGGAAAACAGAAGAGGTATTACTATCCCTTCATCGGGGCTTCTAATAATTCCAGGGACCATATCAAATCCATATCGCCAACAAACATATTTCATACAACAGACAAGAGGCCAAAAACCAGGCTAGAACTAAAATAAAAAAGGACCCTGAGCTACCCGGGTGACTCCCGGGCTCAAGAATTGTGTCAGTGATGAAGAAGACAGCATGAAGCCATGCATAAGAAATGAGAGAGGCGGAGCCTCTCATATAAAAACTCAAGCCCGTCGACTTCAAACTCAGAAGCCGACAGCGGCAGAAGAAAAGCGGGCGAATGCCCGCAAGGCTGTTCTACTAGAAGTCACTTTCCCCATAATTAGGGAATAATCGACGGAGCTGGGGATGTTAAGGTCGTTGAACAACTGATTCCGTTCCGAAGAGAGGCGAACGCAGGACAGTAGCAAGTGGTCAGGTGTTTCATGGGTAAAGCAAGTCGTACAGAGTGGGGAGTCCACCATCTTCATTAGAAAAAATTTACGCCGCGTAAGGAGGGTTTTAGTCCGCCACCTAGCTATCAGAGTATCGAGTAGCCTAGAATTTAGCCATTTGCAGTACGTGCGGTCCGTAGAGAGGTGCTCAAAGTTGTGACTGTAGTCGCTGTTTATCCAGGCATAATCAGTCTCCACCCGCCAGTTAGTGCGTATGTGAGACATAATATCCTCGGGGGATATCTTATTTAGGCTGGCGCAGTTATAGGGGCCGTTACGAGCCAGACTGTCAGCCTGCTCATTCGGAGGGATACCTTTGTGCCCAGGGCACCACACCAGGGAAAATACCTTGTCATTTTTCCCGTTGTATAGACAATTATATAACCAGAGGATAACCTTCGGAGATCGCAGAGAAGCAGATCTGAGAGCCTCCAGAACAGACATACTGTCAGTAAGGATAACATATTTGCCCCCAGAACTAGCGAGGCGAGTAACAGCCACGCAGATAGCGAGGGCCTCAGCAGTGAAGACAGAGTCCACATTAGGAACTAAATAGGCTTCTGACAGGCCCGCCGGGTAAGCTACTGCAGCGACGGACGTTTTCACTGTGTCTTTGGACGCATCCGTAGCAATTACCATTGTGTCATTGTCCAGGCAATCGTACCACTCGTTCCAGGCGCCCACCACCGTGTTTTGCGGGATATCATGGTTTTGAAAGAACAGCCCCTTGGTAATAATTTCAAAATTTAGAGGGACCCCAGGGGGGGGAGGCCAGGAAAATCTTAAAATGTGGGAGATATCTATATTAAAAAAGTCTAAAAGATCAAGCATAGGCTGGTGCCAGATAGGTTTAGCATTGGGAGCCAGGTGCAGAGACCTTAATTTATCGCAAATTATATGCCCGGGAGAAAGTGCTAGTTGCCGAATGATGAATTTCTTCGTTAGATAGGAAAGGCGGCAGCCATGGAGGAGGCCCCAGCCTCCCTCCTGAGAATGGGGATGGGGGTCCATTTCGGGAGTCCAGTCGCCACGCGGAGCGCAGCGTTGTAGATGACTTCCAAGGTGTTAATCACAGAGGGAGGGACATTGAAAAAAAGGGGGCAGGCGTATTCTAGAAGACTTCTAATTATGGCGTTAACTATACAGAGCATGTGGTTACTATTCACGCCAGAACAAGGGATAATTTCTTTTAAAATCTTTATGCATAAAAATCAAAATATCAAAATATCATGTTAAAATATTTTGTAAAGTTGAGGCTCAATACTCAAGAATAAAGGCTAGGAAAAATAAATAACGTTTTCGACTAATAGCGAAAATGCCGTCCCAAAAAAAGGGACACTAGGCATAAATGGGTTAAAAAATATACTAGTAATGTTACGAATTTTCGGGGCAACCCGCTGCTCTGGGGCTTAAAATGGTTTAAAATTCGTATTCTACGCTTCAAATAGATAAATTTTGCTTTTTGTTGCATCAAAATCGGCCAATTAGAACCGGAGATACGGAGGTTTCGCTTTCCCATATGTTTTTCTATGGGCTTCTAGAAATCTCGAGAAATATTAGTCCTAGAGCTTAGATCTCTTCACTTTTGAGGACTTATTTTTGGCGCCAAATTTGGCGATATTTCGCCAAAAGTCGCCAAGCTTGGCGACTTTTTGGTCATTTGGCGCGATTTTCCCAATGGGGCCTGGAAGTTGTTTTTCCTGCATTAAAAACGCATAATAACCTAACATTTCTCTTCTATGACGTAATCAAAATTCACGCTTTATGTAGAACCCTCGAGAAATTGACTTTTCTGGAAACCTCTTGTACCTCCTGCGTCGGCTATTTATAGAAGCGGGCATCGCCCCGAAGCCAGTCAGTTGCGAGTTGAACATTCAATGTGTGAAGAGCTCTGAGTACGCTTGTTTTGTGTGAACTGATAGTGCTATAGAAGCTGTGTTTTAGCTTGCTAATACGAAGAAAGAATTGAGGAAAAGATCGATCACAAGTTAGAAGAAAAACTGGACAGTCTGGTAAAGCTGGGAAAGGTACCAGAAAACATCAGGTTGTCGTCACGCCACCCAGCAGTGAAACTAACGCCTTATGACGGAAAGACTCCCTGGAAGGCTTACAAGACCCAATTTTCAATCGTCGCCAGAGCCAATGGTTGGAGCGAGTCCGAGAAAGCTAATCAACTGGCCGCTTCCCTTAGCGGAGATGCAATTAATGTATTGTAAACTATCGGAGCGACGAAGATAGGAGATTTTGACGCCCTCGCCAGTGCCTTGGAGATGAAATTCGGAGAGAAGTGCCAGAAAGAATATAGTAGAATCCAACTTAAGTCAAGGATGCAGAGATCTGGCGAGACCCTTCAAGAGCTGGCTTCGAACATAGATAGGCTTTGTCATCTAGCTTACATGGACCACCTTGATAATGTCCGAGAAGAAATGGCGGTGCGTCATTTTATTGAAGCCATCCGTGATCCAGAAACCCAAAAGTCACTTATGTTGGAGGATTATCAGGATTTGAAGTCTGCTCTGGTGTTCGCAATGAAGCTAGAGGCAGCCCAGCGGGCCGTGAGAAAAGATCGGCATGCTGTCAGAGCGGTCACGGTCCAAGAGGAAGCTGACCAAGACACAGAGAGCGTCGAGAACAGATTGAAGAGAATTGAAGATCTCATAGAACGAAAATTAAGATCCGATAGAACGAGGATGGCCCAAAGAAAGTAAAATGTTGGAGGTGCAACAGCGAGGGGCATTTACGAAAATACTGTGACGCACAAAAGAACTCTCGTCGTAAAGATCGCAGTTATCAATGCACCAGAGAAGCCCATGAAGGAAGACAGAAAAGAGACGACTTTCAGGAACAGAGGCTGAGGGATATTCAAAAGCCTCGTTTGAAAGTCTTACAGATTTCATCAGTGAATGGCGGCAGTAATGGACTCTTCGTACTGGGATATGTTAATGGTTCCCCATGCCACATGGTGATTGATACTGGAGCGAACGTAACCATCATAAGCACGGATCTGGCCAAGAAATTGAACTTGAAGATTATCTGGACTCCGCCCTCGCTGACCCTCCAGACTGTGACAGGTGACAAGATCGAAGTGGGCGGAAAAGCGCAAGTAGAAATCACGTTTGGAAATGCCAGATACGACCATGTGGTATTTGTCGCCAATATTACAGACTCTTTTATTCTCGGACTCGACTTTTTAAAATCGCACAAATTTAACTTGGACTTTAAGAATAATGAGCTTCGTTCAGACTCAGAAGAAATAGCTGCGTTCGATATTAGAAATGAAACTGTTTTGCCTGTTCAGCAAATAATAGCCCAGACTGATATCACTCTACCTCCCAGAACTGATTCAATAATTTCTGGAACAGTAAAAGAAAGCAATAAATTCCGTTTTGGATTAATCGAACACCCAAACAATAGTGATTCCGTCAGAGGAGTACTTGTGGGAGCAACACTTGTGGACTTGTCAAGAACAGAAATTCCAGTTAGAGTAGTAAATGTGACGGACAAGTCGAAGGTGATAAAGAAAAATGAAGTGTTGGCGACATGCACTCCTGTTACCTGCATTAATAAGAACATCAGCCAAACGACAGCTAAATCTTCCGAGTGCCTGACGAAGGAATTAATACAAGACGTGGAGTTAACGGCAGAACAGAGAAGCGCTGCGGAGAAAGTAATAGCCGAATTTGAAGACCTCTTCTCCCGTACTTCGGGTGACTTTGGCCGTACGAGCTTAACTCAACATAGGATAGATACAGGCAGCCGTTCTCCCATCAAGCAACATCCTAGGCGGCTGCCGTTTGCTAAGCAAGAAGAGGTGAGCAGACTTTTAGAGGAGATGCAGCGTGATGACGTCATTGAGCCGTCGACTAGTCCCTGGGCCTCGCCAATTGTTTTGGTCCGAAAGAAGTCTTAGAAGATATTATTCGCATTTTGCCAGCAGTGGTGATTTAACACTTGAAATTATGAGACATCATTAAGAAACCAAAAGTTCTTTAATTAAAATAAATATTATAAAGTTCAAATACATTCACGCTCGCTGAGCGTCTTACAGAACTAGCATACACAGAATATACAGAGGCTAGAAACGAATAGCATGCCATAGAAATGCAAAAACTCGCAGGCAAAAGGAACCACATTATATACGTACAATTCACATGTGCAACAGTTAATTTGCATAAAACAAGGTTCTGACCGGCCAATCAGAAACAAAATGTCTCCGTTACTATGGAGATATGCTGCAGTCTCCGTTACTATGGAGATATGCTGCAGCGATCACGGCTCATGAGAAAAACCCAAAGAAGAACCGCGGGAGAAAACGTGACGTCACGCGGCGAGTGAAGTTGCGGACGGACTTCGGCGAACGCCGGAGAGGGGAAACAAACGCGCGGGAGGCTAGCAAGCGGCCCCCTCTCATGCACCGTGATCGCAGCAAAAAAAAAGTACATTATCAAAACATGAAAAAAATTCAAAATAACTTTCCCAAAACCTTTACACATTTAAATTCAAAACATTTTAGTATATATATATTAAACGATGCAACACAATACAATACAATAAACCTTATTAGACGTATTCTGCAGAATTATTTACAAACACACAATTTTTTTTTTTTTTTTTTTTTTTTAAATCACAAACCACAAATATTCTTATGCAAGAAAACAATATATTATACACTTCGTTCAAATATAACCTCACAAAACTTATTCAGTCCATGTTTGTGGAGTGGCTTCGTAAATACATCAGCTAAGTTCTTTTTACTATGAACATATCTAAGTTCAAAAAGTCCATCATTTACTAAATCCCTTATAAAGTGTAGTTTTACGTCAATGTGCTTAGATCGAATATTCTCAATAGGCGATTTTGCATATCTAATCGCGGCCTCATTGTCACAAAATATCTTATTGTCTTTTAATTGTAATTCAGCAATTCCCAATTCATTACATTCATCTAAGATGTGTTTTATCCAACTAACTTCTTTAGAAGCTTCCGTTAAAGTAACAAATTCCGATTCCATGGTAGAAAGACTTACAAACTTTTGTTTGAACGTACGCCAAACCACGGGCGCTTTACTCATGAACAGCAATATCCCACCCATAGAAATGCGATCATCTCTATTGGATGCGAAGTCTGAATCACTATAACAGTTAATTTCTACATTAGTTACATCTGACAACTTAAGTTTATAATCTCTTGTATATTGAACATAACCCAATAATCGCAATAATGCGTTCCAATGCTTTACACCGGGGTTTTCTTGGAATTGTGCTAAAATATTTACAGCATAACAAAGGTCTGGTCTCGTACGGTTCGCGAGATACGACAAACATCCCACAACGTTTCTATATGGTAACTTTAACATTTCATTTCTTTCCGATTCTGATGCAGGACTGTCCGTCTTTGACAGGATACAGCCTTTAACAATGGGGAGAGTTGATAGTGGGAAATTAAAACTTTTGTATTGTTCGCAAATTTTATCTATGTACTTGTGTTGGTGTATGTATAACTTTCCAAACTTTTCTTCAAATTCAATTCCTAGAAGCATTTTTGTTTTTCCTAAAACAGTGATATCAAATTCATTTTTGAACAAACTTACAATGTGGTTGACGCAGTCCAATGTTTTTCCAAAAATCAAAATGTCATCGACATACACAAGAAGAACAACATTATCACTATATACGTATGTACAATTACTCCATTCTAGTCTTTTAAATTTTAATTTTTCTAGTGTTCGGTCAAGTTCACAAAACCATTCTTTACCGCTCTGCCGTAAACCATACAAAGCTCTTTTAAGTAGGCAAACGTGATCAGGATGGTTGGGATCTTTGAATCCCTGTGGCTGATACATGTAAACTTCTTCCTGTAGAGGTGCATATAAATACGCACATTTAATATCGATTTGACAGTAACACCAATTAAAGAAACATACAAGAATTGAAAAGAATAGTCTGATTAATGAAAAATTAACTACCGGACTAAAAACTTCGTCATATGTGTCGTTTCTATATTGCGCGAATCCTTGCGCTACAAGTCTGGCCTTATATTTTACTATCCTATTATTTTCATCACATTTCAAATTATATACCCAGCGGTTCCCTATAATTTTTTTATTATCAGGTTTAGGGACTAGTTCCCACACATTACGCGCATGCATCATCTTTAATTCTTCGGCCATAGCACACTGCCATTTTTCGACTTCCGCAGACGACATACATTCATTATAATTACTGGGAATTTTTATTTCTATATTAAGCGCTTCGGGTTGACAATTGTCCGTTGTTTCATCTAAATTTATTTGATCTGTCACTTTTCCTGAATAAGTGTTCTTACCACTAAAATCAAACAGATTACTATCAAATTTAATGTTATGCGCTTTACAGTATTTCTCTACCTCATTACCGGATCTTAAACGCATATTTTTACCCTCAATGTTATAATAAATATCAACTCGCGTTTCATCCTTTCGTGGAACAGCACGTCTAATCCAAACGATGTTTTCATCTGGGGGGAGGGCGATTTCACCATGCGTTTGCTCAAGACTGGTTAAATCCATATCATTTTTTTGAAAATATACAAATCTTTTATTACTCTTACTGGGTTCCAGTTCGGCTTCCACACACTTAATTCTCTCACTAAATTTAACATTTGATGTTTCTATTACTTTATTTTCATTTTTAAGAAATATGCGATAACCTCTAGTATCCGACGCATACCCTACCATTATGCCGGTTTTTGCTTTTAAACTTAATTTATTTCTTAAATTCTTCGGTGTGTTTACATAGGCTGTGCAGCCAAACATTTTAAAGTAAGAGACTACTGGTTTTCTACCTGTAAAAAGTTCGAATGGTGTTTTATCTTTATTTTTATGACAAATTCGATTCCAAGTGTGTACGAAGCATTGAATTGCTTCGCCCCAAAATTTATTATTTAAACTGCTGGCATGAAGCATAGCCCTAACTGCGTTCATTGCTGTTAAATTAAACCGTTCACTAACACCGTTTTGTTCTGGTGTGTAAGTATTTGTTCTTTCGGCATGAATACCCTCTTTGTCAAGAAAATTTTTAAAGTCTTTATTACAAAACTCCATTCCATTATCTGTACGCACATTTACAATTTTTAAATTTAATTGCCGTTCCATTCGTCTTTGGTATTTTTGAAAACAATAAAAAACTTCAGACTTTTTCTTCAAAGTAAAAACAGTTACGTGCCTAGAATAATCATCAGTGACAGTTAAGAAATATTGGCTACCGTCAAGTGACGCAACGGGCAACGGCCCACATACATCAAGATGCAATAATTCAAGCGGTTTCGAAGATCTAATATTCGATATAGGTTTAAAACTCTTCCTTCGCGCTTTAGCTAGTTTACACGACGTACAAGATTCTTTATTGATTTTTAATGTGGGTAATCCACGAACACTATTATTTTTACTAGTATGCACTAAATAATCCATATTAGCATGATTAAACCTGTAGTGCCAAAGGGCTAATTCACTGGTTGTTTCAGTTGACAGATTATACATTTTACTTCCTACCTTTTTGCCGTCCGTTTTATTTTTAATGTAGTGCGAGGGTTTAAAAAAATAAAGACCATTGGTACGTTTGGCATAAAAAATTGCTTCACCTGCTTTATTATATACCCAAATTTTACCGTTTGTACCTATAAACTTTGCACCAGCACTTTCCACCTTCAAACCAGATATCAAATTCCTACGCAATTTCGGTGAGTACATCACATCCGTCAGCTTTATAATATGTACTTTTCCATTAAGACGTACACCAAACTCTACAGTTCCAACACCTTCTACCTCACTTTCTAAGTTTCCTATCGCGAGAGACATTGTGGTGTTTTGTACTGGTTTATATGTGGAAAATAAACTTTTGTTGTTGCAGAAATGATTAGATGCACCTGTATCAAATACCCAAATTTTGTTTATTACTGCATTAGGTTTACTAGCTTCAACATTAAGGAGATTTTCGTTTACTTTAACATCACAATAATTACTAGATTTTACTTTTCGTTTTGTACCACTTTTATTTCTATTAAAACTAAGCTTTACTCTGCAATTGGCTATTACATGTCCGTATTTTTTACACCGGAAGCAGGGACCTAACTTGTTGGGGTTTTCATTTTTATGTTTTTGCGTGTCCTCAACAGTTGTGGATAACAAAGTACTCTCGTAATTACTTGTGTCCCCCTTCACTTGACGAATGCGTCCCTCCTCTACAAGTAGTTCGTCTAAGATTTTCTGAAAGGTAAAGTCTTTCTCTGGCCAACGATAAATCGTTTGTACTATATTCTGAAAGTTAGAATCTAAATATCGAATGAGCTGAAATCCCTGATATAACTCCTCAACAGGGTGACCTAAGTCGCGTAATTTAAGTATTGTTTTCTTTACTTTAGCAGCAAATAATCCAATTCCTTCTTCCGCAACATAACGATGCGAGAAAAATTCATCTAAAAGTTGTATAGTTCTAGCTCTAGAAGAGGGTTCGAAATGCTTTTTAAGCGTGTCCCATGCAACATCACCCGAATCTACCGTTGATATAAGTGAGCGAAGATCAGGGCTAACACCCAAATATATCGTCGAATATGCCCTCGCTTTACGCAAATTGTAGTCTAGTATTTCCTTTTGTGTAGCTTTATCGTCTAAAGCGGGTTCAGTTTTATCAATAAATTTCCAAACTCCCCTTTCCATTAACAAAACCTTCATGTCATCTTTCCAGGTGTTCCAGTTCGATGCATTAAGCATCTCTATTTGGTTGTGACTTTCGTGAATATGCGAGCACATTATTACCACTTTACAACACTAATTTACAAGAAGTATAATAAACACATGCATATGATGAAAATTTAAATATAACTTACAACACGGGAGAGTCCTACTTCATACTGATGAAACCGAAACATTACTGCAAGGAAAAGTTCCATAGTCTGTTAAAAGGCTCCTTTAAGCTTGGCTGAAACGCCGATATGCTCGGCCCCCGTCGAAGCAACTCAATAAAAGTCCATTTCCACGCAAGGAATAACACGCCAGCTTGAAAACTAAACACTAAAACGGGGATTCGAAAGCTTGACTGGTGACGGAACTCTTGAAGGCACAAGATGATGATACTTGTAGAATACGACAACAATGACGATGACAAAAAAAACACTAGAGCCGGAACACTTGCTTCATAACGCCGCTACACTCCTCGGTGAAGACACCTCGGTAACGCCGAATGACGGAAAACACCGGCCGGGTCTTGAGTTGAAAATGACAATGTGCACGTATGCTGTCATTATTAAAAGTCAGCAATGAGCAGTTTTACAATGGGATTGCTCGGCCCATAACCAAAATCTTAGAAGATATTATTCGCATTTTGCCAGCAGTGGTGATTTAACACTTGAAATTATGAGACATCATTAAGAAACCAAAAGTTCTTTAATTAAAATAAATATTATAAAGTTCAAATACATTCACGCTCGCTGAGCGTCTTACAGAACTAGCATACACAGAATATACAGAGGCTAGAAACGAATAGCATGCCATAGAAATGCAAAAACTCGCAGGCAAAAGGAACCACATTATATACGTACAATTCACATGTGCAACAGTTAATTTGCATAAAACAAGGTTCTGACCGGCCAATCAGAAACAAAATGTCTCCGTTACTATGGAGATATGCTGCAGCGATCACGGCTCATGAGAAAAACCCAAAGAAGAACCGCGGGAGAAAACGTGACGTCACGCGGCGAGTGAAGTTGCCGACGGACTTCGGCGAACGCCGGAGAGGGGAAACAAACGCGCGGGAGGCTAGCAAGAAGGATGGTTCCACCCGGTTCTGTGTTGACTACAGACGTCTGAATGACATTACCAAGAAAGACAGCTACCCTCTTCCCAGGATAGACGACACTTTGGACACTTTATCGGGAAACGAATGGTTCTCCACTCTGGATCTCAAGAGTGGCTACTGGCAAGTAGAAATCCATCCCGATGACCGTGAAAAGACTGCGTTCACCACGGGGCAAGGATTGTGGCAGTTCAAAGTTATGCCTTTTGGACTCTGCAACGCACCGGCTACATTCGACCGTCTAATGGAGACAGTGTTGAGAGGACTTTCCTACGAAGCATGTCTCGTTTATTTGGACGATATCATCATCGTCGGAAGGACTTTCGAAGAGCATCTCGAGAACATTCGAAAGGTACTGCAGAAATTAAAAGAGGCAAACTTGAAACTAAGCCCGTCGAAGTGCAACTTGTTCCGTCGGGAAGTACGTTACCTCGGGCACATAATATCCGCCCACGGAGTCCGAACCGATCCCGAAAAGACGTCCGCAGTCCAGAACTGGAGTCGTCCCGAGAATATCCACGACTTAAGAAGTTTTCTCGGTCTGTGTACTTACTATCGAAAATTCGTGATGGGTTTTTCTCAAATTGCAAGACCTCTTCACAAATTGACCGAGACTGGACAGAAATTTCTATGGACTGAGGAATGTGAGGACGCATTCAACGAACTGAAGACGGCTTTAACATCTTCGCCGATCTTGTCGTATCCTCACCCTGACAAGCCATTTATCCTGGACACAGACGCGAGTAAGGAGAGTGTCGGAGCAGTTTTGTCCCAGGAGATAGATGGCCAAGAACACGTCATTGCTTACTGGAGCAAATGCCTTTCAAAGGCAGAACGTAACTATTGTGTTACGAGAAAGGAACTCCTTGCTATCATTAAGGCCGTGGAGCACTTCCATCATTACCTGTACGGCCGAAAGTTCCTGCTCCGAACGGACCATGCCTCTTTAACCTGGCTTCTAAATTTCAAGAATCCAGAGGGCCAAATAGCCAGGTGGATACAGCGATTACAAGAATATGACATCGAGATACGTCATCGG
Organism: Cheiracanthium punctorium; assembly: GCA_038373885.1. Taxonomy (NCBI): domain Eukaryota; kingdom Metazoa; phylum Arthropoda; class Arachnida; order Araneae; family Cheiracanthiidae; genus Cheiracanthium; species Cheiracanthium punctorium. The sequence goes on from JAWZYV010013703.1 coordinate 148,634, forward strand.
AAAGGGTCATCTCATGGAAATGCAGATGCTTTGTCGAGAAGGCCCTGCATAGACAGCTGTCGCTATTGCTCCAGGGCAGAGAAAAATTACCATCTGAAACATCCCGTTGTCCGCCAAGTTACATCATCGACACCATCCCAAGATCCCTGGAGTGACGAAAATGTTCGGGCGGACCAATTAGCAGACCGCGACATCAAACCTATTGTGGAATTGATGGAAAAATCCAGCGCTAAGCCCAGTTGGCAAGAAATATCATCTTACAGTCCGGCAACAAAACAGTACTGGGCTTTATGGGATTCGCTTCGCCTGAGGAATGGAGTCCTGTATCGTAAATGGGAGTCGGACGACGGCAAGATGCTCCGATGGCAGTTAGTACTCCCTCGCTCGAGGATTCCGAAGGTTCTAGAAGAGCGGCATAATGGCTTAACTGGAGGCCATTTTGGCGTGATGAAGACCCTGCAGAAAGTTCGCGAGCGCTTCTACTGGGTTAGGGCTCGAGGCGACGTCGAAAAGTGGTGTCAAGCTTGTGACGCCTGTGCCGCCCGTAAAGGCCCGAAGAAACGAAGCCGTGTAAGACTACATCGTTATAATGTAGGAGCGCCTTTTGAGAGGATTGCACTCGACATCCTGGGACCTCTTCCGCGAACTTCGGATGGCAACAAATACATCCTAGTTGTCATTGACTACTTCTCTAAATGGCCCGAAGCGTTTCCTATTCCCGATCAAGAAGCTACGACCGTAGCAGAGATACTGGTGCAAGAATGGATTTCCATATATGGAACCCCTCTGCAACTTCATTCCGACCAAGGAACGAACTTTACCTCTGCAGTCTTTAAAGGACTATGCCAACTTCTCGGAATGGACAAAACCCAGACTACGCCTTTACACCCACAATCCGACGGCATGGTGGAGAAGTTCAATCGCACAATTTTAAACAACCTCTCGCTTCTGGTATCTAGGAATCAAGAAGACTGGGACAAGAAACTCCCCCTCTTCCTGCTGGCCTATAGGAGCGCCGTCCATGAGACTACCGGCTTCACACCTTCCCAGATGCTGTTCGGCAGAGATCTTCGTCTTCCCGCCGATCTAGTGTTCGGCCGCCCTCCAGATGCGCCTTCATCGCCAGAGGAGTACGTGGAAAACCTTCGGGCACGGTTTGAAGATGTACATCATTTTGCTCGGGAGCGGATCAACCTGAACACGGAAAAGATGAAGACTCGCTACGACACGAAGGCTACGGGACACGAGTTCAACGCAGGTGACAAAGTTTGGCTATGGAATCCTACTCGACGGAAAGGCCTGTCTCCCAAGCTGCAATCGCCGTGGGACGGTCCTTACACAGTCCTAAACCGGCTGAATGACGTCATCGTACGGATTCGTAAGTCACCAAACTCGAAGCCAAGAGTTGTACATTACGATCGGCTAGCCATCTACCGCGGTTGTAATTAGCTCAGACTATGGTCACTATGGCGTAATTCCTCTTTTCTTTCACCTCTCATTCCTTTCCTGTCTTTCTCTTCTCTTCCTCTTTCTTCAACTCTCTTTCTCTCACCACTTACGCCATGTTTAGTGTATATATTTGTAATATATTGGATTTTATTAATGTGTATTTGTTATTACATTGATTACTTATTACAGTGTAATTATTTATTATGTTGATTATTTATTTATTAATGTGTATTTGCTTATTGTGCTATTGATTACTTGCTTGAATTATGTTGTTATGATCTTGTTAAGTGTTATACAGTGTAGGTACCTGTGTGACCTCCTAACTAGGGATTGTACTGCCCGGGACGTGCAGTCCTTTGGAAGGGGGCAATGTTACGAATTTTCGGGGCAACCCGCTGCTCTGGGGCTTAAAATGGTTTAAAATTCGTATTCTACGCTTCAAATAGATAAATTTTGCTTTTTGTTGCATCAAAATCGGCCAATTAGAACCGGAGATACGGAGGTTTCGCTTTCCCATATGTTTTTCTATGGGCTTCTAGAAATCTCGAGAAATATTAGTCCTAGAGCTTAGATCTCTTCCCTTTTGAGGACTTATTTTTGGCGCCAAATTTGGCGATGTTTCGCCAAAAGTCGCCAAGCTTGGCGACTTTTTGGTCATTTGGCGCGATTTTCCCAATGGGGCCTGGAAGTTGTTTTTCCTGCATTAAAAACGCATAATAACCTAACATTTCTCTTCTATGACGTAATCAAAATTCATGCTTTATGTAGAACCCTCGAGAAATTGACTTTTCTGGAAACCTCTTGTACCTCCTGCGTCGGCTATTTATAGAAGCGGGCATCGCCCCGAAGCCAGTCAGTTGCGAGTTGAACATTCAATGTGTGAAGAGCTCTGAGTACGCTTGTTTTGTGTGAACTGATAGTGCTATAGAAGCTGTGTTTTAGCTTGCTTTGTGAAGCTGTTTTTAAAGTGCTGTGTGTAAATTCTTCATTGCTGTGTCTTAAGGGATAGTGTACTATATCCCTTGAATATTTCCACGGAATTTTTGCCTGTAAAATTGACTTATTTTGTGTGAGAAATACAGCATTTGTGAGAGCTTCTGATCCAAGCGGATTGTTAAAAGCACGTTACTGCTAGATTGTGCTTGTGAATTGTGTGCAGCTGATTGTTCTACGAAGTTCTAGAAGAAATAAAGTTTGTGTTCCATCCTGACAAGTGACTTTTTACTTGAACCTTTTACACCAACAGGACTTTAGAACGACGAACCCCAGGAGTAGCAGAGTAATTCCGCAACAGTATCTACACAGTCCAGTCACATTAATGTGACCATTTTATCAAAAGCCAGAATATCCCGATTACTCAGAGCGGATCGCTGAGAGACGCGCAGGGAGAGAGTCACTTAGTTGTTGAAGGTGTTCACTGGAATATTCTAGGGTTCATGTGGACTCCAGTGCAGTGACCATCTGCGATAGGTTACGCGATTGGGGGTCCATGGCACGAACTAACCCGATCGAGGGATCCTACAGTTTATCGATTTTATTTAAATCCGGAGAGTTGCCTTCTACAATGATGAGTGCGTCCAGAGAATGCGATGAAAACATTCCCCAGACCATAATGCTCCCTCCTCAGCAAACGTTCGCTGAACCGTCGTTCCGGAGACTTCATCTGGGTGGTCAGTTACTCAATGGTTGCACATCTGTACGTCATCCTGATCGTCAAGACAACACGTCTGTTCCTGATGTGTTCCCACACAGGGCAATTACCCCCCCCCCTCCCCTCGGCCTAGATCCCTCGCTCAGATAATTGGCAATAACACCACAATTACATCCCTCGGACCAACACCACACTAAAGATAAGGCCTTTGGACTGCATTCAGACGTCACAGAGGTTCGGCCGAACCTCTGTGACGTCCTCTCCCTAGTAGCAATGACTGCTTGTTTTCTGCTCGGCCGTTCATCGACTCATCGTTAACTCATCGAATTCAGTCATCGGCAAGTGCACTTTTGTTTTTCTGCAATAGATAAATTTTTATTCATGGATAGAAGTGATCTAGACGAGCAGTTTCGCAGATGGGAAACCGACAAGCAATATCTTATCCGAAACTGTAACTCTGCAGTCATCGGACCATGCAGGTCTCCCAGTGTTTTACCTCTTTATTATTACACTAAATTATGTGAAAATTTCACAATACAACAACATTTTTAGCTACACAAGCTATTTTAGCTCAAAGGGGGGCAATTCCCCCCTCTAGGAACGTAGCGAGAAAAAAAATTGGGGGGGGGGGTCAAAAATGGTAAAAGGACAGAAATTCACAAAAAACCTTGATTATTATGATCGAGAATCGAAATTTAGGGGGGGGGGGCGGCCTCCTTAAATTCCTATAAATATTTGCGTAATTTAGATGTGTCCCCTTCCACAAAATTTAAATTTGAAAAGAAATATTTACAAAAAAATGTAAGTGATTATTATATAAAATAGTTTGTAATATTTAAATAATTAAAAAAAAGAAAAGAAAATCTATTTGAGCGTCAGCTGCATTATAAGAATAACGGAAACTTCATTCAAATGAGCTATTCTTTTGACACCTACTTAACGTAAAAAGCAAGAAGAGGAATCAGTTAATTTTTAAAAGTTATCCAAGAAATATGAAAGTTAAAATCGCACTAAAATTCCTATAGAGAATTTCAATTTCAATGAATGGACTTTGAAATTTTGACAAAGTGCTGTTCAGCCATTATTAATAATAGTCAAATTATTCAATTGGTAAGAAATTTCACTTTTTACCAGTGTCTGTAAGTAGCAACAACTTTCAAAATTAATAATTAAAAAACAATACTGCAAGAGCTCTTTCACCTACGTCACACCTTAGCAACCAACTTTTTTTGGTCAAACATAACATTCGTTCATAGGTTAATAATGCTTCAACTGAATAAGAAGTTTATTTGAAAAGTTCGTGGAATTTATAATTTTCAAACATGGGCACGTCCTCAATGTTTGTTTCAGAATTGGGCACACCAAACAGATTTGTCCAAAAAAATTTTTAGCGGTCAATGGTAACCAAATGTCCACAATTTCAAACTTTTTTTTAAATTTGTCCTCAAAATGTAACACAATTGGAGAAAAAGTTTTAGTTAAAAGATATTTCTTCAAATTAAAAAAAAAAAAATCATGTTTCCCCCCCCATATGTCCCCAATTTTTGTTTCATAATTGGAGACACTACACATATTTGAGTCCAATTCCTGGTTCGAAAATTTATCCAAAATATTTTAACATGACCAAATAGGATGTCGACATTTCAATTTTTTACATAATGATTTTAAAAGAAATAATTCCTTGTTCAAGAAGTTGACATCAGAATTTTATCTATTATTGCTGGTATTAGCAAAATCGAAGAAAGTCGCAAAAATGGGTTAAGGTAAAGCAAGGGCGGCTCCAGGCTGAATTTTCGGAGGGGGCCATTGAACTCTTTAGATAGTCTATAAATTGTTTAAAATGCCATTTGAACATGAGGAATGTGAAGTATACGAATCTAATGTTCAAAAACAAAAAGTTCGGAGGGGGCTATGGCCCCCTCGCTGGAGCCGCCCTTGAGGTAAAGTGACCAGATTTTTGAATGTAGAATCGGAGACATCTTCCCGATTTTGAAACAAAACTGGGGGCATGTATAATTAATGAAAGAATTATCAGTAATTTAATTAAAAAACAACGCAATAATTAAAAATTGTCCCCAATTCCTGTTTCACATTTTGGAGGCAATTTGAAAAACGTCCTGAAATTAGGGACTGTCGCCGGAAAATGGGGACGTTTGGTCACCTTATATTGAGGTGATACAAAACATACGTCCCCAATTTCCGTGTTACTTTGTGATTTGTGTAAGGTGACCAAAGATCCCCATTTTCCGTCCGACAATCTGCGATTTCAGGACGCTTTTTAAATTGTCCCCAAAATGTAAAACAGGAATTGGGGGCAATTTTTAAGTGCTGCTGCACTTAAAAATTGCCCCCAATTCCTGTTTTACATTTTACATTAGCAGTGGTATTAACCCTTTAATGTGCATGCCCTCTCTAGCACACAACTCTAGCATTTTCATTCATAGTAAATACATTTGATTTCAATATAATACTTGAGGAGGACGGACATACACTGACAAGCCAAAACATTATGACCACCCCCAATTTTTCAATGAACTCGTCTGGATCACATGGAGAGCACGTAATTAAGTGGTAATGGTATTTATCTGCTGGCGAAGGTAAAAAATCATTCTTGCACTAATCTTTGTGAGTAATGGGAAAGGCTGTTTATAGAAGCAAATTTGATAGAGGGCAGATTGTAATGGCCCGAAGACTCTTGATTTTTTCTTCATCATGTTAATAATTGTGTCAGGGCACGCTGTCTTCCAGGAGAACAGCTGCTCCCCTCTTGTACAGCAGGCTATACACAGATTGCAGGCTGGTGGTATTATGCTTTGAAGGATGTTCCCTTGGGCAGAACTGGGACCCATAGTTGTGGTAGAACAGACCAGGAATGTGGTGGACTATCTGAATATTATCGCGGATCAGTTGCACCCTTATTTGGCATTCGTCTTCCCTACAGGAAATGAAACCTTGTGCCATGTTACAAGGCTGGAATTGTGTTGGAGTGGTTCGATGAGCGTAACGATGAATTCCAATTAATTTCCTGACCACCTACTCACCAGAGCTCAAACACCATGTTCCAATATCTCGACTTTGGGTAACCACTACTTAAATATTTAGTACAACCTGTTTCTAATAACTTGGTGTTTCTTCCAGTACCCAGTAGGAGATCATAATGTTTTGGCTCTTCAGTGTAGTTACACAAGAACCCTTTCCTATTTTGCACAGATAATTTCCCATAAAAATTCTCGATTATTTGTAAAATGGATGTCAAAATTATTATCAGTACCAGTATCTGCTGAGAACTGGAGAATATGAAAGATATATGAGGGGGAGTCAGAAAATGAGTTTCCCTGTCGACTTCGGTCAGAGTTGTGTATGAAAGTCAAAAAATAGAATGAGACATGAAAGATAAGATATAACTTTATATTTCCACATAAGTACCAAGTACGTTGAGACATTTGTCATACCGCTTGATATGCTTCAATAAGCCTTCCAGGTAAAATTCAGGTCTTTGCACATGAAAGAAGCATTAAATGGTTTCAGCATTGCTTCCAAAGCGCATTCTGCCGAGATTCTTCTTCAAAGCCAGAAACAGATGGAAGTCACTTCGTGCGAGATCAGGACTGTATGGGGGATGATGTAGCTGCTCCCAACCAAGAATTGCAATACGGTTTTGCATTGCTGTCACCGAATGTGGTCTCGCATTGTCATGCAACATCAGAACGCCAGATCTGAGAAGGCCAGGCCACTTTTTCTGTATTGCCTCTTTCTATTTCAAAAGGATGTCACAGTACCGTGTAGCATTGATGGTTTCAACCTCCAAATAGTCCAACTCCAACAAAACTCCATGGCATCTTAGAAAACTGTGAGGTGCACTTTACCTACAGAGGAAGTTGTTTTGAACTTCTTTAGGACAGGCGATAACATATGTTTCCACTCCATTAATGCGGCCTTCGTTTCGGGTGTGAAATGGTGGATTCATGTTGCATCTCCTGTCACAATCCTAACCAGAAAGTCATTGCCCTCTTCATGGTAATGCACAAGATGTTCCAGGCTGACTGCCATGTGTTGTTCCATGAATGTTGGGGTCAGTTGTCGGGGCACCCATTGTGCTGACACTTGCCTGTATTGAAGATTGCTGTGGATGATCTTGTGAGCTCCCTCAAGTCCGATTCCAAGTTCTTCTGCTACTCTATCAATGGTGATACACTGGTTCACTTTAATCATGTCATTCACTTTCCTGACATTTGCATCTGTAGTGGCCATGTACGTCCGTCCAGGTCTCGGTATGTCCTGCACTTGCTGACATTCATCACTGAATTTGCGGCACCATTTGCTTCAACATCACACCTGGGCCATAGACTTCCACGAGGCGGTTACGAATTTCTGCTCCTGATACTCCAAGTGCCCATTCATAGTGGATAACTGCTTTCACTTCCTCCTTTGACCATGAATTCAAAACGCACCTTCTCTACAAACCTACTGGAACCAGACTGAGAGGCTGGTCTTTGCTTTGTGGAGTCACTGCAACAGCACCATCTGCTTGATTGCAGTCAACCTCTACCCAATGGTGTATCGGTGTCTTGCGTGTTTGTCACTTGCTGTGTCGTCTTTTGCCCATAAACATTCAATGCTTCGTCCATATGCAAAGCACTGATGTTTTCCTGGAGGGCCTTTTGAAGCTTATCAAGCAGTATGACAAATGTCTCAATGTGCTTGTCTAAATAATAAAAGTCCAGTTCCTAATGATTCCGGGATTGACTCATTGCTCCCAGTGCATCTGTCATCTGTGGCCATGTTGAAATTTTGATAAAAACAACATTCTTATCTCTAACTAAAAGCAAAAACCTTTTTGTACAGCTCGAAAGATCTCTAAAAAATTAACCTTTTTTTAAAACTTGCAGCTACTTTCAACTCTAAAAATCTAGCGAGATATCACGCCTTGAAAAAGTAAACAGAGAAGCGAAGCAAATGATTCATTCCTTGATTCTTCGAAAAAAAATCACGGAACATAATCACCTTGATCGTAACCAAAGGTTACAATCAAGTTTAGGCTTGGCACAACACTTAAACATCTACTTGTAGCAATTCTTTTTTAGAAATTGGCAGCATAAACGTATATTGTTATTGTTTTTTGAAGTCGCGTTTCTTTTTTTTTCATTGCTCTCACCGGAGTATTTTTAAATTGTTTAGTTTGTTTTTGTTGTAAGCATTTATTTTGAATTTGGTTAACTGGATGGATTTTGATTTCAACCGTGTTGGATCGTTAAGATCAATTTTATTTCGATTGTTATGGGACATTGTCATAAACGTTTATTTAATTTTGAATTTTTTAACCAGATGGATTTTGATTTCAACGTTGTTGGATCGTAACTTTTATTTTGATTGTTGCGAGACATAAGCATTTGTTTAATTCTGAATTCGTTTAAACTTCTTTACAAGTTGCGTTGGATTATAGCTTTTATTTAGGTTAATTTGGTGTATTTATGTTGTTGGTTATTTTGTTTTTGTCGTAAATCTATAATTACTAGCCGGCAAGCTGTCCAGCAATGCTGGCCCACGAAAATTCGCTTTAAAAAATTGCCAACCAGTAAGGTAGACTTTGTGCCTCTGTTAACTGTGTCAGTCAGACTAACGACTACACATCTATGAAGTAGCATAGCCAGGATTTAATTTCAGGGAAGGGGGGCTGGACATCAAATTGCAAGCTAAATTTGAATTCTAAACTTGGTATCAAACTGTAAGCTAAGTAAAGGGTCCCATTTCAGAAGGGGGGGCTGCAGCCCCCTCTGGCTATACCCCTGTGTCTATGATTTTATTTTTTAAAATTGGAGTCATGTTATTCTGAACTTAGAATTTCTAGAGTTCAGAGTTGAGTTGTTGAAACATGACTCCAATTTTGAAAAAATAAAATCATAGACATGTAGTTGTTAGACTGACACACTTAACATCCCCCTTCTTCTCTTCTGTGTTCGCATTGCGGCAGGAAGACAGGTTATTATATTGATGATGGGACTCTGTTTTTAGTAGTTGCATAGGTATTAGCGATAAATGACAGTTAGAACACAGATATGTTGAAGGGGTCAAGTATCAGGTGTGGTCGTTGCACACGGCCCGTGCGAGTGGGCATATTGAATTTCAAAAAATTTACGATTACGGACAAACTATTGAGCTTTCATTCAGCTGGTCGCTGAAGGTGAGCAGGCTGTAGGTAGCAATTTTTTTTTTTTCGGAGCAGCCCGTTGCTGGACCAGGTGATCGCCGAAGGTGGGTAGCCCGTAGGTTGCACTTTTTGGTTGTGAAGAGGCCGTCGGCAGACCAGCTGATTGCTGGATGCGGCCGTTCACCAAAATGTATAAAAGCAGCCCATATGCTGCATAGGCTGGACGTGAAGCAGTCAAACCAGCTGGTTGCTGAAGGCAGACAACCCGCAGGTTGGGGGCTGTGGTAACCCAGTGGTTAAGGCATTGGACTCGTAACCGGAAGGTTGCGGGTTCGATACCAGCATACCACTAAAGACCACCGTGTACATGCGGTGTACGTGCACGTTAAATCCGTGGTTCCGAAAGTCCTCTAGGTGGTTGCTAGCAGTTTCCAAGAGGTGCCAATATTCAGAAGTCCCCCACCTTCTGATGAGGTTCCGAATTGTGGCGGGAAATTCCGGGAAGGACGTATATGTAGCTCTAAGCGACACATTCAGTGATGCAAGCTGTCCTCTCCTGGCAAAACAAAACAAACCCGCAGGTTGCAAATTTTGGTTGCGAAGAGGCCCGAGTTCCGTAGGTTGCACAAGCCAGTCGCGAAGTGGCCATCGACGGCCAAAAGTGGTCGCCGAAGGCAGCTAGTAATAATAATAATCTCATTTGAGTAACGGAACACAGTTCCAGCCCCACTACACCCCTGGTTGTAGATGGTAAATTGGCCAGTAGGTTAGAAGACTTTTTGTATAGCCCCGTAAATCTAGAATTAAATTTAACAAAAAGCTATCAAGAATTGGTATAGCTACACTTATTGTATAACATTCTAGTATCGAAATGTACTATGTGATTTCTATGTACTTGTCTTGTGTGATTCGTGGCACCGAATGCACAATATCTACTTTTTGACCCATCATAGCCCACCTCTTGGAGTACTGCATCCCAAATACAGATCGAACTCGGCTGAAAAAAACTTCTAAAACTAAAAAGAAAGTTTTATTTCTTTAGCGTTTGTATGTACATTGAGTGAAATACAATATTTTTATTGTATGATGATTTTTTTTTTTGGGGGGGGGGGAAGGGCTTATAAATATTTGTTGAAGGAGCTTGAGCTTAATGGGCTCTGAATCACTTTCAGATAAATAAAATCAGTGCGTATTTAAAATCTGAAACACTTTCAGATTTTAAATACGCACTAAAGTACTATATATTAAAAGCGTATCATAATTGCGTGTGTTTGCACAACTGCATGTGAGATGCAGATTTTTTCTCTTCTCCCAAATCAAGCAGAAGTAGAGAGGAGGGGTAAAATATTTGGCGAACTGCCAGGTCAATCAAGAGGTGACACGCAATGTGGGCAACATTTTGGCCTGTCACAGCTCTCATGGAAAAGCTATGGATTATTCCAACTAACAAAATGTTTATAATTATGGACAAACTATTGAGCTTTTGTTCAGCTGGTTGCCGAAGGCGAGTGGCTGGTAGGGGGCACATTTCTTTTCCAAAGTGGCCTGTTGGCGGACCAGGTGGTCGCTGAAGGTGGGGCAGACTGTAGGTTGCACTATTTGGTTGCGAAGAGGCCGTTGGCGGACCAGCTGGTTGCCGGATGCAGCCACTCACCAAAATGTGTGAATGCAGCCCGTATGTGAAACGGTCAGACCAGCTGGTTGACGAAGGCAGACGGCCCGTAGGTTGCAAATTTCGGTCAGAAGAGGCCAGTGTGCCATAGGTTGCACAAGCCAGTAGCGGAGCGGCCTGTGTGCTCTAGGTTGCACATTTTGGCTGCGAAGCCGCCATCGATGGCCAAAACTGATCGCCGAAGGAGGCTAGTTACTTATGTTGACAAATATAGTTGTGTCATATCTTTCATGTCTCATTATATTGTTTGACTTTCAAACACACCTATCCTCAGTCGCCAGGGGAAACATTTTCCGACTCACCTACATACATCAGTATAGAAAAAAAAACTAGATAGACTGCCCTATGCTGAAAAAGTGCAGCTGTTGCCATTGATTGATTGAACCACCAATAACATGGCAGTTAATCAAAGTGCCCATCGCATGCCACAGAGCTATAGAATATTTTTGACACAGCCGCCTGTACGGATTGCACTTTTTCAGCATTTGGTGGGAAAGCATAGAGAAAGAGAGAATTGTGTCCCTTGTGTCAGTGGTAGCAAACACATTTAATGCTTTTTCATTACATCAGTTACTCAATGGAAATCTGCAATCCCTCAAGTGCCATCCATGGTACAATTTTGCAAAAAAAGTATTCATGTGCAAGCAGGTGCATAGCCAGGAGATATGAACTTATATGTGTATAAATAGACGGAATTTCATCACTAATCCAAAAATTTCAGGGGGGGGGATATATCCCGTTATCCCCCTTCCCCCTGAGTGCAAGTCAATTTTCCTATATTGGTTTCTTATAAAATGTTGTTTTTCATAAAAAATGGATAATGTGTGTAATAATAGTCTCTCATACTTCTTTTGAGTTCCATGCTTTTGAAACTATTATCACTATTATGAGCAGATGAAGAGCTCAGAAAGCCCTTTCTCCTTTTCCTAGTAGGGTCCCTGTTTAGATAGTATCTAAACAAATTGCTAGGAAAAATGATGAGCAGGCACAAATAATACTAGTGGCTCCTTTAAAAAAAATCTGTCAACTAAACCAGCTTATTCCAAGCAATACCAGCCATAATTATCAAATAATTAAATTTGATGTTGTAATTCTAAGTTTTTTACTCTTATGATGAAATATTTTTACTGTGAATATATTTTTCTGACATATTAACAAATTTTAGATATGCAGGCAAAATTTTAGTACTCTTTTAAGGATATTCGTTTTTTAAAAAGAATTTTAGACATTATAATGTGACTTTTGTGGTTTTCTTTGTGCAAATTGTTTTATCATTTTAGAAAGATCTAATTCAACAATTGACCTACAACATTTTTTCCTTAACATTAAACAAATTTTATTTTGTTTTTATTGATAGAGCCATTTTTTAAACATACATATTTTTATTTTGTACCATGCTTTTAAACATTTTATGAATGCATTGTCATGCCTTTGAAAACATTTTAAACAGTGAGCAAATTTTTAAATTCTGCAGTAGAAAAGAGTTTTTTTTTTTCCTTCTAAATATTTTACATTCAAAACAAAACTCAGAATTTAATTTGATAAAATACATAAGCCATGTTCTTTTTACCTTTTTTGTTCCATTTTCCCATATTGTAGCAATAAGAGATACTGCACTTTCCATTTGAGTTGTCAATGAGAAAGTCATAAAAATTAATCAGCCCTTTGAAATGTTTGACTTTTTATTAAAACATCTAAAGTTCTTGAAATTAAATTAACCATCAGCCATTATCTTGTATTCTGAAAAGGGTTCCTTGAATTTCAAACCTACCTTACGTAAATCTGGATAATCAAAAGAAGCTTCAATAAAATCAATGCTTCCAAATAATATTAACTATGATAAAACTTGTCGTTTGTAGTTTTCTTTGTATTATATTACTTTATTTAGAAAAACAAACAGTTCACATATAAAATTAAAATATTTTCATGCTTTTTATTTAGATTTAAGGATTTCTCATTACTTTTGATTCAATGTCCTGGTGTCTCTGTGTAAATCGGAAACGTTATACCAAAGTTACCTTTTTACTAGTTGTACAGTGCATTCACCAGGGTGGCTACAGAAATTAAGAAACAAAATTCCCTGATCGTCGTATACCTGACAATGATCAAAATTACTGTGACTGTAGAAAACTCCAGAGTGGAATAAGGGGACAGAGGTCACAATGACTACAAAATTCCACCCTCTTAGTGTAATGGGCAATCGCAATTGACCACTAGGGGTAACGAATCATTACTTTTCAATATAATTTGTTACTGGATTGCCCAGATGCAGAAGTTTTGACCCAGAAAGAGTGTTTCATATTCGCATTCATATATCTGATTGATTCACATGTCTAAGCTGACATTTAACATGGGGAGGGGGGGGGAAATGTTTCCTATTGTAGAAAATACCATTTTCAAATGGGTTATATCTGAATTTTCTTGAATTTTAAGGGGGCAATTGCTTCCTCTTGCCCTTAGTAAGTTAGGCCTATGTCTGGTTTCTCATATGATCCGTATCTTAGTACAAGTCCGAATACCTGCGGTTTTGGACCCATATAGTGCCTACACCAATTGAGTCTTGGATTCATAATGTGTCTGCATCACTTGAGTATTGTATGATCCAGAACGACACTATGACTTGTGAGTTAGATGCTGATCCACAACTAAAAATGATCTTGTCAACTAGGTGAAAACGAAAGTTCCCTGATTTTTGGATATTTTTACGAAATTCCCTGATGCTTCCATGATTTTTCCATGATCTGTCGCCACCCTGTTCACTCGTTAAACATTATGGCAGTGTTCTATAATTATTGTTGAAAAAAAATACACTTTATTCTCCCCTCCCCCTTCTTTTATCCTTTTTTTTCTGGGGTGTGTGTGTGTGTGTAAAGAACAGGCAACTCCTTGAAGGATACCTCCCAAGTCTGTGCTTGAACTTAATGAATTCCATATCACTAGAACTCTGCAAAAGACTAGTCTAGATGGAAGCAAATCTGATCTCTGCAAACCATGGTAACTGTTAGATACCTACCTCAGTGTTTTTGGTTCTATTGACTTTACAAGCACATGGGTGAGTTTTCGGCAGTGCCGGGTATCCACCGGGCAACACTACAGTCCGGAGCAATGCCGTATATTCTCTTCTGAATACTAATATGGTGTTGTAAAATCATAATTTTGTTTCAAAAACTGAATATTTATAGAGGGGTAACCTCCTGAGACTCGATTTTATTATGATATTTTCCAACAATAAGTACATGGAATAGTAAAATGATAGTTTTGTTTTGAAGGTGAATTTTTTTTTTTAATATAGGGGCACTAAATCAGTGTTTGCACAAAGGCGTCTAACACATTTGTGACGGTCCTATCTATGGATTCTACTATGATAGGATCAAGGAAAAAACGAGATACATGAAAAAATAGGGTTGACAGCAAATTACACTAAATTTGGTCTGAAGGTTGACATTAAAATGGAATGACCCTCCGCCCTAATGAACACGCTTAATATACAAATAAACACATATCAGGGTTAGAAATAAGCGGTCATTAGTCGTATTTTTCACCCAGAAATTTAAGTTTGACGACCATGAAATAATACCTGGTCGTCATTTTTTACGCCTAACTTTAAAAAAAAAGAAATTCTTAGCAAAGCATACTGATCAACGGCAATCGCTATAACATACTTGACACATTCGGAATTTTACGAAAGCTTTATCACCAATCACCCTTCAAACCATATTACCTAGTCAGAATTACATGGAATAAGTCATTATTATCAGAAATCTCATTTATATAGGGTAATTTATCTGATTTTGAGACCCCAGGCTAGTGCCTCGCTTACCATTGTGATAGTCAGGCTCTGTTTTTGCCATAAATATAATGAAATGTTACATTTTTTTCCCTGGGTTTTTTTTTGTTTGCTTGTTTCCTTTTTTTCCCCTTTAAGGCTAGAGCTCAGTGCATTTTTAGCTTGGCGATGGCGCATGCCATATGACCTTGCACGTATGGATTGCACAGAGAGCCTGCATAGGATGCAGAATTTTATAAAAGAACAGTATTTTGCAGCTCCAAATTTTTTTTTTTTTAAATATTGCAGTAATTTTATTATTATTAATTCGTTAGCAGCATTTAACATTCTACATATTTACTTTCCTACTTTCAGATGTATATATTTAGTAAACAAACTTTAATTAGTATTCGTACTTGGCTATTATGATTTGATATTTGAATGACTACACTACATAATTTTAAAATTACGCCCAAGTAGATCATTTTGGCAACTAAGATAAAATAGTTGGGTGCCATTGGCACCTCACTTTAATATCTTAATTTCTAACCCTGACACATATATGCAACAAGCTTGGGCTGTGTTTTTGACATGACAAGCATCAAAAACTGGTTTTAACTGTCAAAAGCTAATCCATAAAAGAAAGAGAACAATATATAAACTTATGCAGTATATTTACATTTGGCATAACTAAATGTATAATTAAAATTGATTATATTTAAAAATAACAATTATGCTAACACATACTAAGTATAAATGAAGGGAAAGATTGACTAAATGAAAAGACAATTTTGACCGCTAGTTAAAAGTTGAATAAGAGTATTCAAAAAGTAAGCCAAACAGTATGTCTATTACATCCACTGTACAATTCATATCAAAACTTAAGATTTCTCAGCTAACATAATTATGACGTTTACACGTTGACAAAATGAAATATCGATATATACATTTTCGTTAAAAACAGGATTTTACTTAATAAAAAGTTGGCAAGGTAACGGGTAATAAATGTTTAGTATTTGAACGATACATATTAAAAATAGATAATAATAATTAAAAATAAATAAGATGATCAATGCAACAATTTGGTTAATACACTTGCAGTTTAAGCAATAGCTATTATAGAAGTATTTAAATCAATTTTTAATTCTTTTAAAATATAATATTTTAAACAGTGAATAAAATTACAACAGCATAAATAACTTTTATAATCAAAACAAAATCATTTCTTTTTCTCCACATCTTTAATTAAAAATTTGGTAAATCGCACTGTCCGAATAGGGAAACGTAAACACAAAGAGTGCATATAAGAACTTCCTGTTGGCGTGAAACCTTAAATACACCTCGCGATTCATTTTCTATTTTGGCAGACCAGGCAAATAAGACGGTTCCGAATGAGCCAATCACGAAGCGTACGGCCGGCTTATTTACATCTTTTGAAATCACGCCCATATCTGTGCAGTAAACCAAAATACGACTTCTGCACAGGCCGGCAGCAGAGCCCGAAGTACTCCGTTTCCGGCCAGCTGGCAGCGGAGTCACGGCCCATATAAGAACTTCCTGTTGGGCATGAAACCTTAAATCATGAAGCTCGGGATGAGAAACATCGGCTTGTTATCCAACTTGGACCAACTACACAATATGAGAATTGCCGACGAAACTGTGGCTACCATTGATGGCGCCATCTATTGACGGCAGAGAAAAACAACATCGCTCGCTCGCTTTCCGATTTAAAGCTTCTCTAATTGGGATTTATTCATTTATGCTGAAATTTCATGAAGCATACACTAACATTTGAATAAATAAATACGATAATTAATATGCATATATAATAATTTTGTTTCTATATTACTTAGTTACAACGATGTAACATCAGTTTGATAATTTAATAAATTAATTAATGATTTAAATAAATTCTCTTTAAAACTGCATACGAACGATATAATAGATCAGTTTTTGACAAATATTTTTGGTAGCAATTAGCTAAAAATTAAAAAATATTTCCTGCCTTCTTTCAGGCTATAAATTCCTCTTATCTACCCACTCTTCCACATTATATTTTATTTTATTTTTTTTTTTCTTTAGTCTTAAAGTTGGTTAGTTAAACCAAAAAAAGAAATATGGAAAGAGAAAAACATTTAACGCCGTTTTTCAGCACCACCAGAGGCTGATTATAACCAACAAGGGCCCCAGGAATTGATGAATTTGGGGGGGGGCATCTATGAAATTTGTTTTATTTTGATATAAAGAAGGATGTTTCAGAACAAGATTTGAAATTGGGGGCCCCTGGGCAAAGTCCCGATTTGCCCGTGCTATAATAAGGACCTGAGTACCACAAAAAATTACATAAAAATCAATGTCTTTTCAGTATCAGTATCATTTTTCAGTACTACAAAAAATTTCATAAAAAAGCATAAAGGAAAAAATTATTAATTCAATAAATACACGCATGTATTCAGTGATTGACCCTTTTGCATCAGTTTTGCAAGCTTTCACATATCAGAAAAAATCTATTATTTCATTAATTTTGAAAAATTTTGTATTTAAAAAAACAAAACAGACTTTGAATTGAAAATATTTGTTTTTGTATAAGTTTTGCAGACTTCTGCCAAAAATATCTATTCTGTATTGGTTTTGAAAATTTTTGTGTTTAAAAAGAAAATTCTATATATTTATCAATTTCGCTGCCATTTGTGTATTTCTTATATAATATAAAATCCCCCCCCCCATCCTAATTAAATTAATAAACAGAAAAATATTATTCATAAAACTGTTATTATTTTTTTTTAACTCGACAATTTCAAAGTGTTATACTGCTGTTTCAATTTGATTATTGGGCCAAATGCCAATTTTGAAGTGTTCATATTACGTAGATACGGCCTAGATAGCTGTTAGAAAGTGCTAAATACAACAATCATGAAACTGGTAACTTCCATAAAATAATCATACGGGCAGATTCAGTTGTAACACTTACGCCCGAAATCGGGCGTAACTTTAAGACACTGGCGTAAGTCGTATTCAGATGTAACATTTAAGTCCAAAGACGAGCGCGAGCGGGTCGTAGATTTAAGCCAGCTCGGGAGCTAGCTTAAATCAGTTTACGCCGGACTTAAATATGGCGCCGAGTGTTGTTTTTAACGTTGTGTAAGCTCTGTAAACAGTATTTGGACAATAAAGCTTTGCGTTTTGAATAAATATTTTATAAACGATCTAGAAAACAAGTAAGTTTTCATCACTAATAATATCTGCACACATTATTTTTCTAAAATGTATTATTTACTTCGTTAAACATGCTAAAATCAGTGTAAATTTCATTTTATACTCTTGTTTACAATTACATATTCTAATTAAAATGAAGTTCTGATACTTAATTCTGTCTAAATATGTAGATGTTTTTATAAATGATTTGTACTTGTTTGTAATCTACATATTTATTTCGTAAATGTAAATAATAGACTGGGTTTTCTGGATAAAGTATTTAAATCCGGTGTACAGTGTATGACCGAAATATTCATGCAACTTATAGGGTAATCTGGAACCGATCGTAACATACTGACGAGCCCATAGCGGAGCAAAAGTAAATTCTCCAGCGCATGCGCACTGCCGATCTCGAGAACTTAGAAAAATTTCTTCAGAAGCTGCAGAAAAGGGACGGTATATTAAGTTACAACGTTACAACTGTGTGCCTAGGAGGAAGCGTACCTGGCTATCTGTTTGAACATGCGCATTATGCGTGCAGCCAATGATAAAATAATATGTAATTACTTGGCGTGCATGTATACGTTTCTGTGTAAATAAATATGTTATATTGACGTTTTTCCTGCAGTCTTTGTGTGTGTTTCTAAAAATTATAATTATCGTTTGACTTATTACATTAAAACAAAGAACCAATAATTATATTACTTAATTAAATTAAAAACATAGATTCATCATTATTTTAGTTGTTAATTAGCGACGTATAAAACAATTCGTTTGGTTATGCCGATTGATTACTATTCATCAATTATTAATACGTTGATTATGCCGATTGATTAATATTCATCAATTATTAATTCAGTAATACTGGAAAGTGGATATCTAAAATAACTTGGTACAACCTTGGGTTAATTCCTAGTTTAGGGTGCTTCTTGGCGATTTTCCAAAAATCGCCAATTTGGCGCGTTTTCCCATCTTATCTCTGGGAGCCAAGATGCTCCCAAAGACACTACGGGAGAACGCACCCAAATTAGCGATAAATACACAAAATAATCAAATTGAAAAACATAAATATTAAAGTTGTAAACAACAAAAATTATTGTACCTACATAACTTGTTGAACAACTGATTTTTTATTTTATTTAAATAATCATATTCGTCGTCTCACAAATCTTAGTTTTTAATTTTTGTGGATACTATTTTAGAAGGGATTTTCTGTAATCTAAAACGAATTTTCTAAAATCTAAACACTAAACCATAAACCTAAAATCAAAACACTAATCATAAACCATTCAGGTAAAGCAATTTTCTGAAATCTAAAACAGATTGTCTGAACTCTAAAATTTTCTTTTAGCTGCAATCAGTCGTTCTTTCGTAATCCTCTCAAGAAAAAGAGATTTTTTTGAAATCTAAAATGAATTTTCTAAAATCTAATGCTAAAATTTTTCGTTTAGCCACAACCACACACCACGCAATTTAGAAAAATACGCTTACCTTCTCTCGAAATCTAATCCGCAGTGATAAACGGAGGATTAAATCCACAAACACAATTAACGGAGTTAATTAGTTTATCCAAAAAAACGGATCCGAAAACATTTGTCGTTAACCCCTCTGAGTTTCCATAAGAAATGGCTTTTAGAAACCAATAGAATAATTCAAACCAACCGCCGCGCATGCGCTCCGTTAACACAAGCCCATCAAATCCTTCTCGAACCAAAACTAAATTATACCACATATCATTCTGCTCCCATACAAACACAGCTGCGCATGCGTAAATCAAAGAAACGACTTAACTCATGTAAAGCATTACTAACGACATCGGCTAAAACGTCTCACAAGTGCTTACATGTACATATAGAATCGGTTTAGTAAAATTTAATTACTTTTTGTGTGAGGGGGGCTGGTCCCCCTTTAAACCCCCCCCTTATCTTTTTAGTAGAGTAAATTTAATAATGTAAACAATAAGAGTCCCGTCAGTCAAAAACGCGCGATACAGAAACAAAATGGCAGATTTCGACATGGTTGCCAGAACGCAAAATAAAGTCGCCAAGGTTACCACATTATACCTGTTATCGCCTCGTTGGCGAAGAAGCACCCTAAACTAGGATTCAGCCCAACCTTGTGTCCCCCGTAATGAATTAGACTAATTCATGTTAAAATAATAAATAATTAGCGATATATTAATGAGACACGCGCAGTTTGGGGGACTTAGAAATTTTTTTAGGAATTCTTATTTTTTTCCCATAGACATAACCCGGTCCGTTTGACTTTAGTGTTTTTCGCCAATGTTAATTTTGAAAAATGTTAGTTTTGATTTCTAACATTTTCTTTAAGGGGGGGGGGAAATCGCCCCCCTAAAAAGAAAATATGTTGAAAAATGTAAGAAATTTATTTCCATAAAGTGAATATCTAAAATAACTTAGTACAACTTGAAATATTCCAGAAGCAATATTACGGTTTTTTCCCCTTATTTCATCGTTTGACTTATTACATTAAAATAAAGAACCAATAATTATATTAAGTAATTTAATTAAAAACATAGATTAATCATTATTTTAGTTGTTAACTGACAGATACAATTCCATTAAATAAAATTAATACATTACATTGCATTAAAACAATAGAACAAGTAATTAGATTATCGTAAGGTTAATTAAGAAATTAATTTTTAATTAATAATTTTCACTGAAGTTCAATTGCGATTACATTAAACTGAATGCAAGTTAGTAAATTACAATACATTTAAAGAATAGAACCGTTATATTCATTATTAATTAACTTAAAAACATAATTCTGATTTGATTAAGAATTATAGTAAAAAGTTAACTAAGGTTAGTTTTAAACCAAATGCAAATTAATGAAAAATAAAATATGGCTGTCGGGATACCAGTCTGCAGTCGTCCCTTTTTTTCTTTTTCTATTGGTTGATAAATTCATTTTTTTAAATGAACAGGTGGTTTAAAAATTTACCCAAAAAATTATTTTTTAAAAAGTTCTTAACTATTAATTAAAATAAAATTACACTCGAATACCAGGCGCGGATCCAAGGGGAGGGCAGTCGCTTCGTCCTGGGCGAAGTCCAAAAATCTGTTAAAATATATTATGAAAGTATAATGAAAATTAAGTAGCCTTTTTCTAAGGGGTGTATTGCGGGTACTATTCCCTGTCCTTTTTAATCATCGTTCATATATTTTTATCAATAAAATAATTAATTGCATTAATTGGTATAATTGATTATATTAATTAATTATAAAATAATTTTGTGCATTCAACCCCCCTGTTTGAGGTACAAAATTGCCCCCTCCTTGAGTAATTTCTGGATCCGCCCCTGTCGAATCCCCAGTAGACGCAGGAATATTTTTCGGGGTGGCTCAGCTATTTGAATGGACAAGAAATTATATATTTTTTCTTCTTTTAAGGCTGTTTAACCTGACAAGTGAAAGTCGAATCGGGGACTAGGGGAAAAGCTTGAAATATGGGTGGTTTGGGGGTCCAAGCATACATGTCACGCCATCTTTATTCATGTAATGGACACAATTGTTATCTGTATTTTTTAGAATTTCTCTGAAAAATTTTAGAAATATAATTATAACTTTAAAATTAAAACGATAAAATGGACTTTTCTTGATGTAAAATATTGTAGTAAGTATTAGAGATCAGCGCGAGTTGATTTTTTCAAATGAAATTCGATTGAAACGCGATAAAACTGCTGAAATTCTTTGAATTTCCGTCTGAAATATCATCTTCATTTATTTACTTATTTTTTAAATTAAGTTGCTCCTATAAACTTAATGTTCATAAAGCATCGTAAAGTAGTTTCAGAAGAACCATTATAAATTTTTCAGTAGCTTTTCTACTGTAATTTTATTTTAAATCTTGATCAGAAGTCATGTTCATTAGGTTTCATAAACAATTACGAGTTTCAATTATAAAATTTGTAAAAAGCAAAATGCAGTACATTTTTCGCCCCAAAACATTCTTAAATACATCTATAAATTTATAATTCAAAGTTACTTTTGAAAGAAAATTTTTCAGTCAGCCAATTTTGAATTTCAGTTTAACAAACAATGTTTTTCCTTCTTTCTTTTTATGAAGACTGCTTATTCAGATTTTAAATTTGCAGTAGTCTATAGTACAGTTCCCGAAGAAATATTCTGAAAAATTTCATTGTTCTAGGAATGTAAGTTTATTTTTTATCTGTAGTGAAAGTCTATCAAAAACGTTTTCCTCTGAAAATGTGCCAAGTTTCACTATTTAAAAAAAAAATTAAATTGCTTTTCAAAATTTATCTCAATGTCAGTTCCCAATCTAGTTTCTGAGGAAACATTCTGAAAATTCTCATAATGATATCATCGTAAATTTATTTCTAATCTTGGGTAAAATTCGAGAAAATAGCGTTTTCTCTAAAAAAGTGTCAAGTTTAATAATATTTAAAAAAAATTAAATAACTTTTCAAATTTTATCGCAATGTCAGTTTTTATTCTAGGTTTAGAGGAAACATTCTGAAAATTCTCAAAGTTATGTGATTATAAGTTTACTCCCTATCTTGGTCGAAAATCAACCGAAATCCTCCATTTTCAGGTAGAACAGTCTTAAGTGACACGTTTAATAACATTTCTTTTCAGAATTTATTCTCTAAGTTTTATAATTGATATTAAAGGGTGTAGTACAGCTAATGAAGATATCTAAAAAAAATTTGACATAACTTTTTTTTTTTTTTCTTAAATGTTGGTTTTTGCCATATAACAGAGGCTTAACCAGTTATAACTGTCAAAAACCTACAAGCATTAAATTTTGTTTACTATTAATAATGGAATGTGAATTATTTTATAAATTAATTTTTTTTTTCCAGGCAAGCAGTGCTATCTGTAACTAAAAGTAGGGTACACACATAAGTGCACTCATTTAAAAAAAAAAAAAAAACCAACAACTTTAACATTTGACCGGGCGACTGTCTGTCCCCCCATTTATTTATGTGAGCTTTGCAAAAAATACCTGAAATAAAAGACTTAAGCCGAAATTGAATTCAAGATAACTTTCCTTACTAATTTCCGACAAATACAGAATTTCATGTAAAAAAAAAAAAAAAATGAAAGCTGCATTTTGCGGTTGCTTTTTGAGCAAACCGCTTTCATTTCATACAAAGCATGTGAAACAAAGAGTTGCGCACCGGGTTTGACTTAAAATATTTTGTTTTAGGTGGTCCGCCTCTTCCTTGAACATAATGTTGGCCAACTGAGGAAACCGGGGGCTTTTTTTATTCAATTCCTGCTATTAGTTCACATACTCTATATATCTTTAAAATTTTTAATCTTTAATAAAATACTTTTTTTTATATCCACTCAAGTTTACATACATTTTTTTAAAGTTGTAGTGGATGACACTTGATGTTAATATGGTTTTTTCAATATTAGTTCATTAATTATTAATTAAAAAACTTTTTCAGGATGCCATGCTTGTCGAGTTTTGCTCGCATAAAAAGATTTATGCTTTTGAAACAAGGAATAAATTTATTACTACTATGCAGAATCGCATGCATTTGAAAAACATGAAATGGCATTGAAAGTACATGAGTTTAGCAGGAAAATAAAATGTGTAACATAGAATAATGTCCAAATGTTTTTTCCGAAGAACAATCCTCGTACAAAGATGTTTCAGCATGATAGCTTGAATTGTGGTAGCGTTGGGGATTTTCAGTGTAAACAAAAAACCTGCTCATTGAGATGTGCGAGACTTTGAAAAATGTTAATTGAACACAATTGATTTAAGGGGCTTTTGTTGCTATGTCGATATAGATTTAGATGTGCTAGGTTGAGAAATAGGAAATTCACTTTCTATTTTGCCACTTAATATTGTGATACTGTCATACGTATATACATATTTATATTAATTTATTATTTAAAATGTAATTAAAATAAATTTTTTCTTTGTTAACCTAAGTAGGAATTTTCTTAATTTTTTTTATATTATTTGTTTTGAAATAAAAATCTAACTTATCGTTGTAGACTCCAGCATTTCAAATTTCAACTATTTTTGTGAAAAATAAACATTTGGGCACATGAGAGTTAAAAGATATGGTAACCCTCCAACTACCTACCCACAGGGATGTAGCCAGGGGGTTGCTGATGGGGCTGCAGCTACGATTGAAATGAGTTAATATAAGGTACAGAGAAAAACATTTTCTGAGAAAATTTTCAAAGATGACCTTGAGAAAGTTGAGGTTCATCTATGGAGCGAAGACTAACTTAATATTTTTCCCTAATTGTGTTTCGTAACGGCAAAAATTTTTAACTCGATTTTATAAATTTATTTTTTTCCATTTTTTACTTCAATTTATTTTTATATGTGAACATTTTTATGCCAAAACGGGGTCCATTCCTCCTCCCCTACTCCTCAAAAAGGGATACATTATATGGATTTTTATAAGTTATGTTGCCTTCCAGTTTTTGAGTACTCAGCCACCCCCGAAAAAAAATCCTGACTTCACTACCGTATCTGATAATTAAAAGCATCACTTGAAAGTGTAAATATTTAGGAAACAACAAAAATAATTGTAATGGAATTTAAAATCAAATCTTATAACGTCACACCAGGACGTCACTCAAAATTTGATATCATTATTTTTTAGACTCTGATTTGGAATTCATAGCTATAAAGTAAAATGCTGAGTCACAAACTTTTAACCAGTTAAGGGTTTTCGTAAGGTATATATATATACATGCATACAATAAATAAAAGAGGCAGGTTCATTTCAGTAAATTTTATTTATTCCTGATATACAAATTACAAAACAAAATAAAATATACATGTATAAAGCTAAAACGACAGCTTGCATGAGATAGAAAGATATATCATTCAGGGATGATCGTGCTCTCTTCTAAATAATCATGAAAAACCTAAAAATAATCAATAGAAAATGGTTGTTTGATTAGCATTATTTTTTTAAATATATGCAATAAAATGGTAAATATAATAGTTTTTCACAGCATAAATACATTTTACATTCACAGAAATTCAAGGTAACAGCATCATTTATTCGAAAAATAAATAAGTGAAAACAGGCTCACAATTCATCCCTAGAAACAAATAATCTTGTATAAATCCACCAGAGCAGGCAATTTCACTCTTCACGACAGTCATAAAAACTGAACTATTCCCCCCCCTCCCCAAATTTTTTTTTTAACTTCCAAAATTTTTTGAATAGTGCTTCATAAAATTTGTTACTACTTTCGTGTATGCTTCATACTCAATTTACTCCATGATAGAACGAAGGTGATAGAATTATAAAACTGAATTTTCTGATTAAAAAAAAAAACAAATATAAACACTTTAATTTTCTTTAATATATTATGAAACATTTTTAGATCTTATCATATAGAAGGACAGTTCTACGAGTGACGCAGCCAGCCCCAACCAACCAACCGTAAAACTTCGCGGCACTTATATTTACAGCTAGCTTTTCTATTTTTAAAAGTTCTCTTCTGGATCTTGGAATCCGCTCTAAGGAATTTTTTACAATTAATATATAATTTTAATCGGTGCCAAATTCGATGAGCGGCGTAGCCGGTTAAGCTAGGAAAACTCGTTTTTTTTTTTTTTAATTTATTTAATCCAGTTCAAAGAGGGAACTCTTTAACCCACATAGGGTTGCCAGGTCGACACACCCAATAGCCGGACAGATCAGTCGGTTTGGCCGGACATTTGGGTAAAAAGGCCGGACAGCCTACACTACGGAGGATTTTGTCTCGGTATGAATAGGTACGACCAAAAAAAATTGTATGTAAAATCAAGCTTTTTGGATGATTACCATGAATCTTGGTCCATTCTAATGAAATATAAATAACATCCAATGCCCAATCAGCTCAAGTACTTTATGACTCATCCGCCAAAGTCACTCGTAAAAAGCCTAACAAAAGCCAGACACCGTTCAGTTTGGCCGGACACGCCATCCAAAAGCCTAACTATGTCCGGCTTTATACGGACGCCTGGCAACGCTAAACCCACATAAGAAAATACGGAAAATGATCTTGTTTGGAAGGCAGGGAGTATGAATACAGTGCTGTAGCCGGGCACGAAAGTGAGAGAATTTTTTAAGGATAAGTAGGCTCTTAACTTTTTTTTTTGTGTGTGTGTGTGGGGGGGGGGGGGGGTTCAATTAATCATCAATTTTCATTACAGTATTCCAAATTGTTATAAATATGCTCTGGACAAAATTGATGCAAAGAATTGACCTAATAAATCTAAAGGGAAATGACTCGGTGCTCAATCTCAATCTATGATTTAATACACACATAATAATTCCGTTCATTCTTCCCTTTGAATGTTATCCCTTATGTTTTAAATTAGTCACTCTTTTAATAATATTTGTTTCCTTTTGCTTTTCACTCTCAACTATCCCAGATGTCACGTAGATCCGTGACAAGATTTGTACAAGTTACATACCTGCCAACCTTCAATTTTTGAAAATCTTACAATACCACGGTGTCACGCAGTAACGCAATAAATATGCCTACTAAAGATAAAATGTAATCAAACACAATTTTTAAAATTACTATTCAGATTTAGTACACTATTTTTAATACATATGCACATATAGGAAAGGAGGGGCATTTATTTGGTATCTTTAGAGTACAAATGTTCATAAGTAGCTGATTTGGCTGCTTTTAAAAAATCCTTATCAAAGTCTTCCTCATAGCAATGGCCTTTGAGTTTACTTTTTGCAATTAAAATGTCTTCCAAAGTTTCATTAGACAAAAAACTATGAAATAGTGTTCTATTTTTCTTAACACTGCTAAACAAACGTTCACAAGCAGCATTACTGTGTGGTATAGTCAATATGCTTAGCATAACATTCGATCATATTTAAATTTCCCACTAGCAGCTGTTAATTTTCTCAATCTCAATTTTTAGCCCATTTTTTGTCCATTCTTTCTTTGATTGAACTTCCTCGGGCAAATTATCAATTTGCAAAATTGAGATTGAAGCTCATCCCTGATTTCATCTACTGGCTTGCAAACATCATTTCCACATACTTCATGTGAGTACATATTTGGAAATAAATTTAAAAAATAAACTATATCTGAAAATGATTTGGCCTCACCATGGCACAAGTGGTTCTGCCACTGAAAATGGTAGATGGCTGAAGTGTGAAGGTCCCGGGTTCGGGTCGCATCGCGCGGCTGTCGATCCGGAGTTTTGGTAGGTTTTCTCCAGATGTAACGTGAATACGCGTTAGAACCCCTTAGAAAGTCCTCCTACCAAGGCACCCCCCTGGCTGATCGCCCTAGTGTAGCGTTGCCATAATCACACACAACAACAACAACTGAAAATTATTTGTCTGCAAGATTATTTATGTTTGATACTTAGCAAGATTATTCATGTTTGATACGCAATTTTGATGTCGGTCCTATACACGGAGCAAAAAGCAAAATTGCATCCCCTTCGCGATTTGACGATACAAGGATATTCCTTTGTAAAAGAATCAAGGAAAACTTTATTATATTGTTTATGTTTAATTTTCGACATTTCAAATTAATATTTCACAACTTCAAACTACACTGGACAATTTCATCAACACGTGTTTGTGATTGAAAGTTGTTCTTGCGCTTGCGCTTACGATGGGAGCCAAGCGGTATTGGGAGGGAGATATTTCTAAACGAATGCGCATCCACCTCCGTGCATGCGCAGCAACAAACTTTGCCAAAGCATGGACACTCAGCATATCGATTACGAACGCTCCCATCCCACTTCTCCTAACACGTCACAAGCCAAGCCGCGGGTGGGAGGGAGAAAAAAAATCTGTGAGCCAATCATAGCTATCGGAGATCGGAGGGAATTCCTATTTTCCCTCTCGGGTTAACAGTAACACAGCGTATCAGTGGAAGAAGCATAAAAGGCAGAAAAAGTAGGGGAGGGGGGAGTTAGCGTAAATATGGGAAATAAAACGATCTAGTGTTTTTACGTTCGACGTAACGTCAATTAGTGATTTAAATTTTAAAATACTCCACAAAACCACTAAATTTTGAAACATAGTAAATAAAATCACATTAGCCTAAACTTTGCCAAAAAATGGTACAATTTTGCCTTGCGGCCGTATAATCGTACAACTAAGCTAAAATCCGTACATTGTACGGCCAAACCGTACAAGTTGGCAGGTATGAAGTTAACTGATATCGTAAACCAGTTTGGTCCTGGATAGCTAGTACGATTTGCTTCCGCTTTCTGACCAAATGAGTTGACTTCTATCCCTACCGTTGCACTTTTGCGAGATGAGCTTTGTGGTACTGTCGTTTTTGTTTTATTTCATTTTAAAAAATAATAACATATTATTATATACTTTACTTATTTTTTTCTGTAATTTATTTTGCAATAATTAATAATTAAAAATAGTTAAGACTTTGAATTAAAAAATAATTAAGTATTTTTTGGTAAAACTCCTTCCTAACTTTTTTTTAAGTATTTTGTTCCTCTACTATTTTGAATCTATTTCTAATTAACTTAAGTCTTTATTTTTCTAACATTATTAACTCTATTTCAAAAATTCAATATGTAATTAATATTTCAATGATTTTTTTTCTCTTCAGAAAGCTCACATAATTAATAAATAATAATTATTATTTAGTATTCAAAGGAAAATAAATCTTAGTTTTTACATACTAACTAGTTTTAATAATAATTCTTTTACTCTTCATGTATATATAAAATTTATTGAAATTAGTGAATTATAATTTTAAGACCAATTTTTTTTCCAAATCTTAGGTTTTCTCACTTTTCTTTTGTATTCCTTTAAATACCAGATTTAAAATTTTGTTCAATACTTTTCAGATAGAAATTTGATTAATTAATCTAAATTTATACATGCACTATATTTTGTATTAGACATTTAAAGGTCGGAGATGGCATCTAAAACAAGATGTTGTGCCCACCCCAGCCGAGTTGATAAGATAGTGAAGATGGTAGATAACTGAAGTATAAAGGTCCAGGGTTCTGGTCTACCGGATGGCTGATAATCTAAAAATTCAGAGTTTTGGACGGTTTTTCTCACGATGTAACGTAAATACGCTTCAGAAGCACTAAGAAAGTCAACCGTGCAAGATCCCCCCCCCCCTTATATAAGCAATACGAAATACACCTCATGTGGGTTTACCATTACACAATACAATACAACCTTTTCAGAAATAGTTATATGCTTTTAGTGTATGTTAGAAGAAAAAACTGAAATTAAGTAATATAATGATATAATTTTTTATAACATAATGTATTTCTTAAATTTATAAAACACACAAAAAGCAGATATCAATATTCTATTAATTACTTATTGGTGAAAGACAGCTTGCAGTACGTAAATTTATCAAAAATGTGGCTGCATTTTAAATCTATCAAAATAGCTCAATTAACTTAGTATTTTAAAGCCTCTAATTTATGGGAATCATTAAAACAAAGTTTTTTTTTTTTTTTAAATCATCCTGAAATAAGTATAATATGTGCTAACAAAGAAAGTACCTTAAATAAATACAATAGAAATCGAAGGGACTTTAACGATTCTGCATAACACAAAATTCCAGATCATAAAAATCCTGTAGCATTATAAAAAAAAAAAATCGTTATAATCGGAGAAATTGCTCATTAGAAAGATGCTATCCTTTTAAACATTTTTAATTAAATCTAAAACATTTTCATTCAAATATGGATTTATTGCTTTTTTAAGGTCTAATTTTGTCTTGATAATTCAAATTCCGTAAATTAGCAGTCCAAATTTAAGAAATTCTTCTGTATCTAAAAATAACAAAGGGGGATATATTTAAAAGAAAAACGGGAAACAGATAAAAGTTTAAACACACAAGCCAAAGTACTCATTGACCACAGACTTTCAATGAATTGAATGCATCCATACACCTTAATGTATTGAAAGTCATTTGGCTCACCCTGTAAATAAATTCCCAGTCAATTGCTGTCAAAAAAGATATTGAAAACAGTTAGATATTATAATATAGCTCTAAATACAAAAGTTCAAAATTCTACAGGTTAAAGTTTTAGAGTTATACAAAATACGAAATAATTTTTGGCGCCACATTTGGCGATATTTCGGCAAAACTCGTCAATGTCAACGACATTTGGCGAGATTTTAAGCATGGACCAACAATGACAGATTATCGCCAAATTTGGCGATATTTCGCCAAGAACGATGGCAAATGGCGATACTTTGGGCATGGACCAAATGACTGACTATCGCCAAATTTGGCGACATTTTGGAAAAACTCGCCAAGGTCGAGGACAGACGGCAAGATTTTGGGCATGTACCAAACAATGACTGTCTACAATTGTATTATATTGAAGATGTCCGTAGACATTAAAGCACTGAAATTCTTTTCGGTGGTCCTGTAAATAAACTCTCCAGTAGACTGGAACCAAAAATCGAGATGCACAACTAGATGTTACAACAATCTTATATATGAAATTTCATAATACTTTTTGAGCTTTGAGAGTTAAATTTGCACACACGTACACCAAAAGTCGCCAAGCTTGGCGACTTTTGGCATAGTTCTTGAGGGAGGCACGTGACCGTGGTCTGACTATTACCTAACTTATGTGGTAGGACGGTATTGTGCTTGAAATGGATGAATGCCCCTAAAATTGCATTGACCGTAATGTATTGGAAATCTTTTGAGTGTTCCTGTAGCAGAACTGTAAATGATAAAGACACTTTTTTTAATGGAGAAATTCATTTTCTAACTCTTTACAGCATATATCACTTCTGAGTCGTTTGAAATAGCCCAATACCTCTAAAAAGCGCTTTGATGAATTTCGGCTCATAGAGCGTAATGTATTTCGAATCTTTTAGGCGGTTCTGTAGATAAACTATCCAGTCGAATGGAACCGAAAGGGGAGGTGCACAACTAGATGTTACAACTATCCAAAATATGAAGTTTCGACATTCTACGCCTAATAGTTTTCGAGATATGCAAGTTTAATTAATTTCGGCCCATTGAGCGTAATGTATTTCGAATGTTTTGGGCGGTTCTGTAGATAAACTATCCAGTCGAATGGAAGGGAAAGGGGAGGTGCACAACTAGATGTTACAACTATCCAAAATATAAAGTTTCGACATTCTACGCCTAATAGTTTTTGAGTTAGGCGAGTTCAATGAATTTCGGCCCATAGAGCGTAATGTATTTCGAATCTTTTCGGCGGTCCTGTACATGAACTATACATTCGATTGTGACCAAAAAGGGAGGTGCACAACTAGATCATAGAACAATCCTAAATACCAAATCTCAACATTCTACGACCAATAGTTTTTGAGATATGCGAGTTACATACATACGTACGTGCAGACGGCATGGAAAATCTGACCACAGAAGACTCGCCGCTGGTCAAAATGAGTTGCAGACGCGTTAATATGATCGTGCATGCTAGCCTACGATGAGATGCATCGAAAAAATTCTTAAAATTAAATTTACAGGTAGTCAAAATCGTTTTTTTTTTGTCGAAATTTGGCCCCCAAAATTTTACGGGATCACATTACTTCCTTATACTACGTACAAGGAAGTAAAAAATGGGGGCTCCCTTCATCAGGATACATTTGGTAGTGGCAGCAGAACATGAGAATGACAAAATTGAAAAATATTTTTACAGCAGTTATAAAAATTATAAAAACAGAAAAAATGGGGGCTCCCTTCATCAGGAAACATTTGGTAGTGGCAGCAGAACATTGTTTACCACCTTTGAAACAAGATCATTTTCCATATTTTCTTACGTGGGCTAAATAGTTCCCTCTTTGAACTGGATTAAATAAAAGAAAGCAAGTTTTCCTAGCTTAACCGGCGACGTCACTCATTGAATTTGGCACCAATTAAAATCATATTTTAATTGTAAAAAATTCGTTAAAGCGTATTCCGAGATCCAGAAGAGAACATTTGAGCCTAGCCTAGTATTTAGAAAGAATTTAAAACCACAATAGCTTCCTAAGGAAGTCTCATCACTGCTCCCAGAGACCGACTGAAATTTTGGGGGTGCACAGGAAAAATTTGAGGGGGTAGATTCTACTGTATGTGACATACAGTAGAATCTCGCTAAAACGATATCCTCTATAACGAAAATTCTCTCTATTACGATATTTTTTCATAGTCCCGGCTGAATTCCCTTTAGATTAATGTAAAACAGTTCTCTGTATTACGATATCCTTTAAAACGATAATTCTCTCTACAATGATGGTAATAATTATCCCTTACATCACAATAATTCTCTCTACTACGATATCTTTTTTTTTCTACGATGCATCAGAAGCCCAACTCATGCACACACATTGAAAGTTACACAAAGAAAGTCGAGGTAAAATGTGGTTGGACCACGCCTCTGCCAAAGAACGTCTTCTAAGTTTCGTTTTGCTGATGTAGCACTATGATAATGAGAAAGTGCATTTCTCGTAAGGTGTAAGGGCAGTTGGCATTTCCTGGATGACACATCTTTGATTCCCCCTCTTTAAAAAATGGTTAAGGATTCCTTTCACCGGAACTGATAAACAATACGTTCTTTTGTCTGAACTTGAGTAAGAATTTTAACCTCCGATAAATCCAATCGAGGTCGATTATTACACGAGGATATTTTAAATTATTTATGAGTTTTGTTTACTTTGAAGTTTGTTTAGTGAAAATCGAAAGCAAATATCTATCGAAGTGAAATTCAACATCATAAAAGATTTTGATAAAGGCATGAAGCAAAATAAATAAGAATAAATTAATGAGTATGTATTTTCAATTCATATCTAATACATTTTAAAAAATGCTTTTGCGGCATTCAGGTATTATTTATTTAGACATTATATATTTGTTATTCAAATATGCTATAAATATTTATAAGCTATATCGCCGCTAGAATCCCTGGCGAAGCGGCAAGGGCATTTAACTAAAATTTGTGAGTGTTGTGAAAATTACTGAAAACTATAAACACATTTTTCTCCTTTCATTTAATATATATTACTTGTGAGGGTGTGCTGAATGAAAACAGAACACTTTCTGGTGACACCGCAGGGTATGGGATATATGAAGAACAAAAATCAAAAATCTTTTCGTTCCAATATTGATTCTCGCTATAACGATAATTCTCTTTACAACGATATATTATTTTGACCCCCAAAATATCGTTATAGAGGGATTTCATTGTATCAAATTTTAGAGCAGAAAAGGGAAGTTCCTTAACAACTTCAAACATGTTTATTTTTTAAAAAATTGTCAACATTGTGTGTGTGTAGGGGGTGGGACACATGACCCCCTGTGCCAGGGCCGGCCCGAGGGGGGTGCGAATGTAGGCGATCGCCTAAGGCCCCGCTCTTGGGCCATTTTATTGCTATCTCATAAGACATGACAGAGAAGAGGCCCCGCTCTTGCGCTTCGCCTGGGGCCCCGCAGGCCGTCTCTGCCTGTGCCCCTCCCACCGATGCTAAGCCTATAGTTCATGTATTAAAGTAATCATGTTGGCGTTTTTACCATTCGCGTTTTTTTCGTTCACTGGAAATAAAATAAGAATTCCTTAAAAATTTTCTAAGTCCCCAAAATTACGCATGTCTAATTAATATATTGCTATTTATTCATTATCTTAACATTAGTCTAATTCATTATGGGGGACACTTAAGATTTACCAAGTTATTTTAGATGTCCATTTTATGGAGATAAATTTTGAATTCTTACATTTTTCATATAAGTTCTTTTCTTTTTTAAGGGGGGGGGGAATTTCCCCCCAACTAGAGTGAAGTATTACTGAATTAATAATTACGTAATATTAATCAATAGTCATAATGAACGATTTGTTTTATATCTCGCTAATTACTCATTGTTTTAACATGAATCTATCTAATTAATATCTCGCTAATTACGCATTGTTTATACATTAACGGGTTAGCTCTAACGAAGTAAAATAAGAATTCCTTAAAAATTTTCTAAGTCCAAAATGATCGAAGTAAATGGAAATAAAAAAAGAATTTTGTTAAAAATAATGTCAAATCGATAAGAACATTTTAAACGATATACATCACATAGCATCAAACACTCACCTGAACTGTTTTTCCCAGCCTCACATTTTTTAATGTGCTTATAATAATATGTCGTATTAAATTCTTTCTCGCAAGCACAAATCTTGGAGAATTTCCTTTTCCTGGTACTGTCATTTTTGTCTGAAGACATTTTTTCCACGTGTGAAGACATTTTTTCCACCTCGTAGTAATAAACACTAAGGCTTTTAAAAGTATAAGCATGCAACAATCTTGGATTTGTATGTGCTTCGAAACGTTATTTTTTAAACGGCTGCTAGCCTAATGCGCATGTAAAAATACAGCCAGATCTGCTTTCTGCTCTCCTGCTACGTACACAGTACGTAACTTAATATACCGTCCCTTTTCTCCAGCTTCTGAAGAAAATTTTCAAAGTTCTCGAGATCGGCAGTGCGCATGCACTGGCTGGAAAGGTGAAAATTTACTTTTGCTCCGCTATGGGCTCGTAACATACTGAGCCTTCCTCCACCTCACCCCCCCCCCCGAACTTATTGAGTTTCTACGCTCCTGAATTTTTGAAAGATATTGATTATAAAAATTCTTGAAAGATTCATTCAAACACTGGATGCCTTAAATACATGCTTGGCAACTCAATATTTTAAATCCGGACAGAAATAAGTTGTGACAGGTGCATATTAACCTCGCCTGACCTCGACTATACCAAGGGTTATAGATAATCAAATTTATGCCTGTACTATGTACTTTTTCTACTATATTGAATAAATTAATAATTGCTTGGAAATTAAATTAGTGCGGGTAACTTTTTTGAATAATAATTATTTTTTAATTGAGGCTTTCGATGCATCTAGGTGATGATTTACAACTGTATCTACATAGTCAGAATTTTGTTTGAAAGTACATGGAGGTGAAATACATAATTATCTTTCTTCACTTGCTAATGTCATTGGATTATTAATATATATTTTATGTTTAAAAATGTTTTTTTCTTATTAACATTTTTGTTTAATCAATAATTTTCTTTCTTAATGCCTAATGAGTGCCTGCACAGTGTAGCTGTAAATTTAAAACCAGCAGCATTTGTGTGTGCACTTTTTTGGCTCACAAAATAGGTTTACGAAGATTTTTTACATTTATGTGGCAACCTTAATTCAGAATCAAAATGGGAATGTGGAACAACATGTAAGTACAGAATTCCATTACTTATTTATTAATTTTGGGTTACCAATTAATGTAGTTTTAATAATTAGGTGTCCTCAAATTTCTTAATTGGTGTGTTCATCGCTAATATTTGTTCACTTTAGTTTTCATCTAATTCTTTTGGGAATGTTGAAACTTGAGCAATTATTAGCTGTAAATTTAAAACCAGCAGCATTTGTGTGTGCACTTTTTTGGCTCACAAAAAAGGTTTATGAATATTTTTTATATTTATGTGGGAACCTTAATTTAGAATCAAAATGGCGATGTGGAACAACATGTAAGTACAGAATTCCATTACTTATTTATTAATTTTGGGTTGCCAATTAATGTAGTTTTAATAATTAGGTGTCCTCAAATTCCTTAACACTAGAACTGTGGGGTGGGTCATTTTGACCCAAAACCAGATTTGATTCTGTTTTTTTCAGAAAGTTACGAACGGATTTTTAAAAAAAATCGTGACTTTTCCTAATTTTATATTATTAATCATCTGTAAAAAAATTAAGTTCGTAACTTTTATCAGTTTTTTGTTTTTAATATGTATACCTGATATCGCAGAATGGGACATTTTGACCCAAAACTTCCCATGAGTCTGGAATCCGAGGTTCAAATTAAATAAATGTCATTATCATTCCTAAAATGAACTGTAATGATATAATAAATGGTATAATATCATACCATTATGTTATTTTCATTGCAACGTGATTTTTACAAGTTGGGTCAATTTGACCCATACCGTTGTTTTAGGTATACCTATCTCAAGCGATGTGGTTCTAATAAGAATTATAGCAACAATATTTTTGTACTTTTAATGTAATATTACTAGGGGCAAAGGCCCCCAGACTCGCTACGCTCGCTTTTCGTATGAGGCACTCGGCCCCTAATCAGGCTTATTTGTAAAAAAGACATAATTTCAACAGACAAAACCCGAAGATTGGATCAGATAGAATGTTACTGAGCTACACATTGCTTGGTTCTTGCATCTTCATTGGTACATAAAAATTTAAACTTCACACTACAGTAGACCCCCCTCCCCCTCATAACACGGAAGATATTTTGTTATGGGAATCCGTGTTGTACGGGTCCTGAGCTATACTCCACCTGGAGTGCAGACTCTGCTTATAATCGCTAGAAAAATTATTTGCACTCCTCAGAAACACAATGATATTTAATGTTGCCATTCAAAAGTTATATTAATTAGGAGATAAAGCGTAATAAAATCAGAACATCTGTTTCAGCTGTATTTTTAATAATGTAAAACCTATTGGACACCTTGCGAATTTGCCACCCATGGCGATTTTTCAATATTTGGCGACTTGCGTACATGTAAAGTTAATAAAAGCTATGGAACAGATAGGATAGCTTGCCACCCATGGCAACTTTTCATTATTTGGCGATTGACACATGCTTATTCTACAGCTTACGAAATATTGTAACAATAGATTAAAGCTGTTGTGAACTAATAGTATTTAAATATATGAAAAATTATGTGGCATACTTTTATGTTGCATTTTTGGGACACGTTTTTCATACAATTTTCAATAAAGGGGGGGAGTGATAAAATGACATAGTCATTAATAGATGGAGAAAAGCTGCACAGAAAAATGCACAATTTCAACTGAATGAAAATTTCAAAAACTCATTCTCAGGTGTATTCAGCAGACGATAAATTACGATAAATTGCGCCAAGCATTAGAATCATCTCCTCAAAATCGCACAAAACCGTTTAATTTTTCGCCAAATTAAAAAGTTGCACATTTTAGTCTCAGAAAATTTCTAAATATTTTTCTTTTGAGTATAAAACATTTCATTCCTGCTCTGATTTCCCATGCACACAATATTTTAATTTAAAATCAGCCTTACAAATAATCTAGACAAAAAAAAAATCGTTATTCTTTTATTTTTACTTCAGGAGTCTGAATCATGTAATAAACTTGCCGAATGTGGAAACCTAGATAACCTTAAACGTCGCTTTTTACACTGTGGGGTTACAATTACGAAATGGCGGAAAGCAAAAATTAGACTTTTGTGATACGTTTTTTATCTATATCTCCTAAAATAATTCGAATTTTGAAAAAATCGCTTCGAGGTGTGTCGGGAACTGTCATGGAAAATGTCCGTACAAAATGTGGTAGGTCTACGATCAACCGTCTGCGAGCTATGCCAGACAGGGACGTACCCAGAAAAAAATTTCGGGGAGGGTCCAAAAATTTCGGAGGGGGTCTAAACGGTGAAAAAGGCAGATTTTTTCACAAAAAGACTTCATCATTATTATTTTGTTAACAAAAACTCAAATTTCGGAGGGGGTCTGGACCCCTTGGACCACCCCCCCTGGGTACG
Organism: Cheiracanthium punctorium; assembly: GCA_038373885.1. Lineage (NCBI taxonomy): Eukaryota > Metazoa > Arthropoda > Arachnida > Araneae > Cheiracanthiidae > Cheiracanthium > Cheiracanthium punctorium. Next base: position 186,052 of record JAWZYV010013703.1, read on the forward strand.
TCCTTGACGCGAGACACAAACAAACTAACTAACAGTTTACACATTGTTTTATTAATATAGAAGAAAGTTTTTATTTTGGCGTAATTCTAACTCATGTTTGTAAATGCTTGTTTGTTACCATTCAAAAGTTATATTAATTAGGAGCTAAAGCGTAATAAAATCAGAACATATGTTTCAGCTGTATTTTTAATAATGTAAAACCTATTGGACATCTTGCGAATTTGCCACCCATGGCGATTTTTCATTATTTGGCGACTTGCGTACATGTAAAGTTAATAAAAGCTACGGAACAGATAAAATAGCCTGCCACCAATGGCGACTTTTCATTATTTGGCGATTTACACATGCTCACAATCTATATTTACTGTTCATTTAAGGTTATCGGAAAACCGTTATCCATATTTTCATTTACATAATCGTTTGCAGATTGGCGTACTTAACACCACGAATTATACCATCTGGTCGCACTAGCAAATATCCAAAGTGTACTATAACTGCTATAATGGCATGGTTAACGCCGCCAAATATTTCTACTGGTAGCAAATAATTCAGCTGGACGAGAACCGGCTTTAAAATAATCTGCATTTTAATTATTTTTCATTTTCAAGATATTTGTTATTCTGTTTTGGAAAAATGAATAACAAATCGCTAATTCTAAACTCCTGTTGTCTAAGCGAACTTACTATTTGAAAATTGTCAACTTTGTGTAACACATTTTGAGTTACTTATTTCATATAGTTTTTATTTTGGCGTAAAATGGGCGTAATTCTAACTCATGTTTGTAAATTTCACGCGATTCTAGATACTTGGAAACGCTTTGTTGCAAAGGAATTAATGATTTTATGCCAAATCTGGCAAACATTCGGTTTATTTTTTCAGTTTTTTATTAATATCTTCTAAAATAATTCGATTTTTGAAATTTAAATCAGCTTAGCAGGTTCCTCGGAATTTTTCGAATCTGTGGGCACCTTAGTCGAAACTCAAATCCCCACGGTTTAGGAGGAGATAAGCTGACAAGCTTTGACAGCGGCCTTTACTTTTTTTTAGAATAGAGAGAAACTTAATACGAATGTTAAGATTGAACTGATATCATTACCGTTGAAATAAAACATTATTGTTGCATTGCAACTTGAATTCTGCAAGTTGGGTCAATTTGACCCAGCCCGCGGTTTTAGGTATATCTGAAACATGGCAGTTCTAGTGTTAATTAGTGTGTTTATCGCTAATATTTGTTCACTTTAGTTTTCATCTAATTCTTTTGGGAACATTGAAACTTGAGCATAACTTCTAGAGATCCATCACTGCAAGGCTCCCCAAAGTGCGATGATTTTTTAGGTTGGCGAGAAGGGGGCCATTAAAATGGGAATCATCTCTTTCTTGTACCATAAAACGCAGCTTTGGAATCAAAATCTATATTAAAATCGCCTAGTGAAACTGTTTTACAATCTTCGCCAGGTGTATTCCAACTATACTTCACCATTTTAAATACTATTTGGAATGGGCATCCTAATCCATGAGCGTGCAGTGTTTGTCTTTTTTGTTCCATAAAACACATATTTGGAATTGAAATCTATATTAAAATTGCCTACTAAAACTATTTTACAATCTTCGCCAGGCATATTTTAACTATCTTTCTAACCCCAATTTTTTTTCCCTATGTAGGGGAAGTGGGGTAGAAAGCAGCAAAAGTTCTGGCATTTACTCCATATTTGTGTGCATGTAAACGGGCCCCAAAACCGGAGATCTGTCTTAAGCGGAGGCGTACTAATTTTTAGTGACATAACTATTATGCCATGGTGAGGCATTCTATGTTAGAATGTAACCACAGAAAGTAAGACAGTTATTAACACCTAATTTATAATATGACATTAGCAAAATTTATCGGTAAAAATTTTGGTATAGTGAAAGGTAATAAGAAAATTATAGATGTAATAGAGTCTCAACATTTTATTATGGAGAAAAGATTTGGTGTACTAACGTAAACAATTTATTAATATAGAGTTCTATTTAAAGTCAGAGCCCAATTAACACAGGCAAAGGGGCAACAGCCCGGGGCCCCTCAACAAAAGGGGAGAGCAATTATTTAGATTAGAAATTAATATATACTGAAATGGTAATAGAAAAAAAAACTGAATTTCTCCTGTATATATATCTGTTACACATTAATGGTAGGAACATATACACTGTGTGAAATGTAAATCTCATGCATGTCAAAGGAAGCTTAAACCATGGAAAAAAAAAAAAAAAAAATAGCTTGAATAAACATGTTACCTATATTAAAAAATAATTGTATACTAGTACTTTAAGTTTACTTTTAGAATCATGAAAATATGCTACTTTCATGCTTCATTACTACTTACCACATACTTTTATGAATTTTGCCAGCAAAGAATTTAGCAGAGCAGAGCAGTGCAGAGAATATATCCAAAAGAATGTTCATAAAGTAATGTTAATTAAAAGCAGAACAACATGAGCATTCTTTTAGCTTTAAAAAGAAGCTATTACGAAACATTAGGACACAAACTTTGGTACAGCTTTAGTATGGTCCCTTTGGCGCGATTTATATTTGGCGACGTTTTTAGCGCGATAACGGCGCCAATATGGTAACCCCTCCGCCGGATGCTCCGGAGCGGAGGAGCTGAATACGGCAACCCTAGGTGCGTGACGTCATTCATCCGTGACGTCGCGGTTTCGCTCCAGCGAATAGGGAGCGTTTGTTCCTTTATTAAACTTTTGGAGACCCCTTTGCCAGTATTTCGCGCGGGAGCTTCGAGTTGTGGAACCGCCATTACGCTTTATGGTTTTATTTTAATGGCTTTATTTTAGATTAAATTTTATTATTTAATTATTACTGAAATTTAAAATGGATATTCAGGTTCATACTGACTGTTTATATGCAGTTTTGTATGAATAAACATTCTTTTGATAGTACGTTTCAGGTAAATATGTTCGTTCCCGATTGTTTATTTGTTAAGGGTAGAAGCAACAAATAATTACGTTATTAATATTTGATACAGTGAAATAATTTTAGATATTTTGAATTTATTATTTCCATATTGTAATAACTTAGGGATTTTAATCAAGGTATGTGATAAGCATTGTTTGTTTTTATTTATTATTACCTTTGTTTATTTGTTAATGCTAGGAGCAACAAATAATTCCGTTATTAATATAATATTTGATATTTTGATTTTATTATTTCAATTTTGAAACAATTTAGCGATTTTAATTAAGGTATGAGATAAGGATTGTTCGTTATGATTTGAATTAGTTCTTTATTTTGCTTACGTAGTCTTTTGTCAGAATGCTAAAATGTATTTTAATTTTTTTGTCTTTTTTATTTGTTATTTTTGTGAGGTATTGCCTTTAGAATATTATTTGTTTGCATTGTTTAATTTAATCTACTCAAAAGAGAAAGGGGGGGTTGAGGACACAAAAAGAAAAGTTATTAAATTTTATTAAACCGAATCTATATGTACATGTAAGCTTGTGGTACAGCTTTAGTATGGTCCCTTTGGCGCGCTTTATTTTTGGCGACTTTTTTTGGCGCGATAAAGGATGCCAATATGGTAACCCCGCCGTCGGATGCTCCGGAGCGATAACCCTAACCTCGGGCTAAAAGTGGATTCTTCCGTGACGTCACGGATGCGCTCGTGTTCGTCCGGCGAATCGTGATCATTTGTTCCTTTCATGAACTTTTTGAGCCCTGTGTATTTCTTAGCGCGGGAGGTTCGTTCGAATGGTTGATCTGCCATGTGCTTTATGGTTTTATTTTAATGGCTTTATTTTACATTAAATTTTATTATTATTTAATTATTTTTGAAATTTAAAACGGCTGTTCAGGTTCATACTGACTGTTTACATACAGTTTTGTATGAATAAGCATTCTTTTGATAGTACGTTTCAGATTAATATTTGCGTTCTCCATTGTTTATTTGTTAAGGGTAGAAGCAACAAATAATTACGTTATTAATATTTTATACAGTGAAATAATTTGATTTTATTATTTCCATATTGGAATAATTTAGAGATTTTAATCAAGGTATGTGATAAGCATTATTAGTTTTTATTTGTTATTATTACCTTTGTTTATTTGTTAATGGTAGGAGCAACAAATAATTCCGTTATTAATATAATATTTGATATTTTGATTTTATTATTTCAATATTGAAACAATTTAGCGATTTTAATTAAGGTACGAGATAAGCATTGTTCGTTATGATTTGAACTAGTTTTTTATTTTGCTTACGTAGTCTTTTGTCAGAATGCTAAAATGTATTTTAATTTTCTTTTGTTATTTTGTGAGGTATTGCCTTTAGAATATAATTTGTTTGCATTGTTTAATTTAATCAACTAAAAAGAGAAAGGGGGGGTTGAGGGGGGCACAGCCCCCCCTCACACAAAAAGAAAAGTTATTAAATTTTATTAAACCGAATCTATATGTACATGTAAGCTTGTTATCTGTTTAATTTTTTTTTTCATAAAACTATTTAAAAGCCATTAAAATAAATCATAGCAAAATTAACGGCGACGATCAATTATCTCGGAACCAGCGCCATCCGATCCGCCATATTGTTTACAATTGGCATCGGCAAGGCAAACTTGGGTTGGCGACAAGATTTTGTCGCCAAATCAAAAAATCGCCAAAAAGGGACCATACTAAAGCTGTTCCAAGCTTGTTATCTGTTTAATTTTTTTCATAAAAATATTTAAAAGCCATTAAAATAAATCATAGCAAAATTAACGGCGACGATCAACTATCTCGGAACCAGCGCCATCCGATCCGCCATATTGTTTACAATTGGCATCGGCAAGGAAAACTTGGGTTGGCGACAAGATTTTGTCGCCAAATCAAAAATTCGCCAAAAAGGGACCATACTAAAGCTGTTCCCAAACTTTTTCAAATCGAAGCTTTGAAAACCTAAAATGCACAGGTGTAACAGGCAAAGGGGGGGGGGGGGAATTGCCCCCTAAATTTCAAGACTTGTGATGTACAGATACAAACAGTATGTTAATCCCATAATCCTTAATAAGCTTGATACAATTCGAAAATTAAAAAAAAGCTAATCCCTGAAGTCAATCTCTCAATCTTATTTCTTAAAATGAACACGAATCCATTCTCATGCTAAAATATATTCAACAACACAGTATATCAAGTTTGTTTATTTCCATTCCCATGTTGTTTCCTGTGACGTCACATGTAAACACGTCCATTAGCCACTCTGATTGGTCGAAATCATTCACATTCCGGAACACTCTACTGAACATCGCCTGACTGACGTCCAAAGTTAAGACCCTGACGTCATGAGATCCGCCCGTCTTAAGTGTTACATCTGAATAGAGAGATAAGCTCGGGTCGGAAGTTTGAGAAGATCCGCCCGGTCGGATCTTATATTTAAGACGTTACATCTGAATCTGCCCGATAATCATCTAATCTAACATCTTTTTAACACAATCGGATATTAAATACGTAATGACTAACAAGATAATAGGAAGCATACATAATTCTTTTAATTTTAACTCAGTTGAGTCAACTAGTTTTTAACAAGGAAGTTTGTTCACACGAAACATTAATTACGTTTAGAACATTATTTACGTTACATTAGCTACGAAACTTTTTAACTTGTAAAAGAATGACAAAATAAATCTTTTACAATACTTCTCGAATGAAATCAGGGTTGCCAGATCAAAATTTATGAAAATAGCCAAATTGCCTCTGAAAATTAGCCAAAAATAGCCAAGCCTGTGATTGCAGCGCCATCTTTTGGATTTTTAATAAAGCTTTGGAGAATTTGAAGTTGGAATAGAGTATGAACACGTTTTTTACATGGGAGGGGGAGAGTTTCTCTCAAAATCTTTTGATTTAAAACATTTGTTTAAAATTTTAAAGAGAAACTTCTATTTTCTGCTCTTGAATTCCATACAAGTTCAACCTCAAAGAAAAAAAAAATTGGTCATCCAATTAAGCAAATGAACAGAATATGTACCTAATAATTAATCAACAATTCCTCATACTGTATAATAAATACGTACAGACTGGGGAATTCTGCCTATATTAGTAATATAGAGATAATTTTATTTTCGGAGTGGGAGCTGTCTATCAAATTGTAATTTAAGTAAATGTATTCAAGAATTATAAGATAAATGTAGCTTACCAAAAACACAAAAGTAGTCAGATTTCGAGGGAGGGGAAGCAGCCCCCTCAGATGCACGCTTGGTCTATACAAGCAAATTTAGAGTATAAAATATGAACGTATTTTTTTCAAAATGTTCTGACCAACTTTAGAAATAAAACTTAATTCATTTACACAGCATGAAAATTTTCAGCCTTTGTCTTACGGCGCATTAATATTAGTTAAAAACAACCTAAATATATAAATTATTCCAACTGTTGCTATGTAAACATAAAATTTAATGTAACATATCTAAAATAAATAAAAAATGCAGATATATATAACTGCAAGGTGATGGTGACAGTCCGCCACTGGCGGCGAATTAAAAAAAAATATATGCAAGCAATAAAATAAAAAATAAAGGGGCGGCAGCAGCATACCCTAATGCCAAAATTCGGAAAGAATGGGGCATCAAACAGGGCCGCACCGGGCACCAACGCAACACAACAACCCTCTGTCAGAGGTCAAGGGTAATGACATGATTTTTATAGGCGTGACACATGACCTCACCTTCCTCTTTCAGTCTCAGTGTTGGAGTTGGTTGAGGAGAGGTAACTGAATTTTCCTTCCTGCTAAGGCTAAATAGTTTGACAATTTCGAGCAACCACGATAAAAAATAGCCAAAATCAGGTTGGCTATTTTCTTTACAAATTTTCTAGCCAATCGTGATCAAAAATAGCCAAATTGGCTAATATTAGCCAAATCTGGCAGCCCTGAATGAAATCACTTTCTTTAAAATGCTTTCCACAAACAACCATCCGATTGGATACAGGTTTACCAATTCTCAGCACATGTATCCAATCCACTGTTTTCTACGTTTCCTCGTGGTTGCTTCAGATGCTTTGTCATCACATTTTCTAACAGCTGGAAATTTATGAAAACTGGGTTGAGGAACACCATTTCCTTTTGAATTGCATTGAGGAACACAACAATTCACCTTATTCACCATCGTGATAAATTTCACAAAAGAAAATCTCCAAAAAAAAACCCTCAGAAAACTTCGATCCTCACTACACGTTTGCAATGGGAAAGAATGAAAATTGACTTGAACCCCCGTGAAAAAGCAGTTAGCAGTTAGACCGCTAGATGGCGGATTCAAGTTCTGAGATCGCCAATACTTGGCGAGTTAATATAATCGCCAAATTGTCAATCTAGTTAAAATTTTTTATTTGGGAATACCTTATTCCCCCGTACATGATATATATTTCGGTTACACACATAACCATCTTCAGTCGTTTCTGGATCTCTCACTAATGGCGGCTTCTTTTTATATCTCTTCGCTCTTCTTCTTGAAAGTTCGATGAATGACGTCATCCCATGATTGGTCGATTGTATGAAGCGCATCGTTGATGCTGCCATCTGTCGTCATTATTTCTAAGCTCTCACGAATGTAGGCATATATACTATTTTTAAAGTTGGCGATTTTTTTAATATTTTTAAAATCAATGGTAATGGGCTCTTTCAAAGCAAGACGGGCCAGAGCGGTACTTTGTTTCTGGAGGTTAATGTCTTTAAAATGTTCGTTTTTTCGCCCTTTAATTTTCCTTTTTGTAACGCCGATGTAGCAATTTTCTTTATTAGTATCGTTTGACATAAAATTAATTTTATAGATCCCTGCGGTTTTGATGGGGTTGATTGGGTCTTTTTCCGATCTAATGCGCTGAAAGATTGTTTTATTAGGTTTAATTGGAATACGGAAGTTCTTTTTACTGGCGATATTAGAAAGTTTATTGGCTATCCCTCGGCTAAAGGGGATAGCGGTAGTAAAACGTGGTTTATCTTTTTGACGGTTGTCTATAACATTTAATTTACGTTGCCTAGCTTTGAAAACTTTGTCGAAAGTTTCTCGAGGGTAGTGGGCGTCTTGACATTGTTTCTTTATGAAAGCAATTTCTTTTTGAAGGAGGTCGTTGTTAGAACACACTTTGAAAGCGCGGTCGATATAGGAACGAATAGCAGCAATTTTATAGTTGAAAGGGGTTTTAGATTTAAAATTTACTATATTAGTATTACAAGTAGGTTTTCGAAAAATGGTGGTCTCAATGAGATTATTGTTTCTGGTTATGTTCACATCTAAGTAATTGAGGCTATTATTGATTTCTTTTTCGTAGGTAAATTTAATGTTCGGGTCTATGGCATTAAGTTGATTGATCAAATTATTTTCTTCATTATTGTGGGTGGTAAGGATAGCGAAGATATCGTCGACATAGCGAAGCCAAAGTTTGATGGTATTATTGTGTGTCTGTTTAATCTGTTCTTCAAGGATTCTCATTTTCCAGTCGGCAATTATTCCGGATATGGGGGAGCCCATGGGGACTCCTTTTATTTGTTGGTAGAAGTGATTATTATATTGAAAATATGAATTTTTTAAAATTAGATTTATTGCACTAGTTAGGGTGTTAATTATGTCTATATCTTTAAAGCTACTTTGAATTTGTTTGTTAATAATTTGGTTCATTTCCTTAATATCTATTGACGGGTATAGATTTACAACATCGAAACTTACCATAATATCGTCTTCATCAAGTTTATAATCGCGGATGTTTTTAATGAAATCGTCGGTGGAAGTTAGAGTGCTGTTAGAGGGGGGTATAATTTCTTGCAGTATATCCTTCATATATTTTTCAAGAGTGTAGGTGGGGCCTTCACATTTGCTCACGATTGGGCGAAGGGAGGGGGGATTTTTATGATCTTTAAATTTAGCGAAAATCCGTGGGGCGAAATTAGCGGTATTGTTATAGTTCGGACCTTTCTGATCTGGCCAGGTACCATTTTTTATTAAAGTTTTTAGTTTATTATTTATTTTCGTGGTGGGGTCTTTGGGAAGATGTAAAACGTTTAGACTATTGATGGTTTGTTCCATTTTTTCATGGTAATCTTTTTTATCTAGAATAACAATCTTTCCTGTCTTGTCAGAGCTTAAGCAAACGATCTTGTTATTTTTCTTTAGGTCACTGAGGCATTTACGGTCTTCATGATCTTTAACAGTAGTTTTAAGTTTTTTATTCATTTCTTGTTGGGCATGCATACGGATGGCTTGTTTATCTGAGGGGGGTAATGAGATAATGGCGGCCTCAATGCTCGCAACGGTATCATTGATATCTATTTTGTCATCAAGAATGAATTTGGGACCTAGGTTTAGAGTGGCTTTTTGCTGTTGAGTAAGAGTTAAGGAGGATAGATTAATGAATTGATCTTCTTTGTTAGTTTGACCTTGTTTATAGCATTTATTATTTCTCATCCAAAAGTTAAGTTTTTTATAGTGGTTATTGTGGTAAATCTCTTTTTCTTTCTTGCAAAAATTGTTTATTTTATTGACTTTTAAACGGTAATCATCCGGAGAGCACATGGTTTGAAGTTTGTGGTTGTAAAATTTTTCTTCTTTCGTTAATTTAGCTATATATTTAAATTTGTTCCTAATGTATTTTTTAAGTAAGCATAGCTCAAAATTCTTTATATCATAAAAGAATTCATTAAGAAGGAAACTATTTTTAATTTTCATGAATTTAGGGGTAATTTTAAAATGTACACAGTCTTTTAAAAAATTGATATGCTGAAATTCTCTAACTTTATTCTTGGAAAAACATCTTAACTTACTGTATATATGCTCCACATTCGGAGGCTCAACCGTAATAGGCGTCATGAGATGAATAAAAGCTTGAATGGTGGCACAAAAACTTGAAGGCACGTAGATGAAGACCAAAAGTGTAGAGGATAAGCTTGTCGAAACACAAGACATAAAATACTTAAAAAGCCCGGTATCGGCTAGACATAATAAGAACATATAAAACATTATTTAATACGGCGGATTAATTAGTTAAAATTTTTTATTTGGGAATACCTTATTCCCCCGTACATGATATATATTTCGGTTACACACATAACCATCTTTAGTCGTTTCTGGATCTCTCACTAATGGCGGCTTCTTTTTATATCTCTTCGCTCTTCTTCTTGAAAGTTCGATGAATGACGTCATCCCATGATTGGTCGATTGTATGAAGCGCATCGTTGATGCTGCCATCTGTCGTCATTATTTCTAAGCTCTCACGAATGTAGGCACATATACTATTTTTAAAGTTGGCGATTTTTTTAATATTTTTAAAATCAATGGTAATGGGCTCTTTCAAAGCAAGACGGGCCAGAGCGGTACTTTGTTTCTGGAGGTTAATGTCTTTAAAATGTTCGTTTTTTCGCTCTTTAATTTTCCGCTCTTTAATCTACCGCTATCCCCTTTAGCAGAGGGATTGCCAATAAATTTTCTAATATCGCCAGTAAAAAGAACTTCCGTATTCCAATTAAACCTAATAAAACAATCTTTCAGCGCATTAGATCGGAAAAAGACCCAATCAACCCCATCAAAACCGCAGGGATCTATAAAATTAATTTTATGTCAAACGATACTAATAAAGAAAATTGCTACATCGGCGTTACAAAAAGGAAAATTAAAGGGCGAAAAAACGAACATTTTAAAGACATTAACCTCCAGAAACAAAGTACCGCTCTGGCCCGTCTTGCTTTGAAAGAGCCCATTACCATTGATTTTAAAAATATTAAAAAAATCGCCAACTTTAAAAATAGTATATATGCCTACATTCGTGAGAGCTTAGAAATAATGACGACAGATGGCAGCATCAACGATGCGCTTCATACAATCGACCAATCATGGGATGACGTCATTCATCGAACTTTCAAGAAGAAGAGCGAAGAGATATAAAAAGAAGCCGCCATTAGTGAGAGATCCAGAAACGACTAAAGATGGTTATGTGTGTAACCGAAATATATATCATGTACGGGGGAATAAGGTATTCCCAAATAAAAGATTTTAACTAATTAATCCGCCGTATTAAATAATGTTTTATATGTTCTTATTATGTCAATCTAGTGTTTAAGAACATTCATACATTTTAAATGGCTAAAATTGCAAAACATAGCTTTCCTGTAAAGTAAATAAAAAACTTTGTAAAAAACACACATAAGAAGTAAAACAGCTTACTTACAGTAAAACAGTCCTTTTACTTCTTATGAGTGTTTTTTACGAAGTTTTTTATTTACTTTATCGTTTAACACCAGTATTTTGAGTGTTTTTTCAATAGCTTTCCTGTGAAATGCCAGTTGTCCTCCTTTCAAGAGTTTTTCATTGCATCCATATGAGAGCAATAATGCACAATTTTTTTTGGATTAGAACCGACGACCTCACACAAAGCTATCGAGAACAGCAAAGGAAATGGAGAAATTCCACCCCGCTTGACCACATGTCACGTGACTCGGGTGCATGCTTCAGTTAAAGGCTACAATTGCTTCCTCTACCTATATTCCTTCTCTTTGGTCTGAACTGCACACACCATGGACTTAGGTTGGAACACACGGAACACACCCTTTGACGTCAGAGAGTTTTGAGGGTGAAGCAATCAAGATTCTGTGGATTCAAATCACTTATGCTTTGAAGTGTGAAATGACTCCATTGATAAGAAGTTCTGTCTATATGAATGTTTTTGTATATTGATGGTTCGACTATAGAAAAATTTCTATTGTGTTTTTATTTTAAGAAGTATAAGTTTTATATTTAAAAGGCATATTGGGAAAAGGCATTAAAGAAAGCTCCCCGAGGCAGAACTGATTTTATACTCGGTTATATTTGACCGGTACTTTTAATTTAACCCACGAACTTCTGTGTAAATATAATAAATACACAGTTAAAAGGTGTTCATAAAAAGTGGTGATACGTTTCTATTCCAATTTATAAAATGGCTAATTATGTGTGCTGAAATGTGTAGTCCGTCTGATATAATTTAAAGGAACTATTCTTGAGAAATATTTAGTTTTATGCTCTTCTAAAAGAAAATCTTTTCCGAAAAATTTCATCGCCAAGTAAGTTAAATTTTGGTTAAATAACTGAATTAAAGCATGTGTTTTAATTTGGATAGTTTTTCTTTTGAAGATTAAGGAAAAGTTTTGTGTAAGTTTTAATGTCTTCATTTCTCTTCTAGAAAGTTGCAGAAGTAAGTGCTATCGTCGAAGTTGTCTTTTTTATTATGGTACACAGGGTTTTCACTATGGGGAAAGAATGGATGAGAATTTCTTACCCTTTCCCCAAAAGTGAATGAGATTTCTAAGAAATGGATGGGAATTTCTCACTGCAGAGGTGAGTTGGGTGAATACCAGGTAACTGGTCCTCCAACTCCAAGTCAGGCCCAGCTACATGCAATAAGCATGAAAATGCTCTAATTTTGCACCTATAACCACTTTATGAAAAATGGAAGTAAGTGGGACTTTTTTGAAAAAGTGCCGAAATCTTTTGAAATGTGAGAATTTTGCACAGAATGAAAACCGATTTGTAGTTTGCACAAATTTCTTGCATTAATAATTTTTTAATGTGACAAAAAGAAAAAATGTAAGGTTCTCGGACTCTGATGAAAATACTGGGAATAAGCTTCCTTATAATCTGTAGAAATGTGCTAATAATGACTATAATTTGTAGAAGAAAATGTTGCCGAGTTATTATATTTGCTCCTTTATGTTATATGGTGTATTTGGTAAAAGTTTATAGTCATTTCATTAGACTTCAGCTATAATTAAGATTCTATTTTTACCAAATATGCATTTTATCTAAAACAGCGACCTAATCACAGAATGTGATTATTTCATGCTTTTTTAAATAGCTTTTCTGAACTATCTTTGAAATTGTAGGAACAGCTTTAGGGCAATTCCACAGAAATAGGGAACTGGTGACTAAATTTTTAAAATCAATTTTTTTTCACAAATGAGGTACCATTTTAAAGATTATGAATTAAAGTATAAGAAAATTAAAATTGTCACTAAAATTTAAGTCTGGAGGAATTTTAGGCCTTTAAATAAAGACATTATAGTCATGCTGCTGTCTCATTTTTTTAAATATCATTTTAAAATTGGTATTTTGATATATTATTACAATATATTTCATGTTTAAATGAATTCAAATGGTTGCCATAACACTTTAGAAGAGCATAGTTTAATAAAATCGAACTTTTATGATATATTTTTGTCCTGAGGAGCTTTATCTCGGGCACTCTGATAAATTTACATCCGACACTAAATTGCTTTAAAGTTGTACCTGTATAAAATTGGCTGGGTTATTTTATAAAATATTTTCTCTGCAAATCAGGACTTCATTTACTATTAAAAATGTGCAATCCAAAATAATTTTAAACAATTTTTTGTACGTTTTACATCCGACACCAAGCTTTTACGTCAGACACCAATTTCAAAATCAATTTGCACCTTAATTCAATTTAAATAAACAAAAACCATAAGTTATTTATCTTTCATCAATGTATTTTAGCCAGGGTTGGAAAAAACCCGGTTTATTTGAAAAAAACCAAAAAACCAGGTTTTTTTGGTTTAAACCAGTTTTTTTTAATCCTTTTATAATTACCTGTTAAATACTTATAAATAAAAGTATTTGTAAAATGTTCAGATAACAATTAATGTTCCTTCTGAAAGTAATTAAACACAGGGATCACTTTAGAAATGAAAAAGGGCAGGGTGCACATTACAGAAAAAGGGCAGTGTTTGGGAAAAGGGCATATCATATCACACAAAAAGGGCAACTTTTCTAATTATTGTCTACAAACACATAAGGGTAGCTTTTATAAACATACTTTTATGTCCGAAAATGTGTTTTCTTAATAGCAATTTTTTAAGCAAATGATTAAACAAATTTTGAAACCAAATTTTTTCATTTAATGAAATCTACATTTTTACAAAAATTGTGTAAGGTGGCCATTATGCTTTATTTCAACAAAAATACAAAAAAAGCATAAAAAAAAATAAATTTTGTAATTGTAAAATAACGGGAATCTGGTTTTGCCGACAAATTTTTAATAATTATGCCAATTTTCAAACCCGAAAATGACAGAAAACATTCCATTTTAGATTTAAATTTTATCGTATTCAGCGTCACTGCAACTTTTCTCTCTGTATATATGCTAGTCTGCAACTAGTGGAGGGGAAAGGGGACATTTGCCCAGGCATAGTGCTGTTACGCCAAAATTGAAATGGAAAGAAGGGAGCGCCAAAACAAAGGTTTGTCCCGGGCAACTTGACCTCTAGCAGGGGTCAGTCCAGGTTTCTTTCCCAGGGTCCTGTTTTTGTGAAATTTTACCTAATTTTGTGAATTTTTTCTATTTCTGTGAATCCTTCCTTATTTTGTGAACTTCTTCCAATTTTCTATTTCATTTTTGAACAAGAAAGCAATCACGAAATAGAATTGAATATTTTTTTAAAAATTAAAAATAAAATGGGTATAGTTAGTTCCCTTAAAAAAAGTTGGCCAAAACTGAATAATTCCTGTTCACCGAACATCCGGGATAGTCATAACCTGGAACAATATTTTTTTTTTAAAAATTGATTAAAATTAAAAATATAAAGCTTTAAATCTTTTAAGTGATTAAAAAATAGATTTTATAATAAACATAGGCCATGGTAGTTTTGATTTTAAATTGCAGGTACTAAACACTTTTATTTACACCCCAAATTCAAACTTTAGTAATTTTTAGATATTACAATGTCTGTCAGTTTCGACTGGAAATACTCTTAATACTAAAGATGTGAAAAATGCAATTTTTAAATTTAGTTAAATTTCAACAATTGAAGGGAAATCAAAAATAAGTTGCAGATAATTATAGATAGGAGAAATTAGCTAACATTGTATTTTTTAAAATTAATTTTAACTTGTACCATTAAAAAAAAATTACTTCTCAGTGTACACGGAATATCCCAAAAACATTGACCTGGGGTTTTATTCCTTAAATATTTTACAGTAAATCATAAATTTATGTTAAAAAAAGGGGGGGGGTACAGAATTTTACAGTAATGATTATAATTTTTGGAAGATTAAATCTAAATAAATACAAATGTACATTTTTATATGGTCTCCAAACAGAAAATTCCCAGTCTGTAAGATGTGCCCATACATTAATTAAGTTTAAAAAATTTAATTAAGTTATAAATTTTCAGTCTTCTATCATTTTTTGCTCGCTACGGCCCTGCCTATGCCGATAGCATTTCTCTGTAGTGTACCCCTATGACCGCTCTTTAAAAAGACAATTATTAAATCCCAATAAAATCACTCCTATGCTTTGTTGTTCACTCCCAAGAATGAAGAAATGCAGTATTACACTATTTCTACCCCCCCCCCTTTTTTTCCATTCTTGAGCAATGATTGACCTATATTTATCCCATTTCACATTCCACAGTGTGAATTCTCCACCGATTAAACAGGGCGCGGCACCCGGCAACCCTTTAACGTCTGGCAGCCCTTTTTCTCCCCCCTATAGTTTGGTATGTCAGTCCGTTTTTCCATTCTTATTTGCCAAAACTTTTTCTCCTTCCTTACCATACAGTTTTCCTTATACAGGAGACAATACAATGAAGTCAAAATAGACGTTTAAACGACCCTTTACAAAACAGGAGGTATAACTGTTCCTTCACAAAATTCCAATCAGCCTTTTAAAAAAAAAAAAAATACACCCAGATAAAATGCCCTTTTATAAATAATTATATTTTCTGTTTTCTTTCATTTGCGTGATCTGAAAGATGCCCCTGGAATGTTTGTTTTTCAGCAATGTAAAAGGGCCATCTGGCACATTACGCTTTCAGTTGGGGGGGAAAGAAGGGAGTTCAAAATAATTTCCCGTAAGGATGTTATGTTTGATAAGTATGCAGTTTTAAATTAGTAAACAATAAGCTTAGCCACATAAATCATGGCAGCTTCCGTTGTTTTGAAATGGATGTTATGCACTCTTGCAAGTTGTTCTTAATGATTGCTTTTAGTGTAATCATTGCATGACCTTTCTACTTCAGATTATTGGTCATCAATTTGGAACGATGTCTACCCGAAATTCGATATTTTCAAGTAGTATTTCCTGACTGCTGCACACTCTGTCAATGAATCATTTTTTTCCTATTCTTTTTAGTACACCGACGGGGAGGAGTGCGTAATGGGGGGGGGGTCACCCCACACTTCCGCAATTGCCCTTGTCTTGAACTTTCCGTGCAGCTAGCCTTAAGTTTGGATGAATGTGTTTTGAAAATCTGAAAAAATAAACAATAACCAAATGGCGTTTATTAATTACTTACAGCATTTATAAAACACGGTAAAGCGCCATTTACAGTAGGAAATAATTTATTGTTATGACTACTCTTCTGGATGACAGATTGTTTCTCAAATGAGATATTTTATGACCTGAAGCTACAGTGAACGGTTTAACCCTCTCAGGTCGGGATGGAGAAGAACGGCGACTGAGCAGATGCCCCGCCCCCTCCTCCCCCACACATCATTGATAAGAGAATAAACAAATCAACTTCCTTGTTGTTGGATAGAGGCTTTTTTGGGATCTAGCCGGGACCACGTGGCCCCGGTCTAGACGTGCGCCAGCAATGTTAACAAGAATCAAAGAAAAGGGGAAACAAGGAGGGGTGGAGAAAAGGAGAGCGGCATTTAGATTGGGGGGGGGGGAAGCAATAAAAAGCGGAATTTTATCAAGGAAAAGGGCAAGGAGGGCGGCATTTTACCGGGAAAAGGGCATCAGGGCGGGCCGCCCCCCTGAAATGCTCTAGAGCAGGGTTTCCCAACCTTTTTAGCTGGCGGACCCCTTTTTCAGGCAAAAATCCACGGCGGACCCCTGTCAGTGTCAGTCGGCGCGCACGATACCCTCCCCCCCCCCCCCCCCCCCCGGAGTTATCAGAAAGTCAAGCACCGACACTAAGCTACCTGCGGGTCAACACTTGGGAACCTCAGCCGCTGTTCAAAGGTGGCCACGGACCCCCTAGAAAGAGCAGGCGGACCCCTAAGGGGTCCGCGGACCACACGTTGGGAAGCCCTGCTCTAGAGTGATCCCTGTTAAACAATTGTTGCCATACTTATGTGGACATTGAAATCATTCAATTTTAATATTTTATTTAGAGATACTATTTTTTATATTTAGTTTATAATATAATACAATATTAACTGTTTACTATATTTTACATGGAATTTTGCACTTAGATTCATCAGTAATAATGGTGATAAGTTGTTCAAAATGATATTTAAGGTTTAAAAATAAGTTGTTAAAACAGAAAACCTCTATTTTAGAAACAAATTAAAAATGCAGCCTATAATTTAAGTTTAATGAATAATTTTTAATAATGATAAAACAATAAGATGTCTATTAGATTGATATAAAAACTTATTGTTGATACTTTTAAGGATAATTTAAAAAGATATCAGAACGTATTCTATCTGTAGTATTCGGAATTTTAAATTATTCTATTAAAAAAACCAATTGGTTTTTTTGAGAAAAAAACCATTTGGTTTAAACCATGATTTAAACCGTGGTTTAAACCAGTCGGTTTAAACCATGCCAACCCTTATTTTAGCATTGAAAGCTGTCACCCCCCCCCCCTTCACGCTGTCACCCCCCCTTCTCTTTTTAGTAGATTAAATTAAATAATGCTAACAAATAATATTCTAAAGACAATACCTCAAAATAACAATAAAAAAGACAAATTAAAATATATTTTAGCATTCTGACAAAAGATTACGTAAGCAAAAGTAAAGAACTAGTTTAAATCATAACAAACAATGCTTATCACATACCTTAATTAAAATCGCTAAATTATTGCAGTATTGAAATAATAAAATCAAATATTGTATTAATAACGAAATTATTTGTTGCTCCTACCCTTAACAAATAAACAAAGTTAATCATAATAAATAAAAACAAACAATGCTTATCACATACCTTGATTAAAATCGCTAAATTATTGCAATATGGAAATAATAAAATCAAAATATCTAAAATCATTTCACTGTATAAAATATTAACGTAATTATTTGTTGCTTCTACCCTTAACAAATAAACAATTGAGAACGAAAATATAAACCTGAAACGTACTACAGTGAAACCTGTGTTGAACGACCCCCGTATTTAACGACCACCTGGTCTTAGTGACCAAGTCTTAGCGGTCCCGAGTACCATATAATTATAAATAATGGTTTATTTTCCTTATTGAACGACCACCTGCCTGACGCGACCAACGACCGCTATGTATAAGAAACAAATTTATTTAAAATCATATTTTAACGACCGCAAATTCTTAAAAAAATCCTTATTTTCCTCTATTTGAGCAAGTTCGTTCTTCGGATGATCAGCAATCACACGGTCATGGGCGTAGCCACCGAGGGGCAGGGTAAGGCAGCTGCCCCCCTAAAATGAGCTAGTCATAGGGTCTGATTATGACAAACCGGGCATTCTCCGGTTAGACTCAATGTCCTGCCCCCCCCCCCCCCCCCTAATGAAAATCCTGGCTACGCCCTTGCACACGGTATGATAAAAACGAAAGCTGACACTCGTTTAGTTCAGGCCTGGTCTGGCCAGGGTGTCCGACTGTCTGCAGACGGGTGGGCCCTCACCCTCGGCGGGCCCTCCCTGACAGAAAAAAGAAAGAAAATAAAAAAAAGTGCTATACTGGTAGCACTTGAATGAAGTTTGACACACAAAATTTTTTGCAGCTGCAATTGCACCCCAGAAGGCTTCAAAACACTTCATTTTAAAAGTAGTTCACAAACTTTTTTGAGAGAGGGTTACCGAATGAACAAGGGATTAATTAGTGAATGATGCATATTAATTAATATATCAATATTTTATTAATGCATTAAATGTCATAATTAATGAATATCACCATAATTAATGAATAATAACACCGTACCTCCCCCATACCCCAAAAGTTTATTATTTATCGGTTACACAATAACACCCCCCACCTTCTCTTGAGACGGGCGGGCTCCTACCCTCCCAGTCCGGGCCTGGTTTAGTTGAGTTGTAACACAGCTTCCAGTCACTAAATAATCCATGGAGTCACTGTGCGCAATAGCGGGATGCACGCAGTTACTTGTGTTACTGCTTCTTGGAGGATATTTATTGAAAATAGAATTTTATGCATTTAGACATTACATTGAATCGTTCACTATATGCCCTGAAGATGAGAGGGATAATGATTTCAATAATTCCATCGTATAAAATAATGTCCATAATTATGATAATTTAGCCCATGAATTATATGGTTGTGATTAGAACTTTTTGTGTAGTGTCACTAAAGAATACGCTATTCATGAACAATTTAGTACATCAGTGACGGAATCTGAAAATAAGAATGAACAAACTGTTTGCAGTGAAAATATATCATCTACTGATGAAGACACATCACAAAAAACTGCAATCACTTTCAATGAAGCAAAAGAAGGCTTTAACACCTTGCTTAATTATTCCATGCAGGTGGGGGATGATGAACTATTTAAGCATCTGACATGTGTACAGAAGCAATTAAACAATCTGTTATTACATCATATTTTAAAAAATAATAAAGTACCTACCATGTAAAGCAAAATTTTATTATATTTTTCAATTTTTTTAAAATTTAAACATATTCTAATTTCATTTATTAAAATGTATAAAAATCTCACTGTCAAAATTTTTTATTTGGGAATACCTTATTCCCCCGTACACGATATATATTTCGGTTACACACATAACCATCTTCAGTCGTTTCTGGAGCTCTCACTAATGGCGGCTTCTTTTTATATCTTCGTCGTTCTTCTTCTTGAAAGTTCGATGCATGACGTCGTCCCATGATTGGTCGATTGTATGAAGCGTATCGTTGATGCTGCCCTCAGTCGTCAATATTTCTAAGCTCAACGATACGCTTCATACAATCGACCAATCATGGGACGACGTCATGCATCGAACTTTCAAGAAGAAGAACGACGAAGATATAAAAAGAAGCCGCCATTAGTGAGAGCTCCAGAAACGACTGAAGATGGTTATGTGTGTAACCGAAATATATATCGTGTACGGGGGAATAAGGTATTCCCAAATAAAAAATTTTAACTAATTAATCCGCCGTATTAACTAATGTTTTATGTGTCTTTATTATAATCTCACTGTCTTTCTCTACATTTTATAAAAAGTAAATACATAGATGCTTTTTATTAATTATATCTATATAAAAGCCATTTCAGTGATAATCAGGTAATTATCAAATAAATTCCAATTCTATTGATAAAATTAAGTACGCTTAAAATTTTGTCAAAATGTATTGTATTACCTGAATTCAAAGACCGACCCTCCTTAAAGACCACATTTTCTTGGTCCCAGTGGTGGTCTTTAAAAACAGGTTTCACTGTATCAAAAGAATGTTTATTTGAAAGAACTAGTTTAAATCATAACAAACAATGCTTATCTCATACCTTAATTAAAATCGCTAAATTATTGCAGTATTGAAATAATAAAATCAAAAAATCAAATATTATATTAATAACCGAAATTATTTGTTGCTCCTACCCTTAACAAATAAACAAAGAAAATCATAATAAATAAAAACAAACAATGCTTATCACATACCTTGATTAAAATTGCTAAATTATTGCAATATGGAAATAATAAAATCAAAATATATAAAATCATTTCACTGTATAAAATATTAATGTAATTATTTGTTGCTTCTACCCTTAACAAATAAACAATTGAGAACGAAAATATAAACCTGAAACGTACTATCAAAAGAATGTTTATTCATACAAAACTGTATATAAACAGTCAGTGTGAACCTGAACATCCATTTTAAATTTCAAAATTAATTAAATAATAAAATCTAATGTAAAATAAAGCCATTAAAATAAAGCATATTGTCATCATCATTTTCCGAAAACAAATCGCCGGGTTTAGGTTTTACCATATCTGAACTTCCGATCATCAAACGGTGGGGTTACCATATTGGCATCCTTTATCGCGCCAAGAAAAAGTCTCCAAATAAAAAGTGCGCCAAAGGAACTGTACCACTACTTTACTCTTTTTCTCAAAAAATCCCAGCGCTTTCTCTACTTCTGTTTTACGTAAACCCTTTTCTATTTCTTTACCTCTTTATGATCTGGGAGGGGGGGAGATGTTTATGTGTTAGTTCTTTTTTGTCAACTATTTAAATTTATGTAATTAAAAAATATTTTATTCATTTTTTTAAGTTATGTTCTCTTTTTTGCTTATTCCTTCACCCCATACTCCACTGTAATCCCCCCCCCCCTTTCACTCAGGTTTTCAAAGAATTTTTTCCCTTCCTAATGACCACTTAGGTACAGCTTTAGTATGGTTCCTTTGGCACGCTTTATTTTTGGAGCGATAAAGGATGGCAATATGGTCACCCCGCCATCTGATGATCCGGAGTGGAGAGCATGGTAACCCTAACCTCAGGCGAGCAGTGGATTCATCCATGACGTCACAGATTCGCTAACGTTTTCCTCCGGTGAATCGCGAGCGTTTGTTCCTTTATTTAACTTTTGGAGCACCGTATTTCTTAGCGCGGGAGGTTCGAGTGGTTGATCTGCCATTACATTTTTTGATGGCAATATGCTTTATGGTTTTATTTTAATGCCTTTATTTTACATTAAATTTTATTATTATTTAATTATTTTTGAAATTTAAAACGGATGTTCAGGTTCATACTGACTGTTAATATACAGTTTTGTATGAATAAACATTCTTTTGATAGTACGTTTCAGGTTAATATTTGCGTTCTCGATTGTTTATTTGTTAAGAGTAGAAGCAACAAATAATTACGTTATTAATATTTTATACAGTGAAATAATTTTAGATATTTTGATTTTATTATTTCCATATTGCAATAATTTAGCGATTTTAATCAAGGTATGTGATAAGCATTGTTTGTTTTTATTTGTTATGATTACCTTTGTTTATTTGTTAAGGGTAGGAGCAACAAATAATTTTGTTATTAATATAATATTTGATATTTTGATTTTATTATTTCAATATTGAAACAATTTAGCGATTTTAATTAAGGTACGAGATGATTTAAACTAGTTCTTTACGTAATCTTTTGTCAGAATGCTAAAATATATTTTAATTTTTTGTCTTTTTTATTTGTTATTATTGTGAGGTATTGTCTTTTGAATATTATTTGTTTGCATTGTTTAAGTAATCTAAAAAGAGAAAGGGGGGTAGAGGGGGGGGCTGTGCCCCCCTCACATAAAAATAAAAGTAATTAAATTTTATTAAACCGAATCTATATGTACATGTAAGCTTGTTATCTGTTTTAATTTTTTTTTTCATAAAAAATTTAAAAGCCATTAAAATAAATCATAGCAAAATTAACGGCGACAATCAATTATCTTGGAACCACAGCACCATCCGATCCGCCATATTTACAATTGGCATCGGCAAGGCAAACTTGGGTTGGCGACAAGATTTTGTCGCCAAATCAAAAAATTGCCAAAAAGGGACTATACTAAAGCTGTTCCACAACTTACTTTTTTCTGTGCTGTTTTGTTTATATCTCTCACTTTCCTACCTTCCTGCCGAATGTTGCTTTTGAGGTCGATGAAGGGCCTATCACTTGTACCACCCCAAACGTACGTCTTGTACTATTTTTTATAGTATATGTGTTTTAACATTTTTTTTTTCACCATTAACACCAGTTTTTTTGCGTGTTTTTTTAACTACTAAAGGGTACGCATATCTTTAAATTCAGTCTCCCTAAACTATTAGATGTCCATAATAGATGTCCTGTTTTGAGGAAGAAAATAAATATACTATTGCCAAAAAATTAGTACATATCCCACTCTGAAGGAAAAAATAAATATTTACATTATACATAGATGCCCTTAGATAACAAAATAAAATTTTTAGAAGGCAGCATCAGTGGGTAAAATTAGATTTTGTAACAATTTTAGTTCCCCTTTTTTTAATTCTATCGTCAAGGACAGTCAAGTGATCATAGGCCTTCGTGAGTACAAATTGCCCCAGTTAACCAAGGTGTCAAGTTCAAAATGAAAATTATATGAAAAAAGGGCACATTGAAATATGATCAACTAGCTGTGTGCCCGTTCTTCGCACAGTAAGAAACTAATATTTTCCTAAAATATAATCGTACCTGTGCGAAAACAAAATCTAATAAAAAAAAAAAAAAAAGTTCAGGTAGTCCCTGTGTTGAAACTAACGTGGGATATATTAACGAAACGTAGGTTTATAGTTTAGTTGTAAGTCGATCGCACACATTGAAAAATGATGAATAGAGCACTTTGAATTTCACGAAATATTTATTGACATGATATACTATGCTTTAATCTATATTAACCTAGCAAATCTACAATTACTACCTAATAGTTATATTAATATTATCTACCTTCGTTTGTCCTTCTTTAATGCTCAATCTAAAGAAACAGATTAGATATTTTAAACCAATGGTGCCGTCCTACTCTTTGATGATTCTTTAGAATTTATGCATTGCCATCTAAACAGCTCTACATATATTTTTAAGCATAATTCTTGTCAGATTGACGTATTTAGCACCGCAAAATATTTTATCTCGATGTTGTGAAAAATATCCAACCAGTCCCAATTTAAATATTTACCTCCATGGCTGTCTCGTGTAAAACAACAAACTGTATAACCTCGCGGAACTATTTAGAATTGCTGAAATTGTGAATAGGACGCTAAATTGTGTTGCAGAGTTTACAAATTTTACATAACTTTTAATTTATGACATCATGTTCTGACCTCGAGTAGTTGAGTCTGGTTATTTCTTGCAGTAGTTTTCAAACTGAGTAATATTGAACTGTACAACTTGGGAAAACTCTCACTTGCAACAGAACTTAAAGTTAATTTGATAGATGTTGGGTTTATTCCTAGCTAATCGGTATTTTAAATATTTTCCGGAGCTATTTTGCTAATGATGCAACTTTTGTGCAAAAGCTTGCTAAGTTCCTGGAATTCAACAAAAAAAAAAGTATTTATAAATATATATATCGCAAAAAGTCGTCCAAACTTGGCGACATTTTGTACGATTTTTGGGAATACATACGACGACCGTCGTCAAACCGATAGCGAATACTATGTATTATGTTAATTAGTATTCTTTATCTTTAGGCGACATTTGGATTTCCCACAATTTTAAAAAATGCTAGCTTTCTTTTGTTATTACTGTGGTGAAAAACCATAGTATTCAAAAATCACCAAGGGTAGCTTGTGCATTAAACAAAATACTTTGGGTTTTTATAAAAGGAAATTTTTACGTGAAAGCCTTTTAACTAAGGCTGGGATACAGACTCTATTTACTGTCATAGAAACCAGTTTGACAGATTCTAGTTTTATTATTGGTTTCAAAACTGGAAATTGTTAATAAAACTGGTTTATAATGACGGTCAATAGAGGTCTGCATCCCAGCCCTAATTAGATTTCTAACTCATGACTTCAAAATAACATCATTCTCAGTTGCGATATCTAACATGAATTAGTGAATGAAGAAGAGAAAAAAAAAAAAAAAAAAAAAAACCCGCGTTGTTTTACTTCATTCTTTTCACTCGTGGTATAATTTTTATAAAAGCTTGTTAACCTGATTAGGATTTCTAATGCATGTTTACACTCGTGACATCAAAATGATGTCAATCTCACTTGAATTATTGAAGGTAATAAATAAGTAAATCTAACTTTGAAAACTATGCTCACTAATGTGCTCAAAATGGACATTTGAGTACCTTTCTACCCTGAAAATTGCAAAAAATTGTTAAAAAATTAGGGAACAGGTGGATTTCCAGAATTTTAAAGTTGACTATGGACTATTTTATGTCGTTTTACATATTTGTGCAAAATTTCAAGCCGATCGGTCGGATGGTGTATAAGGAGTTCCCGGACAAACAAACAAACTTTCACATTTATGTAATACATAATTTTTTTTTTTCTTTTTTTTAAAATTTCCAATGCAGCAGGCGATTAGACATTATCCTTACACCATACAGAGATCAGAGAAACAAAACAAACTAAGAATATTTAAAACATTAAAAGCACTAAAAATTCAAAATCAGGCAACTAAACTGTTCAAAGAATCTCTAGCCTCCCAGTATCGGGAATAGATACAGCTCTTGGTTAGAGCAGAGCAAACAGGGATATGATCGGCATCCATTGTCGCATCACTGCGACAGAGGGGGCAGGCAGGACTATCCACCAAGTTGAAGCGGTAAAGATAGGCATATAAACAGTCATGTCCAGATGCCAGTCGAAAGGCAGCCACTGCATTACTTCTTGGACACTCGGGGAGATTGAGGATGGCATTTCTCCACGATTTTTCCTTCGTTTGATCTTTTAGTAATGCCATATGTGTTGTCTTAAACATTTGATTAATTCTTGATGAGACTGACTTATAGCTAACCAGATTGCATAGGGCCTGCTTAACAAAACAGCCTTTTTTCGCCAGCTCATCCGCTTTTTTATTACCTGAGATATCACAGTGGGATGGGATCCATTGTAAGACAATCGTTTTATATTTATTGTGCATTTCTCTTATTAAAGATCTACATTGCACTATAGACATAGTGTCGGGAGCCTGAAGGCAGTTGGCAATGGCTTGAATAGCAGCCTGAGAATCTGAAAAAATGACAACCTGGCCCTGTTCAGAGAGAGAAGGGCAAGCGTCTAGATGGGCTAGAGCTACTTTAATTGCCTCGACTTCACCGTCAAAAGCAGTCTTGTATGTTCCCAATGAAAAATAATGAGCGAAATGCTCACAATAAATACCAGCTCAGACCACATCATCCGTCTCAAGCTTTGAGCCGTCAGTATATATATGTAGCCATGCCTCAGGAGGAAAGCGGTTGTGAATAGTCTCCATCCCCGCGCTGAACAATGCTTCAGTACAATCCTGGGATTTTAAAATTGGACTCGCAAGGTCTAGATGATATAATATTTCTCCCGCATCCAATGGGTTCAATGGGGGCAGTAAAGGCTCGATCCGGGGTGGGATATCACGTCTATCCATTTCTTTTAATACAGCTTGCAGAAAGCCATCCTGAGTCCTGGTTGGTGACACAATGAAAAAGTCTGATAAGTTGTTTTCTCTGTGTTTACAATCATATTGTTTTCTAAACACCATGAATGGAGTTTGGACATAGCATTATTAAGGAAAACTTCAAGTCTGTCTTTTGCCCTATGCTTAGGACTAGATGACCATATAACAAGATCGTCTGCATACATAAGTACATTTATATTTTCATCCATCAGGGAGTGTATTAGATCATCAACATAAACATCAAACAACTTGTCACAGCTCCCTGGGGGAGACCAGTGTGCAAAGTCCCAAAACTAGAGTGTACGTTTCCATAACGGATATTAATAAGCCGTTGATCAAGGAAATCACCAAACCACCATAGCATGTTTCCCGTTATATGTTTAGTAGCTAATTTATATAGGAGCTTTGACTTCCACACAGTATCGTAAGCTCCTTTGAAATCCACAAAAATAGCACCTACAATATTGCCCCTATCAAGGTTATCTTTAATGCTCTGAGAAAAAGTGGTGACAAGCTCCTCGGTAGAACGGTTTTTCCTAAAACCTCCTTGTGCATAATGCAAAAGTCTCTTAACTTCAAGATGCCATTTTAATCTATTGGCAACAAGTCTTTCCATTAATTTTGCCAAAATAGAAGTTAATGAGATTGGTCGATAACTATTGAAATCAGAAGCTGGTTTATCTTTCTTTAAAAAAGGTATTATTGTGGCCTTTTTCCACATAGATGGAACAGCATCAGTTTCATTCCAAATTTTATTAAAAGGCCTCAGCAGTGTGTTTCTTGCTTTCTTGCCAGTATGATGTATAAACTCAGCGAAAATGAGGTCAGGCTCAGGGGACTTACCCGATTTCATCTGGGAGATAGCTAATTCAAGCTCAAACACTGTAAAGTTTCTATTGCGCAAATCTTCTGCTGAATCATCTATAGTCCTGGCCAAAACATTATATCTCTTATCAAGTCTGTCTCACTGTTTCATATAGGCTGTTTTCCTTTGTTTTGAGGCAAAAAATGATGCAAATGCATTTGCAATCTGATCATCATTACTTAAAATCTTATTATTTAGTTTCATCGGTTCCTTTGCTGTCTTACAACTTTTTGAACACAGTCTATTCATGAACCTATAAGTTTTCAGTGCCTCTGTTTTGTAGTTTATCTTAGAGATGAATTTATCAAATGCAGCTCGCTTTGCCCTATTGATCTCCCTCTTCAAGTTCGCACTACTCCTTCTCCATTTAATTGCATCTTGGGGATCTCGCATTTCCTGTGCTTCATCTCTAAGTTTGTCACGTTCTCTTTTAAGTTCTGTAAGGTCGTCATTCCAAAAGCACTTGAAAACCTGTCTACCACGAGGGATGAATCTCCTGGCAGCATCATTAATAATACTGTTGACACCATTAACAATTTTTTCAGGATGTTGGTTAAAGTTAATTTTTGATTCATCCAGGTTAATCTCCAAGAAATCTTCAAAGGCTGGCCAACTCGCTTTGTGAAAATTCCAGGACACTCTGTTGCAACGTCGTGATGCCCTGTACATTGGAAGATCAATATTAGCCATGACCATACGATGACCACTACCACAATCCTCTATAACAGCTCTATGAGTAGTGTCTATAATGTCCGTCGAAACCATCAATAGGTCAGGGTTACTAAATACACCACTATAGTGTAGAAAAGTCGGTTTATCTTGTTTACTAAAAACAAGCTCCAAGTTACTGGAGCACAAGAAATCCTCAACAGCATCCCCTGCCAAATTTCTATTTTTATAACCCCACTTTTGGGAGTGAGCCTTAAAGTCACCAATTACAATAGTCCTTCTGTTGACGTTAATTAAGTCAAGGTTGGGTTTATTATTGGGTGGGTTATATACTGAATAAATTTTAAAATGGCAGTTATTCATCCAGCAATTTAGTAGAGTTATTTCTATCTTGTCGTTTGTCTCACCCATAGGTTTTATAATTTCGAATCTCGAAATAATGGTACTCTTGACTCCAACCAATATACTGCTGGCTATTTTCCTTCCCTTCTCCAAAAGAAAAACATTATAGCCAGGGAAAGCAATAGTAATAGATAAATATCATGCGTAATAAAAATTTTGGTACTTAAGTATCAAGACGGGCACCATTTATGCTTAGATTTTTTAGTCCCCAAGCACTGATTCTTGGCGATTTCAGTCACCAAGTATGACAATGCACGAAACACAACAAATTTGTTTTAAAAATCTAGAGTAAAACCTATATTTTACAATTAAATAAGAACCTGTTAATTTGAAGGTTTCTGTAGTATATCCAGTCTCACACAAATGAACTCCATGAACTCTATTAACTGTTTAAACTTTTGATAACCGTACAACACTTTGTAATAGACAGATGGCAACAACGAATGTCTCATGGAATAAATATGTATCCATAGCTGTAACTACGTAACTCATGTAATTTTCCTTCCTGTCCCTTTTAACAGGTTATAATAAAAATATGCATCGAAGTATTTCGAGTATTTGTTAAAAATATTTCATTGGCGACGAGACGAAGTAATCGAACCATTTGTACCCGTTTACGAAAGTCATTTTCGCCGTTGTAGTAAGCATGGCGAACTTAGGCCTAATCGGTCATCTTGCTGTTTTTGATGAGGCGAACGAAGAATTTTCCTTGTACATGGAGCGACTGGAGCAATATCTGGCTGCAAATGAGGTGCCAGAAAATAAAAAAGTAGCAGTTCTGATCTCAGTATTGGGACCTCAGACGTACAAACTGTTGCGAAATCTGATGCAACCGCAAGTTCCGAAAGACTGCACTTATGAGGTGTTGAAAAAGAAGCTCGAAGATCACTTCCGCCCCGAACCAATCCTGATTGCGGAGCGTTTTCGCTTTCATCGGCGAAATCAGGAAGCCGGAGAGAGCATTGCTGCATATATGGTGGAGCTGAAGAGACTTTCGGCGACATGTGCATTCGGCGCATTCCTTGACGACGCGTTGAGGGATCGTTTTGTGTGCGGTCTTCGCTGCGAAGCTACTCAGAAGCGCTTGCTCGCGAAGAAAGATTTGAAAATAAAGGAAGCGTACGAGATCGCTTTAGCTATGGAGCTGGCTGAGCTGGACTCATCTACAATAAAGATTCCAGGATCGGGAGCCGTGCATAAAGTTAACACACAAAGCAAACGAATCGGGCAACATCAAACTATGTCTAAGAAACATAGTTCAAATAAAAGTGCCGCCAGCGCAAAGTGTTACCGATGTGGCGCGTCCCACTCAGCTAAATCTTGCAAATACATTAATGCCAAGTGTCATACCTGTGGAAAAATAGGGCATATTTCTCCAGTGTGCAGATCAAAAGGTAAGAGTCTTAGTGCAAATATGGTATCTGTGCAAGATAATGAGGAATATGAATTATATTCTATACAATCAGTCAATAAAGTGACTCAAAAATACACTGTGCCACTAGAAATATGTGGAAAGTTCCTCAACATGGAATTTGATACTGCTGCTGATGTCAGCATTGTATCCGAAAAATTCCTGAGAGACAATTTGCCTAACATACCTATTAGACCTACAAATACAGTTCTAAATGATTATGACAAACAACCCATTGAGGTAATGGGTGAAGTTGATGTCACTGTGTCATATGAAGCACAAACACATAATCTGTCTGCTATTGTTGTGAAAGGCAACAGACCTTCGTTGTTTGGGAAGAATTGGATTACTGAGATTAAATTAAATTGGGAAAAGATTTTTTCAGTGCATAAAATTAATAAATTGGATGATCTGAGTAATTATACTGTTGAAAGATTAAAAAAAGAGTATAGTAAATTATTTGTTGAGAATAATCAACCTATACGCTATTTGAAAGCGTCTCTAAAATTAAAAGAGGATGCCAAGCCAAAATTTTGTAAAGCCCGCCCTGTGCCTTATGCTCTAAAGCCAAAAGTTGAAGAAAGTATCTTAAAGGCTAAAGAGAGAGGGGTATGGGATTTTGTACAGCATTCCCAGTGGGCAACTCCTTTGGTTGTAGTACCCAAAAAGAATAATGATGTAAGACTTTGTGGGGATTTTAAAATTACGGTAAATCAGTTCATTGATCAAAATCAGTATCCACTTCCCACACAACAAGATCTGTTTAATGCATTATGTGGTGGTAAGCTGTTCTCAAAATTAGATTTGAGTCATGCTTACCAACAGGTTGAATTAGATAAACAATCACAAGAGTATCTCACACTGAATACTCATTTAGGCTTAGTGCAGCCATCACGATTGCTGTATGGTATAAATAGTGCATCAGCAATTTTTCAATCCATAATGGATCAAATTCTGCAAGGTTTAAAAGGTGTAATATGTTTCCAAGATGACATCTTGATAACAGGCTCAAGTGATAAAGACCATATGCAAAACCTGAAATGTGTCTTCCAAAGACTATGTGATTATAATGTGACACTCAACCTTGAGAAGTGTAAGTTCTTGCAACCTAGTGTTGAATTTCTTGGGCACATTGTAGATGAGTTAGGTATTCATCCAACAACTGATAAGATTAAGTGCATCAAGGAAATTAAAACACCTACAAATGTAACTGAATTAAAATCTTACTTAGGGCTGTTGAATTACTATTCAAAATTTATTCGTAATTCTTCCATGCTCCTTGCACCTTTATACAACTTATTGCACAAAGATACCCCATGGGAATGGTCTGCTGAGTGTGCTGAAGCCTTTCAGCTTAGTAAAAACATCTTAACTTCTGATGCAGTGCTGGTGTATTTTAATGAAAGGTTACCTCTAAAGCTGGCATGTGATGCATCTCCTGTTGGATTGGGAGTGGTTCTTTCACACATCACAGAGCATGAGGAACGCCCAATAGCCTACGCTTCCCGCACCCTTTCCAAAGCGGAGCAAAATTATTCTCAAATTGAGAAGGAGGCTTTAGCCATTGTGTATGGTGTAAAAAAATTCCACCAGTACCTTTACGGTAGGAAATTCACTTTGGTGACAGACCATAAGCCTCTTGTATCAATCTTCTCACCACACAAAGCAGTACCACCAATTGCTGCGGCACGTTTACAAAGGTGGGCTGTACTGTTATCCTCTTTTGTATATGACATAGAGTACAAAAAAGGAAGTGAGCATGGCAATGCTGATGCTCTATCCCGTGCTCCAGTGAACGGCGAAGAAGTTTCGTCAGATGTATATAAAGTGTCTTATTGTGATGACTTACCTATCACAAGTAAAGAGATCGCAGCAGCAACCAGAAATGATGCAATCCTCGGTCAAGTTCTCAAATATGTTCAGAATGGTTGGTGTTCCAAACCTCATTGTGAAGAAATCAAACCATACTTCAACCGTAGGGAGGAATTGTCTGTCGACAATAACTGTGTTCTATGGGGAATGCGTGTCATCATTCCTGATAAGTTTAGAGCTGCTCTCCTAGAAATGTTGCATGACACTCATCTAGGCATGACAAAAATGAAAGCTGTCGCCCGTAGCCATATATGGTGGCCATACTTAGACAATCAAATCGAAGAAATTGTCCGAAAGTGTGTATCCTGTCAAGAGAATGCTGAAACACCTCCTGCTACTCCGTTACGACCATGGACATGGGCTAGAAAACCATGGGAGAGGATACATATTGATTTTGCACAAAAGGACAACAAAAACTTTTTGCTTTTGATGGATAGTTATTCAAAATGGCTTGAAGTATTATCCATGACTTCCACAACAGCAACTAACACCATCGAAGCTTTACAAAACATCTTTTCGAGATATGGTCTACCACTGGAACTGGTATCGGACAACGGTCCACAGTTCACCTCTGAGGACTTCGAACACTTCCTCAAGTGCAATGGCATTATACACACACTGACACCACCATACAGACCACAAGCAAATGGCCTTGCGGAGAGGTCTGTGAAGACCTTTAAGCGTGCGTTAAGCAAAATGCAATCTGATATACAGGATAAAACAACATTTGCAAGAAAGATGGCTCGGTTCTTAATGAGTTACCGGTCTACTCCTCACACTACAACTGGGCGTACTCCATCTGAATTGGTTCTCTGTAGACAAATACGCACACCTTTAGATCTACTGCATCCAAGCACTCTTATTCATGTGAAAGAGCAGCAAATGTCACAAAAGCACTATTACGATAGAGCACATAATGCTGATCGTAATTTTCAAAAAGGTCAAAGTGTGTTTGTAAAGTCTCACAAAAACCAAAAATGGAGCAAGGGCACTCTTCTTCAACAGAAGGGAGTGAACACCTGGATTGTGGAGGTTAACAACAAACAGTACCTTGCACACCTCGACCAACTTCGACCGAATTCAACTGGAGATCCCCAACTCACAAGTCACATTGACCAGAACATTAGCAGGAAAATCTCCCCATTTGTTTATGATGACCCCATAACAGATGAAGGCCCAGAATCAGAACCTACTTCTGCTGTGATAGAAGAACAATCACAACAAGTTGCACCATCTACCAACTCTTCTGCACAGCTTAGTGTGCCTACAATGCCTGCGAATAATCGTCGGAATCCACCACGCCGACGCATTAAACCTCAGCGTTATCTTGAATAAAAAGGGGAGTGATGTAGTATATCCAGTCTCACACAAATGAACTCCATGAACTCTATTAACTGTTTAAACTTTTGATAACCGTACAACACTTTGTAATAGACAGATGGCAACAACGAATGTCTCATGGAATAAATATGTATCCATAGCTGTAACTACGTAACTCATGTAATTTTCCTTCCTGTCCCTTTTAACAGGTTATAATAAAAATATGCATCGAAGTATTTCGAGTATTTGTTAAAAATATTTCAGTTTCCTTATGTACATACGTATGAAAACTTGAATATTAAAACTTACTACCATTTTCACTTGACATCGAAGTCCGTTTTAATAGGGTTGTTCCTGTATGACAGTCTAGAATTTACTTTTCAGACAGCAATAAAATCTCTTTCGGCTAAATTAACTCAAATCTGATTCGCGCAATCCTTGCGAATAGTTCTCAAGATTCACACAGGAAAATTTCATTTAAAAATACCTAATACTTTCTGAGAAAAATGATTAGGTGTTAGGCACTTTTCTCCATAGCAAAGCATTGGGACTTGAATCTCTGCAAGCCGACTACAGAGGCCTCTTAAGTTGGAAAGTATATCATTATTCATGAGTGTGATTAAACAAAATTAAAATTGATATTTCTAACATCCTTTTTCTGGATGTAATACATTAGAAATAGATGGGAAAAAGCTGCACAGAAAAATGCACAATTCGAACTGAACGAAATTTTCTCAAAAACTTATTCAGGTGTATACTATCATCAAAGTAGCAGACCCCTGTGGCAGAATTTTTTCCTGCTTTCTGCGAAAAACCTCTTGAGTACCAATTTCTTTCTGCAACATATTTTTTAATAATAAATATGTAATCAACCTGCAATATCAGAAGCACTTTCTGCGTATAAAAATCTTTACATGAATAGATTAAAGCTGTGTGTATATTATATATATAAACTGCATAACTTAGCAATAAATTTTGGTAGGAAGTTAGATGCAGACAGAAGTGTAAACATTAATGCAACAGGAAAAAAAAAAAGGAAACTTACCTGCATCTATAGAATTTCTGAAGAGAAAAAATCAAGCTCAAAAGCATGAAATCTACAATCGATGGACTATAAACACAATTTATTTCTCAAAATTACTTGAAACATGGTAAACATTTAGCTTCTGAATTCACTTTCTTAACAACTTTTGAGGTAACAAATTTTTTCATAACTTTATTTTGGTGGGTTGTTGAAAAGTGGAATGCATAATTTGGTTCGTACATCAAAATTAAGCCTGCTTTTATATATTTCCTGGTATTTTTAAAACCAGATGGGGGTCCATTTATGTGAATGAAAGTTCTTTTATCATTCGTCCCAATGTCCTCTTCATTTCCGTCTGAAGACCTTAGTCTCTGTTTATTTATTTGGTCAATAATTGAACCCCATGTCTCGCATGTAGCTTCAGAAATGGGTACATTGAGAGAGGAAGCAAAAAAATAAATAAAAGTTGGTATCTTACCATGCAATTCTTGGAATGCTGTTTTAAATAACAATTTTTGTGAGCAAATACTATCATCACATATATATTCATATAATTTTGAATACATCCATTTATTAAAAATTGAAAACTCTAACCAAAGAGTACGCCTTGTACTTGTATCTTTGGTAACGAAAGGAAGTTCATCTAATACTGCATTAAATTGTTCTTCACTTAACCCTTTGGTTTCTTCTCCCTGGTCTGTATTTGCATTTGTCCGTGGATATAATAGAAAGTCATTATTAAATAAGAAATCTAAATGTTTTGTTATTGTAAAAGCACTTAGTCTCTTTGTTTTTAGAATTACTTTCAGGAAAATATGAATCTCCTTGGCTGATAAGAGATTCAACATATTCTGCTAAATCAATTGTATTTTTCTTTAATAAGGAGGTTTTAGTGATGGAATTATGTGTCCTTAAAATTTTTGAGCTAACTGGCCTCTCTGGCAGTGGCACTCCATGAAAAGTACCAGTCACGTATGGGTCAGTTGGAAACATTTCTACTGCAATTCTTAAGTTTGGAAATAAATGTTTTGGGAGTTTTTTCAGGAAAGCTACACAATCTTTGCTGTCATTAACAGTCTCCGATAATTCTTTAAAATACTGCTCCATTATTTTTAATGAACAGAATGTGCTTTGAATAATTGACATGTACTGCCAAGGAAACAGGTCAGAATTTTGAACTTTTCTGGATGCATGCCCAAGACAACAGCAAATATCCGACAGTGCTAAAATGTTGAATACTGTTTCCCTATTCATTAGCAAGTCTCGTTAAACATATCCATCTGGATCTTGTTCGCAAGCAGATACCAATGCTTTATAATCACAGATAAATGTTTTAAAAACGTCCTCGCAATATGAAGAAAATTTCATAGTTTTAAATAATTTTGGTTTATAGAAAAAATCAGGGAAATCTTCTGCACACTTTAAAAGTACCTCATAGCTTTTACCTGTAGAAAATTGTTTCATTGTGTCATGGATTAACTGGAAAGCATCTGCAACCATAAGCGTAAAGTTTTCAAAATTATTGGGGGGGCCAGACCCCACAACCACATATATTTACGTCAGTGGCGTATATACATATATGTGAGTTGCAAAAGTCGTAACCCCCCCCCCCCCCCCCCCCCCCCCCCCATGAAAAATTTCTGGCTACGCAACTGATTCACGTACATATAACTTACTCATAGTTGCTACTACTATGGAATATAATTATCCACTTTTTACACATGATTTTTCGGCTTAAAATATAGCAAAATTTTTGTGATGCGCGCGCGAGCTGGTTACTATTTTGAAAAAAATAATTTTAAAATATACTGTTAACAAAAAGTGGTTAGTTATATTCCGTAGTAGTTGGCAGCTATGACTTACTATATATAAGTGTAAATTATCGGAGGCGCTCGATCTCTGAGTCCATAGAATTCTACACCAATGTAAGGTAAGTATCCATGTTAGTATCTTCCTACCATGTTATAAGTTAAAAATAGAAGCAAAGTAAAAAATCCAAAGGAGGAAAAAAAAAACATTTTCGATGAGATAGCGCATTTTAGACACATCTGAACTTTTCTTCATTTCATACGTTACATTGCATATAATCTGATTTTAATTAATCAGAGCCTGGCGACGGCAGCTTATAGTAACATTTTGTGTTACAGGGCGTCACAATGAATACTAAATCATGATTGAAATCAAAAGATGAAAAAATTTTAAAAGTAAAGTTTTTTTTAAACATTTGTAAATGGCTTGAATACTTCTTTTTATGCTAGTATAAATTAGTTTTCTGCATTTAGTGATAAATTATTGGGTGGGCTCAGCCCCTATTCACAATTTATTGGGGGGGCTCGAGCCCCACGGGCCCATATAACTCTACGCCTATGTCTGCAACTATCTGCGGTGTTACAGCATGTTTTTTTATTAGTTCAATTCGATGCATGGGATCCCATGACACTACTAGTTTTTTGGCTAATTTATCTTGCAGGTGTTTTCCAACATCTAGATTTATGTATTGTCCATCAACTGCAATGCCAGTTAGATGCTGGCGAATGTATGTGGCTTCAAGTCCAAATTTTTCTAAAGTATTCAAAATGCTACATGACAGGCCATC
Source organism: Cheiracanthium punctorium (assembly GCA_038373885.1). Lineage (NCBI taxonomy): Eukaryota > Metazoa > Arthropoda > Arachnida > Araneae > Cheiracanthiidae > Cheiracanthium > Cheiracanthium punctorium. The sequence continues at coordinate 222,250 of JAWZYV010013703.1, forward strand.
ACCAGTGAAATCAGTAACAGCATTATGCTCTAAATAAATTGACTGGTAAAAAGATTCATGATTGATATCAAATACTGGTACCTTTAAACCAATAATATGACGACTACGTCTGAAGGATTTATGAATGAATTAGTGAATCTGTGGACTGTATATAATTTTAAGCGCTGCTTCAAAGGTATTGACGAATAAAGAACAAGTTTGAATTCCAAGGTGCACTCACCTTTTTTTCTGGAATCTTTTCATCTTTAGGTTGTCTCTTGACAAAACATCAATTTGAATTAAAAATACCATTTTGAATCTGAATCTGGTTTATTTCTAAACATATTTTATGGTTTACCGCTTAGTAAAGCGTCACACAAATTTCAAATTTACCTGAATACAAAACAAAAGGAAAAAGAAAAAACAAAACAAAACAAACAACCACAGCCCGGGCTCCAAAAAAAAAATGACAGGTCCGCACTGTAAAAAATGGAAGAATAATTATGAATTAATTAACACAGAATACAGAAATAATACAGAAAGGAATTAATTTTACATTTTAAAACTTGAATTTGAAAGATTTAAAAAGGTTCAAAAAAGTTCAGAGTCTTTGGAATATACAGTCAATTGAGCTCGATCAGTGTAGTGCTGCCATCTAGTGGCAACTCATAAAGTTATTGTGGTTCTGAAACTTCAACATTCTCCCCCGCCGGGAGAAGCAGAGTCACTTTAGTAATGGGACGTTGAACTTCACCATTCTGAGTCCAAATGCTGACCACACGAACTCGATTATCAGGTCCAGGATAGGTACGGATAATTCTACCTAACTTCCATTGAAGAGGGATAGATTGTGGATCATGAATTACAACTAAGTCCCCGACTTGAAGATCAGCTCGTGGAGTGACCCATTTAGGTCTGGTTTGCAGATGGTGCAAATAGTCTCGGGACCAACGCTTCCAAAAATTTTGTTTTATTCTTTGAATGAGCATCCAACGAGCAGACAGACTGAGATTTGGTGACTTCTCACGTTCGGGAATTTCAAGAAGTGGGACTCCGATAAGGAAGTGTCCGGGGTTAGAGCTCTAATATCTGAGGGATCTGAAGAAAGGGTGGGTTAATGGTCTGGAATTCAAACAAGCTTCGATTTGGCACAACAGGGTACTCAATTCTTCAAAGTTTAGGATGGTGGATTTACAAGCTCTAACGAGATGATTTTTCGTTGATTTGACCGCAGATTCCCACAATCCCCCAAAATGAGGGGAATAAGGGGGGATGAAGTGCCAGTGGATGGAGTTTCTGGATGCAAAGTATTGAACACTTTCAGAGTACATGAGTCGAAATAATTGTTTAAGGTAGTTGGCCACGCCTTTGAAGTTTTTTCCATTGTCACTAAAAATGTCTGAAGGAAGTCCTCGTCTGGAAACAAATCGTTTCAAAGATGATAGAAATGCTGATGAAGATAAATCTGAGACAGCTTCTAGGTGCACGGCCTTGGTGCACATGCAGACGAAAACACAGATATAGGACTTCAATCTAACTTTGGATCTGGATAGATTTGGTTTGGTGATTACAGGGCCAGCGAAATCTAGACCCACCTTTGAAAAAGGACGAATTGGAGTTATACGCTCAACTGGTAACTCTCCCATGATTTGTTGGCAGGTTTGCTTCTTTAACCGTTTACAAAAAACACAATTATTTAAAATTTGACGAATGAAAGAGCGGCCATTTATTATCCAGTATTTTTGTCGAATTAGGGAAAGAATCAGTTGTGCACCAGCATGAAAGTGTTGTTGATGAAACTGTTCAACAATCAATTTTGTAATTACATGATTTCTCGGTAGAAGCACTGGATGCTTCTGATCTTGATTTAGTGACTGATGTTTGGACAACCGTCCACCAACTCTGATTAAACCTTGGTCATCTAAGAAAACATTTAAGGAAAGATATTTGTTGTTGGATGGGAGAGGTTGATTTTTCCTGAGTAAAGTCAGCTCTACGAATAATTCTTGTTCTTGAATCAATTTAAGAATGTGAGTAACAGCACTTGAAACTTCAGGGGTGCTGGTAAATCCTGTACGTCTCGAATGTCGATTGCAGCTACGGGCATTGTGAATGAATCTTAAGCACAGTGCAAGGACTCTGCAAAGTTTTGAAAACGAAGAGAACTTGAGCAAGAAATCAGGAAAGCTCTTATGACTGGATGTTGCAACGTGAATTAAATTTTCTTTGCAATTTTCTGATGAACCCTCTGAGGACTTAACGAAGAATAAGGGCAATTTAATGCTGGAATTAAGCCAGTCAGGCCCATGCCACCACAATTTGTGATGCAAAAGTGTTTTTGGTAGAATGCCTCTAGAGGCACAGTCTGCTGGATTCGATGAACTATTGACATAAGTCCATATGGCTTGTGGCATAAGTGATTTGATTCTGTGTGCTCGATTTGTGACGAATTGGTTTCCTTTGACTGGAGAAGATTCGATCCAATTTAAAACAATTTGTGAATCGGACCACAAATAAATTTCATTTACCGCAAAGGGTAACGATTCTAATATTGTTGAACATAATTGGGCAAGCAAAAATGCAGCGCATAACTCTATTCTGGGAAGAGAAACGGGTTTTAAAGGATTGACTCTGGTTTTTGCTGCGACAAAGTTGACTGAAATTTCACCAAGAGAAGACACTGTCCGAAGGTATACCACTGCAGCGTAGGCCTTGCCAGATCCATCGCAAAAGCCATGAATCTCTATGTGGTTCTCTGCTAGAAGTTGACAGTTCAGGTATCTTGGTATGCCAATAGACTTTAAGAGTTCAACTTGAGAACTAAACTCATGCCAGGATTTCAAAATGGAATCTGGGACTTGATCATCCCAAGCACACTTGTCTTTCCATAGTTCTTGCATCATGATTTTGAGCATGATCGTGGTTGGGGCTAAAATCCCAAAGGGATCAAAGATTTGAGCTATCATCGATAGCAATTCTCGCTTGGTGTGCACTGATTTAACTCTAGTCAGATGAATTTTCAGGGAGTCTTCTGCCGAATTCCAAACTAGGCCCAGGATTTTTTGGGAGGAATCTTCTGAAAGCTTTATGTTTTGCTTAGTGGATTTAAGATCCTCAGGAAGATTTTCAATGACTGAAGGCACATTGGAAGCCCATTTTCTAAGTGTAAAGCCTCCTTGATCTAAAACGTGATTTAAATCTTTGACTAACTGTGTTGCTGCATCAATAGAATGCGACCCACCAAGGTAATCATCGACGTAGAAATTTTCGAGAATTGACTTTGCAGCAATAGGAAATTCTGAAATATAGTCTTTTGCAAGTTGTTGCAATGTCCTTATAGCTAGGAACGGAGCACAGGCGGTTCCGTATGTGACTGTTAACAATCGGAAACTAGTAATAGATGCATGTGGCTGGAATCGCCAAAAGATTCTCTGAAAGTCGACATGTTTAGGATTTATTAAAATCTGCCTGTACATCTTGGCGATGTCTCCGGTTAAAGCTATTGGGTATGATCTAAACTTAAGAAGAATCTTCAACAAATCGGGTTGTAATTTTGGACCTATTTCAAGAAAATCATTTAAAGAATGTCCTGATGTACCTTTAGCCGAAGCATCAAAGACCACCCTCACTTTAGTTGTCGTGCTGTCTTCTTTCAAAACCCCATGATGAGGCATGTAATAAAAATTTCGACTATCAAGTTCAGATTCTGGGACTGCTTCCATATGATTTAGGTCAATATATTCTTGCATAAAAGCATGATATTGCTCTTTAAGCTTAGGATTTCTATTCAGTTTAGATTCTAGCAAATAGAAACGTTTTAATGCATTTGCTCGTGAGTCACCTAGATTTGGATCTTTTTTGAAGGGAAGATCAACCATATAACGTCCAGACTGAACTCGTTTAACCGTTTGTGTGTATTTTTCTTCAGAACTGTGAATTGGTGTTACATCAGGCAAGGATTCAATTTCCCAAAATTTCTGAAGATCACGAGTCAATTCGACTGTAGCATGACAACTAAGACTTGTTTTGGAATGTTGGGAAGGATTTGAATGAATGACTCCCGAGAGTAACCATCCCAATTTAGAATTCAGTGCACAGGGAGTGCCTTTAGGACCCAGAATAGATTCTCCTAAAATTATTAAGGGAAATAAATCTGCACCTAGCAACATTTCAACTGGGCTGGAAATATAGAATTTGGGATCTGCTAAAGGTAGACCTTCCAAATGAGGCCATGAAGATCTCCGAACAACAAAATTAGGAAGATTTACGGTCACATTGTTTACAACTAACGCATTCACATCAAAGGTGTCATTATTATAGCAAGACTTTAGAATAATGTCAACTTCATAAAGAGCAGTTTCTGCAACAATATTGTTGACACCGGATATTCTATGATTTGTTTGTCGAACAGGTAAACCTAGCCTTTTAGCACAAGAGCTTGATACGAGAGATTTTTGACTTCCACAATCCACCAGGACCCTGCAGGGTACAAACTTTCCAGTATTTGATTTTAGAAGAACTATGGCAGTAGAAAGCAAAGTTTGACAACTGTCATGGGTACTGGTCAAACAACTAGAATTAATGGAAGCTTGACTTTGTTCGTGGTTGTTAATACTGGTATTTTCACTAGCCGGGGAAGAATTTAACTTAGATTTTTCAAAATGGAGAAGTGTATGATGTTTAGAGTTACAGTGACGACATTTTGTAGAAATTAAGCACCGGTTAACAAAATGATTGCTTCGTAAGCAATTCATGCATAACTTTTTATCTTTCACAGTTTTCCACCTATCTTCAACTGATTTTCTAAGAAATTGAGGGCACTTGAAAGGTACATGCGATTCCGAACACTCTGGGCAACTAGAATTATTCGATTTGCTGTCTGAATTAGAAATGACAGCGTTAGACAGAGACTTCTTCAAAGCCACTTTTGGTTTACTTTCGGTTTTGGAATGAGTGTCAGCAATGTCCTGTAAACTTCTTGCTTGTTTTTCAAGTAATAAAATAAATTCATCATAGGTGGGAAAAGAATCACTTTCTAAAGACAATTCCCACTGCCTCTTTAAATTATCATCTAATTTTAACTGTAGGTTGTAAACAAGAATTAAATCTACAAAAGAATTAAATTCAAAATTCAAACATTTCAAATTACGTACAGCTTCATTACAGTTATCTAACAAATCAAGAATTGATTTCCGACAGTTTGGTTTCAACGGTTTTGAATTAAAGAATTTATTTAACTGTGCATAAGCTAGATTTTTTTTATTATCAAATCTCGAAATTAATGTTGCCCATGCTTCTTTATAACTAGAGTCTGTGATTGGAAATCCTTTTATTAACTTGCTGGCAGAGCCAGTGACTGACGCTTTTAAATATTGCAATTTCTGCAGCTCCTTGGTCATCTAAGAAAACATTTAAGGAAAGATATTTGTTGTTGGATGGGAGAGGTTGATTTTTCCTGAGTAAAGTCAGCTCTACGAATAATTCTTGTTCTTGAATCAATTTAAGAATGTGAGTAACAGCACTTGAAACTTCAGGGGTGCTGGTAAATCCTGTACGTCTCGAATGTCGATTGCAGCTACGGGCATTGTGAATGAATCTTAAGCACAGTGCAAGGACTCTGCAAAGTTTTGAAAACGAAGAGAACTTGAGCAAGAAATCAGGAAAGCTCTTATGACTGGATGTTGCAACGTGAATTAAATTTTCTTTGCAATTTTCTGATGAACCCTCTGAGGACTTAACGAAGAATAAGGGCAATTTAATGCTGGAATTAAGCCAGTCAGGCCCATGCCACCACAATTTGTGATGCAAAAGTGTTTTTGGTAGAATGCCTCTAGAGGCACAGTCTGCTGGATTCGATGAACTATTGACATAAGTCCATATGGCTTGTGGCATAAGTGATTTGATTCTGTGTGCTCGATTTGTGACGAATTGGTTTCCTTTGACTGGAGAAGATTCGATCCAATTTAAAACAATTTGTGAATCGGACCGCAAATAAATTTCATTTACCGCAAAGGGTAACGATTCTAATATTGTTGAACATAATTGGGCAAGCAAAAATGCAGCGCATAACTCTATTCTGGGAAGAGAAACGGGTTTTAAAGGATTGACTCTGGTTTTTGCTGCGACAAAGTTGACTGAAATTTCACCAAGAGAAGACACTGTCCGAAGGTATACCACTGCAGCGTAGGCCTTGCCAGATCCATCGCAAAAGCCATGAATCTCTATGTGGTTCTCTGCTAGAAGTTGACAGTTCAGGTATCTTGGTATGCCAATAGACTTTAAGAGTTCAACTTGAGAACTAAACTCATGCCAGGATTTCAAAATGGAATCTGGGACTTGATCATCCCAAGCACACTTGTCTTTCCATAGTTCTTGCATCATGATTTTGAGCATGATCGTGGTTGGGGCTAAAATCCCAAAGGGATCAAAGATTTGAGCTATCATCGATAGCAATTCTCGCTTGGTGTGCACTGATTTAACTCTAGTCAGATGAATTTTCAGGGAGTCTTCTGCCGAATTCCAAACTAGGCCCAGGATTTTTTGGGAGGAATCTTCTGAAAGCTTTATGTTTTGCTTAGTGGATTTAAGATCCTCAGGAAGATTTTCAATGACTGAAGGCACATTGGAAGCCCATTTTCTAAGTGTAAAGCCTCCTTGATCTAAAACGTGATTTAAATCTTTGACTAACTGTGTTGCTGCATCAATAGAATGCGACCCACCAAGGTAATCATCGACGTAGAAATTTTCGAGAATTGACTTTGCAGCAATAGGAAATTCTGAAATATAGTCTTTTGCAAGTTGTTGCAATGTCCTTATAGCTAGGAACGGAGCACAGGCGGTTCCGTATGTGACTGTTAACAATCGGAAACTAGTAATAGATGCATGTGGCTGGAATCGCCAAAAGATTCTCTGAAAGTCGACATGTTTAGGATTTATTAAAATCTGCCTGTACATCTTGGCGATGTCTCCGGTTAAAGCTATTGGGTATGATCTAAACTTAAGAAGAATCTTCAACAAATCGGGTTGTAATTTTGGACCTATTTCAAGAAAATCATTTAAAGAATGTCCTGATGTACCTTTAGCCGAAGCATCAAAGACCACCCTCACTTTAGTTGTCGTGCTGTCTTCTTTCAAAACCCCATGATGAGGCATGTAATAAAAATTTCGACTATCAAGTTCAGATTCTGGGACTGCTTCCATATGATTTAGGTCAATATATTCTTGCATAAAAGCATGATATTGCTCTTTAAGCTTAGGATTTCTATTCAGTTTAGATTCTAGCAAATAGAAACGTTTTAATGCATTTGCTCGTGAGTCACCTAGATTTGGATCTTTTTTGAAGGGAAGATCAACCATATAACGTCCAGACTGAACTCGTTTAACCGTTTGTGTGTATTTTTCTTCAGAACTGTGAATTGGTGTTACATCAGGCAAGGATTCAATTTCCCAAAATTTCTGAAGATCACGAGTCAATTCGACTGTAGCATGACAACTAAGACTTGTTTTGGAATGTTGGGAAGGATTTGAATGAATGACTCCCGAGAGTAACCATCCCAATTTAGAATTCAGTGCACAGGGAGTGCCTTTAGGACCCAGAATAGATTCTCCTAAAATTATTAAGGGAAATAAATCTGCACCTAGCAACATTTCAACTGGGCTGGAAATATAGAATTTGGGATCTGCTAAAGGTAGACCTTCCAAATGAGGCCATGAAGATCTCCGAACAACAAAATTAGGAAGATTTACGGTCACATTGTTTACAACTAACGCATTCACATCAAAGGTGTCATTATTATAGCAAGACTTTAGAATAATGTCAACTTCATAAAGAGCAGTTTCTGCAACAATATTGTTGACACCGGATATTCTATGATTTGTTTGTCGAACAGGTAAACCTAGCCTTTTAGCACAAGAGCTTGATACGAGAGATTTTTGACTTCCACAATCCACCAGGACCCTGCAGGGTACAAACTTTCCAGTATTTGATTTTAGAAGAACTATGGCAGTAGAAAGCAAAGTTTGACAACTGTCATGGGTACTGGTCAAACAACTAGAATTAATGGAAGCTTGACTTTGTTCGTGGTTGTTAATACTGGTATTTTCACTAGCCGGGGAAGAATTTAACTTAGATTTTTCAAAATGGAGAAGTGTATGATGTTTAGAGTTACAGTGACGACATTTTGTAGAAATTAAGCACCGGTTAACAAAATGATTGCTTCGTAAGCAATTCATGCATAACTTTTTATCTTTCACAGTTTTCCACCTATCTTCAACTGATTTTCTAAGAAATTGAGGGCACTTGAAAGGTACATGCGATTCCGAACACTCTGGGCAACTAGAATTATTCGATTTGCTGTCTGAATTAGAAATGACAGCGTTAGACAGAGACTTCTTCAAAGCCACTTTTGGTTTACTTTCGGTTTTGGAATGAGTGTCAGCAATGTCCTGTAAACTTCTTGCTTGTTTTTCAAGTAATAAAATAAATTCATCATAGGTGGGAAAAGAATCACTTTCTAAAGACAATTCTCACTGCCTCTTTAAATTATCATCTAATTTTAACTGTAGGTTGTAAACAAGAATTAAATCTACAAAAGAATTAAATTCAAAATTCAAACATTTCAAATTACGTACAGCTTCATTACAGTTATCTAACAAATCAAGAATTGATTTCCGACAGTTTGGTTTCAACGGTTTTGAATTAAAGAATTTATTTAACTGTGCATAAGCTAGATTTTTTTTATTATCAAATCTCGAAATTAATGTTGCCCATGCTTCTTTATAACTAGAGTCTGTGATTGGAAATCCTTTTATTAACTTGCTGGCAGAGCCAGTGACTGACGCTTTTAAATATTGCAATTTCTGCAGCTCCGAAAGCTGAGTGTTCTCATGAATAGTGCTTTCGAAGATTTGCTTAAAGCTTAGCCAATCGTCCAAGCTACCACTGAAATGATATAGGTCGAATTTGGGAAGCTTCACCGATTGTTTTGAATTTTCATCGACATTTGTAACAACTTTAGTGTTCTGAGAACACAAGATTTCAAATTTTGAATCAATTTGACATTTAATGCGAACTATTTTTTCCGCCCATTTTTCATTATCCTCAATTTCTTTCTTCAATTCCTCTAAATCAACAATAACATCTTCAATTTCAGTATTTATACTTTCTAACTGACTTTGTTTTTCACGAATCTGACTTTGCACTACCCTTATTTCTTGAATATCCAAAGGGTCAGAATCTAGTATTTTTAAAGTTTTAGTTTCTAATTTCGTCACTGACCCTCTAAGAATTGTTCGCTTAGACTTTAATTTATCTAATTTCGTAGCCATAACAAATTGTCAGTATTTTCAGTTTAATTATCGTTACAAATGACTTGAATTCAAACAATTTCAATACCTCCGGGTCGACAGGACTAAAAAACTATGAAGGATTTATGAATGAATTAGTGAATCTGTGGACTGTATATAATTTTAAGCGCTGCTTCAAAGGTATTGACGAATAAAGAACAAGTTTGAATTCCAAGGTGCACTCACCTTTTTTTCTGGAATCTTTTCATCTTTAGGTTGTCTCTTGACAAAACATCAATTTGAATTAAAAATACCATTTTGAATCTGAATCTGGTTTATTTCTAAACATATTTTATGGTTTACCGCTTAGTAAAGCGTCACACAAATTTCAAATTTACCTGAATACAAAACAAAAGGAAAAAGAAAAAACAAAACAAAACAAACAACCACAGCCCGGGCTCCAAAAAAAAAATGACAGGTCTGCACTGTAAAAAATGGAAGAATAATTATGAATTAATTAACACAGAATACAGAAATAATACAGAAAGGAATTAATTTTACATTTTAAAACTTGAATTTGAAAGATTTAAAAAGGTTCAAAAAAGTTCAGAGTCTTTGGAATATACAGTCAATTGAGCTCGATCAGTGTAGTGCTGCCATCTAGTGGCAACTCATAAAGTTATTGTGGTTCTGAAACTTCAACAACGTCTATTAGACGTCATTTTATCTGCAATAATTCCAATTGGAAGTTCATTGCCAACAATGAAATTACAGATTTCCTTACGCAATACAGTATAGATATGTGGTAGAAAGTTTCGGGCAAATTCCTTTGAATGATTTTTTAATCCAACTTCAGCTTCACTATTATAAAATTCCGTCAGTATTGTTTCAAAATCTCTGTACGATGATTGAAGTTTGTACGATAAATATGCTGCAGAAGCACAATTAACAGCAGCTATCTTTCCTGTTTCTAAAGATTCTTTTTCTTTCAAAGTAATTTCTTTAGCCAATTGAAGATTTTGACTGTGCGTAATACTGTTCAAATGTTGGCACAAATCATATTTCAAGTGCCTGAAAGTTAGAGGCATATTGTTGTCTTCAAAATTTTCACCATTTTCAAAATTAAATTTTAGTATTGTCTGGCATATCCTGCACTTAAGACCTTCATTACATCGGTCAAGGGTTCCAGCCCATTTTATCAATGTGTCAACTGATCTTGCAGATTTCAAAAGAATATCTCTTTCTTCATTTGTGAAATCTGATTCTGATACTGTTGATTTCAGTTCAGCTGGTTTACCCTGTGATTTACACTGTCCTCCATTTTTCAATTCATGCAACTGGTTTGTCAAACCTGCAGAAGAAACATATAATAAATATTCAAATAATAATAAAAGGTTGTTATATGTTAAAAAACCATCTCTTGCTGTACTAAATTTTGCCTTAGTTTTTTTCTGAATAAGGTAAGGCATAAGAAATTTATTTCTTAGCCTACTTTTAATAATAAATATGCCTTAATGAAATTTAAAAGTAATATATGCTGCATAAAAGATAAAATATTTACTTACATAAAGTATTACCCCCCCCCCCCCAAAAAAAAAAAAAAAAAAAGTTAAATTTGTGGGTAAATTTTATATTATGATATAGTACATAAAAAATAAAAACATAATAAGTCATAAATAAAAATAATCATTTATAATTTAAGGATGCAGCATCAGCTTAATTTCTCTTTAAATTATCAGCATTGAAATTCTGTTTACAGAGTGGACCTAACCGATTAGTTAAATAATAAATAACTAAAATCATAAAATAGGGGTCGATTTTTACTCATATTTTGTTAGCATGTTTAAATAAAGTAATGCTTAAGAAAAAATATTCATTCTTAAGAGGGATAGAAAAAGATTGAAAACGGGATGCTTAAAGTACAATTTTCTCATCAAATTTTGCAACGCTCGATCTGTGTAAAAATAAATAAATAAAATGACAAAACAGTGCATTATTTTTTATCCTATTTTGTTGAAAATTGAAATAAAAGAATTCAAAAGAAAAAAAAAATGCATTCTCAAGAAGGATGAAAAAAGATTGAATAATGGGATGCTTATAACACAATTTTCCCCATTAAGTTTTGTGACACTCGATCCTTGTAAAAATAAGTAAATAAAATGACTAAATAGAACATTATTTTTAATCTTATTTTGTTGGAAATTCGAATAAAGGAATGCAAAAGAAAAAATATGCATTTTCAAGAGGGATGGGAAAAGATTGAAATGTGTTCAAAGCGCTATTTTCCCTATCAAAATCGGTGACGTTATTTTTTTCTTCCTCATTAAAATTTTATAGACACGGACCAATACGGCACCAAAAACGGACTTTTAGGGAATATGTATATATAAGTAGAAGAATATGTGCAATGAAAAATAAATAAATAGGGGTACGTAAGTATTAGCTGCATGCCAGTGATAACGTGCAAATCTCTGGAACCTCCATATTTTTATAAAATAGAATAACACAAACCCGTTTTACACCTACCATAACATGATAAACAAATATTTTTAAATTTAAATGTTAATAATCGGCAATAAATTAAAATGGTTTAACATTATCCCTGTCATGCACTAAATACTCAAATAGGGATTTTTATAAAACATTTATGTAAGAACTGCAGAAAAAAAAAGGACTAATAATAAAACAAGAATAAGAACTTTGTACCTTTAATGGCTTCTAAAATTTCCTGAAGATCGGTTGAATGAACTTCATCTTTTTTTACTACCATTGGTAAATCTTTCAATTTCCAGTTTTCGGTAAATCTTCCAATCTTGGACGTTTGTCTCCGATATTTGTAGATTCTGATGTGTCTCCAATTTCATTTATTTCACAATTTTTCCTCTTTTCCTGATATTGATTGCCAGAAAAGAAATTTCTAACATCGTTGGATGTTGCCGATTTCCATTTTAATTCTTCTCCCGGATGCCGCCTGGAATAATGAGTTTTCAGATTTTTCTTAATAACTGACTCGCATAAACAACAAATAACCTTTTCATTCGAAGACATGTTGAGAACCAGTCGAAATATCTATCACTTATGCAGTAAAAAAATGCTGAATATATTACCGACTCATGAGCCCGATAACCAACCACGTGTATGTTACAAATAAATATTCGGCACTTACGAAGCGAGGTGAGCGAATGGGGTCACACTCACGGGTCGTGCATTTCTGAAAATAGCTCTCCAGAGCAGTGTTGCCAGAAAGTTTTGAACTAAAATCGCAAGAGATTGCTAGAAAAGTAGCAAAATGTCGCAAAAGTTGCCTCCCAATGCTGAAGAAAAATCGCAAATCCTAAAATTTAGTAGCATGATGCTTTCCAAAGTAGCAAAATTTGTGAAAAGTCACAAGATCTGGTAACACTGCTCCAGAGGGTGTGAATTCTGCCTCCATGATTCTGCTCCTGCATACACGCGCAATGTAAGAATTCCGCGAGAAAAAGCAATCCTTTGGAAACAATTCTGCAGAAACAAAACATGCTCTGCAAAAATCTAGGGCTGAGTTTTTACCCTAACCTCCATTCTTTTTTTTTTTCTGTACGAAAAATATTTCCCTTCGCCAAGAGCTCTGCAATTTTTTGTTGGACAACTCAGATACTTAGATGCACGAAGTCGCGCCTTCTGCCAATCACTATCCTTAAATGGATGTTAGTCTGTCCTGCAAAATAAGTCTTGCCGGGCTGGTTGCTATGGTATGACGTAGGTCGAAAAGCTCTGTTGCATTTACCAAGTGAGAGAAGAGAGCTGAGCGAACGGGGTTACGGGTCACTCGTAGGTCCTTTGTAAATGGAAAATTCTGCGCTGCGGACCCCGAGTGAAACTGAATGAACAGTAGGGTGGTTCGAAAAAACTTTTTTTCGAAATTCACATTGCCCGAGTCATTATATGGTGCCAAACTAGCTGAAACCAATTGTCTCCAAATTTCAGCTTAAAATGTTGACATCTTGAGGTTCCACACTTCAAAGTAGTTGAGGGAGACCGTCGAACGCACGGCGATGGCAATATACACACAAGTCCAGAACTCCACAATCGTTGCAGGCCTTGGTGAAGAAGAAGCGGTGAACGAGCCAAGCAGCTCAGTTCTGATGATGACAGTGGACTAGGCTGTCGAAAGCGCTCATGGTGCGTTTTTAAATTATTTTACGGAGATTTTAGGCTTTTTAATGTTTTTAACTAATTACTAAGGTATTTCCGTGTTCAAATTTTAACTAAGTAAAAGTGCATTCCTTTTTCTTCAAAAATGAAATTTCTACCGCATGTAAAGTAATGCTGGCAATAAATGAAGATACCGACATCCGAAACCTATGCATTTGATCAGTAAGAAATTTAATGAAAGATTTAGGATTTGTCTTAAAAAAAAGTCGCACGTCTATGTTATTAGAACGCGATGATATCCAGCAGTGGTGTCACAAGTGTTTACGAAGCATTATGCGTTATTGAGAAGAAGGAAGGAAAATTTATCTTACTGATGAGACATGGGTAAATTTTGGCCATACTTAAGAACACACATGGCAAGATACAACAGTGAAATCCCATAAGCAAGCGGCTTATCTCCTGGACTGAAAGCTCTGTCTGGCAAGGGCTCCAGATTAATTATTTTACATGCTGAAAATGAAGACGGTTTTGTACGCAATGCTGTCGAAATCTTTAAAGTCAAAAAGACAGGCGATTACCATGGAGAAAAGAATGGTCAAAGCTATGAAGAGTGGTTTGTGAAAAAACTTCTCCCACAACTGCAGCCAAGAAGTGTCATTGTGATTGACAATGCCCCATACCATTTTGTACATGCTGAGTCTATTCCAACAAGTTCCACAAAAAAAGCAGAAATTTAGAAATGGATGAGAGAAAAAAATATTGCTTGGTATTCTGACATGTTGAACGTCAAACTTTTGAAGCTGGTGGCTGATAAAAGAAAACTTTATGAAGCCTACAGAATTGATAAAATTGCTGAACTTCATGGTCATGCTGTTCTTCGACTACCTTTGTACCACTGCGAGCTAAATCCATTGGACTTGTGTTGGAGTCAAGTTAAGGGATATGTTGTGGTGGAAAATCTCACATTTAAAATAGAGGAAGTTAAGAGGCTTATTCTTGAAGGCATTGAAAAAGTGGCATCTTCATGGGTTATATGTGTCGAGCATGTCATCGAGGAAGAAAAAGAATATGGCTTTTAGACGGCTTAGCCAAAACCACCATTGAAGCTGTTCAGTTTGTTATAGGTTATTCCAATGACTCTGATATTGACGATAACCTTAGTGGAATAAAGTCAAAAAGTCAAATATTGGCGCAACAGCCCCTCTGCGGGACCAAGGCCTGCGCTGCCCAACCGCGCCTTCGCGACCATTGGCTCTGGGGTGCGGATGCATATGCCTCGGCCAGGTGGTCAGCCGGATGCGAAGCCCCCAGTGTTTGACCCCAAGCAAGCTTGGTCCTCATTTTGCTCCCTTGGTCGACCCACTCAAGGGATGAAAGGCTGAGTTGACCTTGCCCAGCCCGAGTTTTGAACCCCGGACCTGTGGGACGGCAGCGTGGTGCGCTAACCATTACACCACTGGGCTTCAACCTTACTGGAATAGATACCTTAAATTCTTAGAAAACAGTGCTTTTCAGGGCTAAAAATATACCTTTTCAGGGCTAAAAACAGGCCTTTTAAGGTCTAAAAGCCCCTTTTTGAGATGAGAATATAAAAATAGAATCATTAAAAACACACCTTAATATTTGCCTAATATGCGAAGTTTTCACATTTGTGTGTCAAGGACTCCCAAAGTTGTGCTAATGCCATCATTGCTTCCCGACATGTGTATTTAAATGCGTTGCCGTGGTTATGGGCAAATGCAAACATGTTGCGCTGTAGAGGGAGCATTTAAAGACTCATATCCGAAAGCCACGATGGAAGAACAATCTCTGTTTTTGCATCTTTGAAACGATAGCAGCAAACAGATTAGAGCAAATAAGATACTAAAATAGTTATTTTTATTCTCTGTCCTTAGAAACTGTGTTTTTGATTTGAACCTCTAAGAACTCTATAAACTTTATAGGTACGAATTTTAATGAAATGTATTCTTTTATAATTTATCTCTACAGTAGAACTTTTGAAATTTGGTCTTCTGAATTCTGAAATTTCTATAACCCGGATGAAATCGGGCCTTAAAGTAACAATAATCAGTAGGTATTCAGCCAAAATATTTTTTAAGGTTTAGTAGACATATTAAATTAATAACATCTATCTGTTCTGTAAATTCTTCAATAAATGTGTTTTATTTTTAATTTATATATTTTTTGTTTTATTAAAAAATCTTAGTCCTTAAAAAAAAAGAGCTTTACCTGATTATTAGAAATTTTATAATTTTTAAACATTAATTATTATTACAGGATTTCTATAATCCAAAATCTTTATAGTCCCACAGATTCTGGATTTGAGAAAAATTTTTTTTTTCAATGTCTCCCAAATACTTAAAACAAACCTTATTGAAAGTCTCTTAATGCCAGGGTCATTTCAACTGTGTGTGCACAAGGGTGGATGCAGCCGAAAATTGGGTCCATTTCGTGGCCCTTTCACAAAATTACAATTTAATAAAATGACCCTCTCACAAAATTACAATCTATTAAAACGGCCCCTTCACAAAGATACGATCAGTTAAAACAGCCCTTCATTGACATTTTATTCTACATTTTAATCTGTTTTATCAAATATTTTAGCAAAAAAAAGTGACTTTTATAAAAAATTGGTATGAAAATTCACAAAAATAAGTGCTGAATTTGACAATTAGTATTAAAATTCACAAAAATGGGAGCATGGAAAAAATTCCTGGATCAACCCCTGGTACAAGGTGGGCACCGCATTCAGGTGGCCAAAATTTAATCTTTTTTTTTTATGCTCAAAAATACTTTGGATGTTGGGAAAAAAAGCTCAAAAATTCAACACCATCGGCAAGAACGTGTATTCAAAAGGGGAGGAGGGGGGGTTCAGGGATCCCCCTCCCTCCCCATGAAGAACATTTTGGAGGGGGTTCAAAAACTTCAAGGCAGTACTTTCCTCAAAAGGACACTATCATGTAATACGGCAGTTTCTACGAGTGACGCAGCCATCCCAACCAACCAACCGTAAAACTTCGCGGCACTTATATATACAGCTAACTTTTCTATTTTCAGAAGTGTCTCATCTGGATCTCGGAATACGCTCTAACGAATTTTTTACAATTAATATAAGATTTTAATCGGTGCCAAATTCGATGGATGACGTCGGCGGTTAAGCTAGGAAAACTCATTTTTTTTATTTAATCCAGTTCAAAGAGGGAACTATTTAACCCGCGTAAGGATATACGGAAAATGATCTTGTTTCAAAGGTGGTAAACAAGGCAGGGAGTAGGAATACAGTGCTGTAGATCCGTGACAAGATTTGTACAAGTTACCTTATATCCTAAACCAGTTTGTTCGTAGACAGCTAGGGCGATTCACCTCCGGTTTCTGACCAGAAAACTTAGGTTCTGTACCCGATGTAGCACTTTTGCGAGATGAGCTTTGTGTTACTGTCGTTTTTGTTTTATTTCATTTAAAAAAATAACAGATTATTATATACTTTACTTATTTTTTCTGTAATTTATTTTGCTATAATTAATAATTAAAAATAGTTAAAACTTTGAATTAAAAAAATAATTAATTTAAGTATTTTTTGGTAAAACTCCTTCCTAACTTTTTCTTTAAGTATTTCGTTTCCCTAGTACTTTGATAGCCATTTCTAATTAAATTAAGTCTTTATTTTTCTAATATTATTAATTCTATTTGGAAAATTCAATATGTAATTAATATTTCAATGAAATTTTTTTTTCTCTTCAGAAACCTCACATAATTAATAATAATTATTTAGTATTCAAAAGAAAATAAATAGTAGTTTTACATACTAACTAGTTTTAATAATAATTCTTTTACTCTTCATGTATATATAAAATTTATTGAAATTATTGAATTATAATTTTAAAACCAATATTTTTTCCAGTGACGCCCGAGTTTGAGTGACGCCCTGCTGAGAATTTTAAAGATTTGTTTTTAAATTCCATTACAGTTACTTTCGTTTTATTTTCTAAAGAAGATGTACGCATTTAAGCAATGCTTTTAATTATGAAATACACTGTCAAATATATCACACTTTCACTGAGTCTATATAATGTATTCAAATGAATTTATTTCAATAATTTAATTTATCTTTTGCGTCACGCTATCCAAAAGGGCAAGTAAAGTTTACGTAAATATTTAGTTAGTGTCATAGTAACCAAACTAAGTGCAATGTATATGAAAATTTTGCTTGCCCTTGTGGATAGCGTGACGCAAAAGATAAATTAAATTATTGAAATAAATTCATTTGAGTACATTATATAGACTCAGTGAAAGTGTGATATATTTGACAGAGTATTTCATAATGAAAAGCATTGCTTAAATGCGTAAATCTTCTTTAGAAAATAAAACGAAAGTAACTGTAATGGAATTTAAAAACAAGTCTTTAAAATTCCCAGCAGGGCATCACTCAAAATTTGATATCATTATTTTTAAGACCCATATTTAAAATTCATAGAGCTATAAAGTAAAATGCTGCGTCACTAATTTTTAACCAGTTAAGGGTTTTTGCATGTGGTATCATTATAGTAACAAAAATCAAAATTTCATGGGGGAAGAGGTTCGGACCCCTGGACCCCCCTTAAATACGTCCTTTCCCCTGGTTTTGAATTTTTGAACTTTTTTTTTCACCAATAATAAATCTCCTGACCACCTTTACACAATTACCAAGTTTGATAACATTTGGTCCAGTAGTTTTCCTTTTCTGATCGTTTTAAAGTGAAACTTAAATTATAATCACCCTGTATATTTTATGCCATTTGATAAAGAAATAAAATAAAAATAATATAATGTTATATGGTATACGAGGGAAAAAGCATGCAAATACTTCTTGAGAATTCGCTTAACATTTTTATGCCAGTCAAGATATATTTTGCTCCAAATTTACATTAACCACAAAATAATGTGGTCATAGACAAATTTCTCAATGTCTAATTTTAATTGTTTTATGATGCTGCTCTTTTGAAAGTACATCATACGCATGTTTATCTTCAGCATTACAATAAGTACACCATAATAGTACAGTATTTTTATGGTGAGTCATAATAGCACTCTCAAACCTGACTGACTACCTGTGTAGAAGAAAAGAAAGGTCAAAGTTGACTGGACGATTGACTGGAAGCAGCTCATCGGGAAATTTTTTTTGCTGAGGCAAGCTATCTCCCTTGATTAAATGCCAAATGTGGTTTCCCTTGTGTTGTTGACAGCCAAGTACTTGGAAAAGGAGAAACGAATGTCAGAGCGTTACTTGTGGAGAGGATTGAAATGCCCCTCTAGCCTTCTATTCCACAATCAGGCTGGGTTTGCCCTGAGTATAGTGTGCATGCAGGCCCGTCAAGAGACAAACTCGGGCCTGAGGGGGTGGATATATCTGCCCCCCCCCTTCACCGTCAATTTGCATTATTTGACCTTAATGAATGTTTTTGTTGATTTCTTTCCTTTGTATTCGATGAGTACCCATTTTCCGGGCAAAAAAGTTCTAGTTCTGATTTTTTTCGATTTTCTGCTTCTTCGGAAGATTGGACTTTTCTCTTCTGGTTTCTTTTAACTTTATCCTGCGATCCAAAGTAGATCTTTTTCTTATTAAACCGTTCCAATTCTTCTTTGTGAAAACGCTCTACTACTTCAGCATCTGTTATAACTTCACCAGCTGTATATTGAACTCTTTTTCTTGGCTTTTTCGAATTAGTCACTGCAGCTTGAGTTGAACTTGATTGTGTAGGCGATAGAGTTGTTAATATTGCTGATTTTAAATCTTTGAATGGTGATGATATTAATTGAGGAGCATCATTAGTGTTAATTGGTTTACTTGAAGTTGAAGGAAGTACTGCACCTGAATCTAAAGTAGTTGATATATTGGGCTCTTCTATGGCTCTTTCTGTCAAAACAATCCTATGTTCAACCAAGGGCGGCTTCAGACTGAATTCTCGGAGGGGGGCCATCGAACTTTTTACTTAGGTCTATAAATTGTTCAAAATGCAAATTGAACGTGTGAAATCGTGAAGTATGCGAATCTAAAGTTGTAAAGCAAAATTTCGGAGGGGGCCATGGCCCCTATGGGCCCCCTCACTGGAGCCGCCCTTGTGTTCAACTTCATTTATATTAGGAGGAAAAATTCCTGCACCTTTAAAACCTTTTACTGCACGATCTTTTTGTAAAGCTTCAAACAGTTGTTTTAGAAGGTGAGGAAAAACAGGCTTAGAAACTTTTTGCAACCTTGTTTCCTGGTACCATTGCTTTAAAATAAGTCTCCATGACTTTTTTGCTGGGGCAAAAATTCCCACATCTAGTGGCTGCAAAGCATGAGATGTATTAGGAGCAAGACATAAAATAATAATTTCATTGTCAAGAGCAGACTTTACTGTCTTGTAAGTCAAATGGCTGCCATGACCAGCAAAAAGGAGCAAAATGCTAAATTTTGAGCTAAATTTTTTACATATTTTACGAAGTATTCCATCCATGCTTCAAACAGTTTGTCTTCTATCCATCCAGATGCAGGTCCCTGTGGACCACCTATGGTTCAGGAATCATACAAATGAGTATTTTTGTACACCGTGAAAGGCGGCATATGTGTTCCAGCAGCTGAAATACAAAATAATACAGTGTATATGGCTTTTCCTCCATCAGAAGAAGTTAAATAGGTATTTCTACTCTGTTTTGAGACAAACACTTTGTTCGCTATGGGGTCTGTACACAAACCTACTTCATCTAAATTAAAAATTTGTTCTGGACAACTGTTTAACCCATTTTTTTTTTCGATCAATTTAATGTATGACGAAAAGAAACTATTTACAACATCTGCAGACAAAGATGCCGCTCTTGATTTTGTTAGGAGTTCAGGTTTTTGTTTTGTTAGTTCATTATTCCAACGTTTTTCAAAACCTCTTAGCTATTCTATGCCAAGCTTGAGATGGTTATTCTTCTGGTTGCTATTTAATTTCATATATTCATGAGCAATATTTAAAACATCTTGCCTATCAAATGGGAAGCCACAGTCTGCAAGAAATTTCAAAGCGACCACAATGCAATGCTCCTCTCCTTTTGTGAGGATTGTATTCCGTCCAGAGCCCAACTCATAAGAGTTGGAGTTTTATCAACCCACCTTCTTAGAGTTTCAAATGGTATATTATACTGTCTTGCAGCTGGATGAATAGGTTTTCCATTCTCTACTGCTTTCAATTCTAATTTCATATGTGACTCATTGTATGCCACAGTTCTTTTTTTGACATAGATTCTAGGCATGTCTCCTAAATAACAAGCAAAAAACAATTTCAATATCATTACATGCTGATATTTAAAAAGTAATAAAATTAAATTAAAAACCTAACTACCTTAAAGGTTAATTGCAAATAAGATTAAATTAATTGCTGCAAAATAAATAAATAAATAAAAAAAGAGGCATATAGGCATATTTAATTTCTTACTGGACAAATTAAAGTTAATTTGAAGTAACTAACATCATTATTTATATTTAATAAAGCTAAATTTACAGCTATACAAAAAAAAAAAAAAAAAAAAAAAAAAAATCAGCTAAGCCTAACCATGACCCATTTTCCCCCACCTAATAAAAATTGAAATAAAAAAATAGAAATTTCAATATTTTTCTAACCTGATTGCTTTCAGCAGCAAGCTTCTTTTATCTGAAAATACTTCAATCTTGCCCTATGATTTATTACAATATATAGTAATTTTAGAAGTTAGTACACCATGTGATTTTCACAGCAACATTCTAAGTGTGTAATAAGCTTTCCACGTGTTGCCATATTCATGAACATAACTTTTTTTGGAATTAAAAACTGTTGCCAACATACTGAAAAATATTATTACATATTTTAGTTAAAAAAAACTCCATTATATTTTTATTTACACTGAATTTATTCTAAAGTGACTCATTTTATCCCATGACCCATTTTACCCCACCCTACCCTACTATCTGTAAACAATGTTTTTTCTTCACTGAAAAACATGCATGCGGATTATATGTCACCGTGGATAATAGGTAGGAAAATACGGTATATCTGTTATGCAATATTTGTTTTATTAGTGATGCATGTACCCAAAATTATTACATTAGTAATTATTTTTTTACCCCTACAGCATTTATGAAAGTATACCATGATTCAACAGTGCTATTTTGGAGTGGACAAGCTTGTTTCTTATAAAATATTTCATCATGGGCAATAAGTTTTCATGTTGTGCATGTGGCAGTCCAGTTTGTGAAAGGAAATTAGATGATAATTATTTTGAAGCTTGTGGAAATTCATATCAAGATGAAAGTTTGTCATATCTACAACATATTAGTGAGAGAGAGCCTGAAGGTATTTAAAAAACTATTTTAGAGCTATACTTTTATTTTGATTCATTTATCATTTTACCTGCAATCTTTAAGTGTATATTTTGATACAGTCATGTTATGAAAACAAACTAGATGTACGCTCGGTAGCAGAATTTTCTGTAATAATCTGCAGCACCAGGATCACAAACCAAATTTTATCTGCTATGTAAATAAAAATTTGGCTAGATTATTCTGTGAACTAAAAAAAAAATCTACAGTGCCCACTGTGTGCCATGCTGTGCAGTTTCTGCAATCGGGGCTGAACATAACAGGCTCAAAGCATATTATTATTTATTTAGAAATACCTTCAAGCATACTGGGAATTCATTCCTTGTTTTTTTATTTCATCACAGTTTAAATTAGAACCAAATTTACATTAAAATTCATTAAAACCAAATACATACAAATTATTTTTGTAGAAGTAGCCTTTGTTTGCAGAGAAACAAAAGGTATGTGTAATATCCAAATGTTAAACTTTTATACTCACACGTGTGTGTGCATTCTCATCCCTGATAGAATTTTCTAACATCTACATATGCTGATTACCAATTTCAACTAATTAATAAATTCCTGTAAGCTGTTCTAATATCAGTACATCAATTAAGTTTTTTGAACCAGTTTCTGTATAGTGATTTGTTGAAAAATGTAACAACTGAAGTTACTAATACATCTGTAAACTTCGTCAATGTCCCAACTTCAAAATAACTGTTATACGGTAGCGTGCAAAAACAGATGGGGACACAATTATAGGACGAACAGGACGATTTATTTCACTGTCACAAACACATCCATAAAAACACAGGGTTACATTCACATTACATATATTCGCGGTGTTAGGTATGTGCTACAACCACAAGAGTCCATTTTAAACTCGCGGTACATCTCCATGCATTCTTCAACACCGTCGCTGACTCTGCGCCTTCTCGAACTGAAAACAAAACAACTTCTGACGTATGGCGCCATCGCATGGAGAAGGGTCTGCTCGACGTCATAACAGTCTATACTCCTCCCCTCACGGAGGAAAACTTTTCACGAGTTTGGAGGGAAAAGTTTTTACCTGAAAATCTTCAAAGTTTGTCAGTCCTCAAAGTTTGTTAAAAATAATTAATTAAGGCCGACAAATCCTATTTCAGTGCCAGTTCAGTGCCATTCAAAGAACAGTGCATTTCCCCAAACAAAAAATTCAATTATAACTACATATAAAAAAGTTACATAAACTTCACTGATAATCAGAAGATATGACCAAATAATACAATTATTTACAATATTAGTAGAAATATAAATTCAAACAAAACAGATAATAACATTATAATTTCTTAATTGCCTTTAATTTAGGGGAGACGACTGAAGCTGTCAGCATTTTGATGAAGTTTGCCCTTTTTATGAACAACTTCATAATTGTATGGCTGTAAAGTTAGGGCCCATCTTAAAAGTCGCGGATTTGTCCCGCTGTTTTTCCCTAACCACACTAAAGGATTATGATCCGTCTGAATAATGAATTTGTGCTGTCCATCGAGATAACATTTCAACTTTTGTACGGCATAAATTATTGCTGCACATTCCTTTTCAATAGTACTATAATTTTGTTCGGCGGAAGAAAACTTTCTACTCAAGTACATTATTGGATGTTCGTCGTCATTTTCTACTTGTGATAGGACAACACCAATTCCATAATTGGAGGCGTCGCACTGTACGAGGAACGGTTTTGTAAAATTTGGACTGTGCAACACTGGTCTTTCCGTTAACCTTCTTTTAAGTTCATCGAATGCAGTTTGACATGCTTCCGTCCATCTTATAGCTGACATGCGACTTTTTCCTTTTAGTAGGTCGGTCAATGGTGCTGAAATCACGGAAAATTCGGGAATGTACCTTCGATAATATCCAGCCAGTCCTAGAAATGATCTAATGTGTGTTTTCGTAGAAGGAGTAGGGAAGTCTCTTATGGCTTGGACTTTAACTTCCCCTGGTCTTC
Source organism: Cheiracanthium punctorium (assembly GCA_038373885.1). Taxonomy (NCBI): domain Eukaryota; kingdom Metazoa; phylum Arthropoda; class Arachnida; order Araneae; family Cheiracanthiidae; genus Cheiracanthium; species Cheiracanthium punctorium. The sequence continues at coordinate 245,970 of JAWZYV010013703.1, forward strand.
GTTGTCCTTGACCAACTACATGACCTAAGTACTTCACGGTCGCTTTTGCAAACTGACATTTTGATGGTTTTATATGCAACTTAGCTGTCTTCATCTTTTCGAATACAATTTTTAAATGCGATATATGCTCTTCCCACGTAGGAGAAAATATGGCGACATCATCGAGATATGGCACGGAAAATTCTTCGCAAGTTTTTAACAGTCCAGCCATCAACCGGCTGAAATCATATGGAGCATTTTTTAGTCCAAACGGTAACCGTAACGGTTTGAAAATACCAAAGCTGGTACAGAAAGCAGCATAACGCTGAGCTCGTGCCGTTAATGGGATTTGCCAATAACCTCTGGTCAAATCCAGTATAGTTATATAATTTGCATTCGATACCTTTTCCACTAGTTGCTCTATATTTGGTAGTGGAAAATACTGCGTTTTAGTGACGTTGTTCAATTTCCTATAGTCAATGCAGGGTCGGGGATCTTTCCCGGGGACTTCAACTAAGATGAGCGGGGATGAAAAGTCGGATTCGCCTTCCTCAATTATTCCGAGAGTCAGCATCTTTTCTACTTCTTTCTTTAAAATTTCACTTTGTCTAGGCGACAACCGGTATGGCTTTGTACAAATTGGTTTCTCGGATTCCAATTCAATATCATGTTTAGTAAGGTTCGTACATCCTGGCTCATTTGAGAAAATGCCAGAATACTCAGATATTAGAAGTCTCAGAGCTTCACGTTCACTTTCAGAAAGTCGGGAGTTGGACTCTATGTTTTGGAAAAGTTCAGACTCTTCATTTTTACAGGAGTTCAGCTGCAAACATGGCATTTCTTCTTCATCAGCGTCTGGTTCTTCCGTATATAACAAATTTATATTTTCTGGTCTTTGATAATAAGGTTTCAGCATATTGATATGATACACATGATTTTTTTCTTTGTCTGGAAATTCAACAACATAGTTTGTTTCAGATAATTGTTGGATAATTTGTCCAGGACCTACCCACTGCACGGACAATTTATTCGGCTTTGAAGGAGCCACCACAAGTACTAAGTCTCCCTTTTCAAACTTGCATTCTGTAGCCTTTCGATCATACCATAGTTTTTGTTTTTCTTTTACGTTTTCCATTTGCTGAATTGCGAGATCTTGGCATCTCTTCATACGATTCATAAGTTCAAAGACATATTCAACTACACTACTTTCTGTCTCTTCTTCACCTTTCAACTTTTCGTAGAGAAGCATGATGGGAGTTCTTAAGTTTTTTCCGTGAACCAATTCAGCTGGAGAAAATCTGGTACTATCATGAGTTACCGTTCGAAGAGCGAAAAGAGCCTGGGGTAAGATATTTTCCCAGTCTGGTCCAGATTCAAAACATAGGACTCGGAGAATTCTTTTTAGAGTTCTGTGCATTCTCTCCACTGGATTACTTTGGGGGTGATAAACGGAGCTTCGCACCACCTTTATTCCAAATCTTTCTAGAAATTCCGATGTAAGTGCACTCACGAAAGATGATCCCTGGTCGGTCTGCAATTCTTTAGGGAATCCCATGCGACTAAAAAGCTGAAGTAGCGCATTTACAACAGTGGTCGAACAGAGATTTTCCACAGGGATTGCATCCGGATATTTAGAAGACATGCAAATTGCAGTTATAATGTATCTGTTTCCTGAGGGTGTCATGGGCAAAGGCCCACAAGCATCAACATTTATTTTCGTAAAAATTTCTGTGATAACTGGTACGATCTTTAAAGGAGCCTTCTTCTTTTCTTGAGGTTTTCCAGCTCTTTGGCAACTGTCACAAGCCTTCACGAAATTCTCAACATCTCGGTAACAGTTGGGCCAGTAGAAACTTTTAAAGAGTGCATCTTTAGTTTTTGTTGTTCCAAGATGAGCCGCTGTTCCTTCATGACAAATTTTCATTAACTGTTCACGATACTCCTCTGGAACTACCAGCAGTCGTCTTTCAGTTCCATGTTTGTCTTCCTTCTTATAAAATAACAGTTCATTATTTAATTCAAATTTACTATTTTCCTTAACTGTAGCTAATTCCATTAGAGACTTCAATTCTGCGCTTCTATTTTGGGCGGACTTGAATTCTTCAGGTGTGATCTTCAAAAGATTAGGAGTGTCAACAAAAGGCTCCGGTGATGGTAATATACTTTTTTCTTCATCAGTGATTTCGGTTAGGTCAATGATCTCTTGACAACTTTCATTCGAGATTTCTTGCGATTTCTCTTCTTCCTTTCGTAATTCTTTTTTCTTCTTAGAACGTGTTTGAACTGCGTTTATCATATGCATTTCCACATCTTTATTTTTCTTCATACTGTCGATCAATGCAGCTGTCTTATTTCCTAACAAATATTTACTTTCTTCCCATTTATACGGTTGTACTGCTGCTTTCGTTACAACATGCCCAAAACTACCTTCTAATTCTATTTCGGCTAATGGTAGACATGTAGCAGTCTCAATCAATGGTGATCTCACCCACACATATTCACCTGTAAACATATAAGGTTTCACCAACTTAGGGCAAACCAAATCTAATGTGGCTCCAGTATCGCGGAGTATGGAAACTTCTGCACCATTTACTTTACCTAAGGTGGTATAAGGAGTCATCAGGTGATCTACATCTCCGTCAGCGATATCGTTTGCAGCCACCACTTCTTTCAGTTTTGGACACTGAGGTCTAAGGTGATTATAAGAACCACACTCGTAGCATCGCGGCTGTTTTCTCTGCTCAAATTCCCTTTCTTTGTTCTTCTGTGGCTCGTATTTCGTTTGATTCTTATACCTCTTGTCTTCAACCCTTAATTTTCCGTCTAACTTCCTAGAGTAGTCTGAGTTTTTCGATGATGGTCGATATCCGGTTCTTTTGAAACTATCTTTGATATTTTCATATTCGTCTATTTTATCTGCCAAGTCAAAAGGAGAAACCATTTTCATCCAGTCTACCAGGAAATGATCTTTTATTTCTTGGGGCGCACGTCTCTTCAACTGTTCTGTAACCATTAATTCTTTCAGTTGTTCAAGCGTAGTAATCTTTAATTCAGAAGTCCATTCTTCGAAATAGCTATTTAACTCGTGAGCATAATTCCGCCATGTTTTTTCAAAACTCTTCTGATGCCTATAAAATAACTGTTTCAACCTTTCAGCATTTAATTTGTACCGCTTCAGTATCAACTCCTTAACATAGTCATAATCTTTAACCTTTTCTACGGGTTCTCGAGCCAACATATTCGTTACTTCACTCGGCAAAACACTAAGTAAATACGCAACCCAATCTTCTTTAGAAACTCTAGCCATTTCTGCACGACGCTCAAAATTTATTAGATAGAGTCCTATTTCATCTTTCTTTTCATCGAATTTTGGGTTAATTTTCAATAATTCTACTTTAGGACCCGTCTGACTGCCACTTGAGAAGTTGGTACACAACGTACGCGAATCGCCTGTAGAAGCACTCAATTCTAACCGTTTCATTTCTAATGCAAATTCTCTATCTTTCTCTTCTTTACGTTCAATTCTCTCTTTGTCTTCACGTTCAATTCTCTCCCTTTCTTCACGTTCAACTTTTTCCCTTTCTTCAGATTTAATTCTATCACTTATTATCAAATTCACAAATTCTTTTACAAATTCTTCATAGTTCTTGCTATTTAATATCAAATTCTTTAAATCGATCATTTTAAGATCATCAGTAACCTCCTCCCCTAACTCTTGAGCAATTGTTCTTAATTCCTCTTTACGCGCCTTCGCGAGATAGGCCATTTTAATAGTTTGATTTTTTCAAGAAATTCCTCAGCAACGATACGAATAGAATTAGGGAAAAGTTAATGCGAATTCTAACCAAATTAATTTTCTGGTTCTTCAGATGACCCACAAAAAATTGTAGTAATAAACAAGCACAAAATACTCAATTTTAAACTTTTCTAAAAAACCACTTAATGTCTTAAAAACTTTAAATTGCAACCATGAAAATGTTTATCATCTTTAAATTTGCCAAAATCGTATAACTTATACCGACAAAATCATAAACATTAGTAAACCAATTAAACACATAAATAATAATAAATGAACAATGTACAATATAATTATTTAATTTTACTTAATTAATATTTTACTAATGATACTACTTAAATCAAAAGCAAACTACACCCATCTACAAATTACTTTACGAAGTTTACTTCCGTTTCTAAAAAATGATAACAGAATTAAACACTCTTATAATGTTCCCTGAGGATTTCAATTATTTTCTTCGAAAGCTGCTTAACAAACCAAAATTGTTTTTCTTTTCAAATGAAATCAAACAATATAATGCGATCAAACCATAAAGAATTTTTTCAAACTGCGTATGAGAAAATATATTCTTTTAAACAAAACACAACCTTCATAATATTTTCTGAGAACCAAACTTTCTAATTGAAGTACGTAATTTCAGTAAATACCTCTCTTTTTTCTTATGAGAGCGAAAATTAGTCTTAAATCTGAATACACAGAATAAAACTATTTAAAAGTGTTCTCAAAACTAATCACATTCACTTCATGAAAACAGAAGGTAATTCCTATGTAAATAGCAACTCTTAATGAATCATATAATCAAGATTAATCAAAATGGTATATTCACAATAAAATAATAATTGTTTTCTTAACTCAAAATGTTCAAAAAAAAAATATTTTCATCTCACACTCTGCTTAGCTTTCAGGAAAACCAATATACTTATTTTAAACGATAATACAACCACTAAAACAAGTAATTATAGCATAAACACTCTTTTACTCAAATCGAAACCAAAATACATATACTTGTCTTAAACGATAATACAACCGCTAAAACAAATAATTAAATAGCATTAACACTATTTACCTTAATCGAAACCAAATACATATACTTATCTTAAACGATAATACAACCGCTAAAATAAGCAATTAAATTGTATATGCACAACCTGTTCCAAAACGACCCCGAAATCAAATTTAGTAACCTTAATACAAAAGCACTGTTTTAGATTAATTAAAAAGGCACTGTTTTAGAACTGGCACTTACCCACTAAAAATAATCATTTCTTAAAACACTGGTTTTCGATGCACTGGTTCAATCCGTAAAGCTGCCACCAAATGTTTTCCTCATCTGTATGGTAGCGTGCAAAAACAGATGGGGACACAATTATAGGACGAACAGGACGATTTATTTCACTGTCACAAACACATCCATAAAAACACAGGGTTACATTCACATTACATATATTCGCGGTGTTGGGTATGTGCTACAACCACAAGAGTCCGTTTTAAACTCGCGGTACATCTCCATGCATTCTTCAACACCGTCGCTGACTCTGCGCCTTCTCGAACTGAAAACAAAACAACTTCTGACGTATGGTGCCATCGCATGGAGAAGGGTCTGCTCGACGTCATAACACTGTTAACTTCAATATTACCATGTTTGTTCTTTTTTGTGAACATCAAAGTATGACACCAGTTTTGTAAATTTCTTTAATACTAATTTGTTAAATTTCTTCACAAGTTGTCAGTTACTTCTCTCAGATCATTTGTGGTGAGTTGAGAGTGTGTTACACAGGATCATTAAATATACATTAAGCTTTGGAGACTCCCATATTGTTTTAAATGTATTGATTTGCTGTGAGCCTTTTTTATGTAATTGTATGCATGTAAATGAAATTTCTTATCTCCTTTTCATTTAAAAAAAAAAAAAAATCTAATTTTTCCAAAAAGTGCACAATCCAGGTAAAATTTTTAGAAAAATATTAAATAGCACATTTAGGAAAAGTATTTCATTATTTGCAAATTCAATGTAGAATAGACAAATAACTTTTGAGCAAGAATAACACCAAATACATATTATCTTTAACCAGAGTTCATTCGTAATATCTAGTCTAGTGTATTTAAAGTTTGTGATAATGCTTATTTACACTGGCCTCCAAAAGTTAAGGAACAACATTTTTTTCGAAGCTCACCATAAAAAAATGACACTGACAGTAAAATTTATGGTTTATATAAATGATAAAAATGAACTTTATGCAAATTTATGCAAAAACAATAGCTACCACTTTGTTTTTATAGAAAAGAACAGTCATATATGAGTCAGAGAAAAATGTGCAAATATCAGGCTTTCATAATTATACTTGTAACTTTTGTTAGCAGATTCGTCAACAATAGGTAGCAGGATCCCGCAATGTCTTACAGAAACTGTTTGCCCGATTCGTTAAGGTGGTGAGAGGTTGTAGGAATGGAAATGGAGTTGTCATAGGCTTATGCTCCTAGGCGTCTTAATGTGTCTCGCAGTGTGATCCACCATCTCTGGAATCAATATCAAATGGAAGCTTCTGTGCCCAGAAGACATGCTCAAGGCCAACCACAAGCTACAACACGTGCAGAATATCGTTTTATAGCTCTTTTGGCACAGAAAAGAAGAAGCATTTCTGTGCTGCAACTTGTTGCAGACCACTCTGTAGCATCAGAAAGAAGAATATCTGCTAGTATGGTATGAAGGCTTCTTCACAATACAGGTCTCTATGCAAGGTGACCACTTGTATGTGTCCCCCTCAACAGACGACAGAGAAGGGCCCATTTATCTTGGCCAAGAGAACACGTTCCTTGGACCAGACAGCGATGGGCTTCTGTACTCTTTATAGACGAGTCCAGATTCACACTGCAGAGTGATTTAGGACGTCTGCTTATCTGGAGGGAACGAAGCACCCGATACCATCAATCAAACACTGTGGAAAGACACAGTTATCGAGGTGGTGGAATAATGGTTTGGGTAGGGATCCCACTCGATAGTCACACTGACCTGCATGTGTTCCAGGGAGGAACTATGACTGATGTGAGATACCGGGACGAGATCCTTGATGCCTATGTTCGGCCATATGCTGCTGCTATTGGCAATGATTTCATTCTGATAGATGATAATGCCCGATCTCACCGAACTGTGCTTGTTGAGAATTATCTTGAGAGTCAAGGTTTGGAGCGAATGGAATGGTCAGCTCAATCTCCAGACCTCAATCCAATAGAACATGTTTGGGACTTCCTTGGCAGACAAGTGGCTGCTTCAAGTCCTCCTCCAAGATCGTTGCATGAGCTGGAACAAGGACTAATCCGTGTGTGGTCTTCGCTCCCTATTTAGGTGTCTGAGAACTTAATTAGCAGCATGGAGAATCAATGCTGCCAGTGCATTGCAGTTAGGGGTGGACACATTCCTTATTAGAACTCATTTTTGTAATGCTTCTACCACGTTTCCACAAAAGGCTTCGATAAACTGTTTTCTCCAAGAGTGAACTTTTCTACGAAAAGTGTTCTTTTGCTTTTACACAATGTTTGTGTTGCATTTATGTAAATTTCTATGTCATACTCAATAAAGAACTATTTAGTGCTCAGTTAGTCCAAATTTTTTGCTTCTATGTTCATTCGTTTCCATATTATTCACAAAAATCAGGTTGTACCTTAACTTTTGGAGGGCAGTGTATTTAGTTCCCATTCCTCACAGTTTTAGTAAAGACAGTTTCCCCTCTAAGTTCCCCTCGAGAATTGACTGGTAATGTGATGAATTTCAATAAGCAATGTGTATAAGCATACATTTTGTTTTTCATCCGAAACAAATGGACAATTCTGGTCACCTTTTTATAACCTTAAGTTTACGCTAAGAGAAATTAATCTTCACTCTTGTAAACTTCAGTTAGAATATTTGATTAACATTCCTAAAATCAGATTTGCATTCAGATTTCTGAATTAAAATTTCTATCATATCAACATACTCAGATAATGTACAGTCAACCCTCGTTAAACAGCCATCTTTGGTTCCACGTAATTTTTGGCGGTAATCAAGGGTGGCGGTTTAAAAAGGGACTTTAAATTATACCTTTTAAAACTGGTACCATGAATGTATTTACTTTTAATAGCTCAAATAATAACTAATTTTCATTAATGTAATCTGTATTGATTCAAAACAAAGAAAACTTGAAAAAGTGATTGATAAAATAAACGTACCTTTTATTTATTTTTTGAAAGGAAGCCATCCAAAGTCATCTGCTTTTGATTAGTGACACGAAATGCATCTACACATTTTTCCAAATGTAACACCTTATTAATAATTTCTGTGTCAGTTTTATCATGTTGCTCAAAATAATGTCTCAGTTTATCTATACACTCTTGGGCTTCTCTATTTGTCACTTTTTTTTTCCACAATTTCTTCAATCTCAGACTCGCTATCCCTCCGGTTCGATGTCTGTACATGACGTCGGTTTTAGAAATTCTACAATTTCATCAGTTGTCATATTTTCAGTGATAGGTTCTAAATCATCGACATTTATAAAATCTTCAGCGTCACTTGGATCTTTTATTAAGCCTGTGTGCTTCCAACAATTTTGTATAGTTTCTTTCCATAAGCAGTCCCATGCCTTTTAGGAAAGATAAATAGCATCTTTTAATGTTATTGAAATATCCCAATCTTCGTTGATATCGTTTACAGCTTTTTTTACTAGAAATCTTCTGTAATGAGCTTTAAATGTTTTTATTATTCCAGCATTCATCGGTTGCAACAATCCCATAACATTCGGAGGTAAAAACTCAATGCATACGTTACTCATATCCATTTTTTTATGGCATGGTGCATTATCTAAGATCAGTAAAACTTTTCTTTTTTGGCATTTCATTTCCGTATTGAAGGAATAGAGCCAGTCATCAAATTCTTTTTGTGTTATCCAAGCCTTTTTATTATATCTATATTTCACATAAAGTTCTGCTCGAAAATTTTTGAAACATCGTGGAGATTTGGCTTTTCCAATAATCTCCAAAGTTCTTTTGTCACTACCATCGGCATTCGTGCAGTGAACAGTTGTTACTCTTGCTTTCATTCTTTTAACTCCTCTTTCAGATTGATTAGATATCGTTTTGTTGGCATCATTGAGAAAAACAGACCAGACTCGTCCATATTGTACACATCCCTCAAGGCATATTCTTCAATAATTCCTGCAAGTTTCTTCCTACCAGCATCCACTACATTAACATCCACAGCTGCTATTTTGCCATGTCGGAACTGTTGAGAAAGTCCATTCCATTTTTTGAAATTTTGCAACCATCCATTGCTATATGAAAAATTCTCAATATTAAATTTTTCTCCAATTTCGCTTGTTCGTTTATCACCTCATCAATTACTGTCCCATGTTTTTCATTTGCTTGTGTTATCCACATAAGTGCATTCTCCAGAATTTCGTGTTTGCCATTTCTTATCTTTTTCATGGACAATGCTGATTCTTCAGTATTAGCCCATCTTTCTTTGCTGTTCTGAATATCTCCAACTGCTCTTCTACTGATATTTTTCTCCAGAAGACTCGAAAAATGATTTGCAATAAATTGCTGAGACGCCAAAGGATGTTTTTGCTTATATTCGCAAATCAAAATTTTTTCACGAACACTTAAAAGAGTTTTAGACATTTTCACAGAGAAAGAATAAGCACTGTTGTAAAACAAGTCCACACACACACAAAAAAACACTTTTCCTCTGAGCGAGAGTTTTTTGTAACACTTCTGTTTTGCCTCAGTCTCAAAAATGCTCACTCTCTCCTTTTTTGTGACTTGTGAGTCAGTCGAAAAACGTTTATGGTTGGGAGGAAATCATAGCTTTTGTTGCGAATTCGCATACATTTTACTTTTGTTTTGAACAGTTCCATTTGCAGCTGCATTTTTTGGCGCCTAGAGTATGACGTAACGAGCTCAAGAGACAGTGAACATTTGTTGTGAGTATTTCATTTCCCCTGCGGTAACGTATCAAAATCAGAAAGAGAAAAGATTCTGGCGGCTCTTTTTTTTTTTTTTTTTTTTTTCCTGCACTTCAGTCGTTCTTGGCGGTTTAAAAACCCACTTTTCCAATAGAAAATCAACTATTGTTCTCAAAAGTGAACGGCGGATGGCGGTAGTCGAGGGGGCGGTTTATCAAGGGAATTTTACATTGCAGTATATTGTAACAGATTGGTTTTCTTCCTGAGCTGGTGAAGAATGAGGGTGGCGGTTTATCGAGGGGCGGTTTAACGAGGGTCGACTGTAGATGAATGCATGAATGGCATTTGCAGAAATTTTTCAAAGTTTGCAGATAGCTTATCAATGATAATAAATCATGTTTATTATATTTGATTTTGCAAAATGATCAATCAATATTAACTTTAAAAGTAGTAAAAATGGATAAAAATATACTGTAATATTTTAAGCTTTTGTTACTTTAAAATAATTACTCTAGGGGCAATATAGGACTCTTGAGGGACACAGCATTTTTTCTCAGGAAATTTTAAAGAAAGTATTAAACTTCGCTGATAGTTTTACATTTTATCTAGGTCTGGATATCAATTATAAAAGCTTTCAAATTGCCTCAAGTAACACAAATCAAGCAATTTTGGCCATTTTGATATCAAGAATATTGCATGGATATTTAAATCTTTAAGGTGTAATATTTTTGGATGCTGATTATGACTAACAAAAAATCTTGGATGACAGCAGACATTTGTGAAAAATGGCTCTAAAATTAGGGCAAACGTATAACTGCAGAATGTCTCTAAATTGCTCGTTTTTGACAAATGTCCCGAACATCCGAAGGAGGTTAACTGAAAACTGAAAAATGTTAGTTTTTTTACTTGCTACCCAATACAACATTGAAACTGAAAACTATGGATTAAGGGGTGATCCAAAGTCTCAAAGTACAGTACAGTATTGGAAGAGAATAATGTGAAAAGTTATCACTGCCCTTGAGAGCAATCAATCCATGCCAAAGATCAACTTGCGGAAAAGCATATCAGAAATTTCCAAAGCATGGAACTATGATCTCACAGATCATATTCTCTGCACCAGTTTTGCAAAAGATGGATTCTTTCTCAGCAGTGGGAATTTGAAAAGTATAGTAGACTGACGACATTACCTTAAAAGAATTTTTAAAAGTGTAAACACAGCTGAGGGAAAAAAGCAGAAATTAGTGATGTGCTAATTGATGATTATCTTTCAATTGATTCTTAAGTTGAGATGTTGGAAACATTAACTCAGTTGGATATTTTAGACAAAATCAAAAATAGAACCAATACATCAATGCATTGTGATGAAAATGGAAGTGATGATGCAGAAATCACCGAAACTGCACATGATGAAATGCTAAAATCACTTGAAATATCCCAATTTATAGTTTGAAGAAAATACTCCTGAAGGGGTATTCAGTACATTGCAAAGATGAGAGACGCATTATCAGAAAAAATACTTTTTCAAACAATTAAAAAAAAAAAAAAATTAACCCCTTGGGTATGAATTTATTTGAAGAAACCCTTGTGTTTGGAATGTGCAGTTGTCATGTCCATGTCAAGATATGTCCAGATCTAGCGTCAAAGTGGCTGAATTTACAATCCTGTCTGGACGAAAAGTCCTCCTACAACTGTTACCAATCTGTTAAAATGAGACATGCACACTCTTGTTAATTAATTATGTCATAGTTTGAATGACAAAACATACTTGGGCAAAGCAAGTGCATGACACAATGTATTCGTCATCCGTTACTTAGGCAAAGCAAGTTCATGATATGCAGGCATCAAATGTACCAAGGGGGTTAAGACTTTTTCAACAATTAAATTTAAGGACTCAATGGTAATATATTCTTAATTTACTTATAATAAATACAACAATGTCATTAAAATTAATTATTTTTATCAGAGCTAGGGTCTGGCCAAGTTTGTGGTTGGAGGGTTGCAACTCTCAGGGGAGTGTCTTTCGCAGACTTTGTACTATTTCTCTTTGGGGGTGCAAAATTCAAATTTCGCAAGGGGCACTTATGACCCTAAGACTGAATTTTATCATAAGATGCTTTACTTAAAACCAAAAATATTGTGTAATTTCAGATGTTTTATCTTTTTTTCCCTTGCAGATTTCTTTTTGATAATTAAAAAAAAAATAAATGAAATTGTTATGATTAATTATTAAAAAGTGAATAGCTACTTTTTAAAATAATATTGAGTGTTTGTTTTATGCTGTTTAAATCATTTAAAAGGTAAATCTCTATTTAACGAGTTTTCCATATAACAAACTTTTTTGGGGATTTTGCGACTTCATTAATTTGAGGTCCGACTTTAGTTGAAATTCAGTATAGAAGTGTAAGTATGACATCTGGTTTTGGCATATCATACTATGCCTCCAGAATTATTCCAAATTTCAGTTTCCTAATCAAGGGTTGCCCTGACTTTTTTAAGTTTTGCCAACCCATTTGCCAAATTTGATTTTGGGAGACCACATTCAGCAGTACAATCACCAATATTTTCATCAAAATGTATTTTCTTTTGCCAAACTAATTTTATTTTTGCAATTTATGACATGGTGATTGACAGCGTGACTACTTCTGTTTATAGTTCCAATTTATTTGAAGTATTGTCAGTCTTGATAGTGTTACAAATTTTTGAAGTAATCTGCTCTTCAGGGGATAAATAGTGTCTAATATTATATTCTACACGTCAAATAATAAAAAATTGTATTTTGTTGCAGGAAAATTCGTTAACTAGAACAACAAGTAGGGAGTTTCGGGTGTTTCCATTGTTTAATGTAGGGTTTTCTCATTCTTGAGAAATAAATGGCACTTTGCTATCGGCACCCCCGAAGCTGGCCAGTTTTGGGACTTGTTTTTGTTTCAAAATTTGGCAGTTGTCATCAAATGTCATCAAGCTTGGCGATATTTGGTGCGATTTTATCAATAGGACCTGTGATTTTTGCTTCCCTCATTAGTGTTACACATTAGCATATTATTACTCCATTGCATTTCTATTATGCAGTGAAAGTACACGATTTTTGGTATTTTTCTAGAAATGGAATCTTGTAGAGATTTTGAGTAACATTGGCAGAATGTATAAAAGAGCAAAACACTCCAGAGAAATTCAGTAGTTGTACATGCTTGAATGCTCCTTTTATCACTGCATTAAGTAAAGCTCTGCGTTGTGTGCTTTTTTTTTGTAAGCGATATTTCTCTTGTTTTGAGGAGCTTAAGTTTGAAAGTTGATTGTAAACTCTCTGCTGTATACTGAGAGCAGCTGGAAGTGCCCACTGAATTTTAGCCAGTGGAAGCATTTTATTAAGTGAAAAATGCATCATCTGAGAAAGCTTCTGTGTTAAGCTGACTGTTCCAACTGTTTTATTCTATTTTGTTTATTTATTGGACTGTCATACATTGAATCATTGTAACACTGTTTATCTGACATTGCATGCCATTATATTTAAAAAAAAAAAAAAAAAAAAAAAAGTCGTTCTGTGTCTCCTTGGGGTTATTTGTAAAAGGCAAAATATTCGCACAAAGGCATTTTAATCAATTACATTTATTTGAAAGGTACAATTTCTTTCTCGTTTTATGAAAGGGCAACATTTTAATAATTTTATTTTTGTGATGGGCCACAAAATCGGCTAGAAATGGTCTGCATTTATGTTTGTCGGAGGGGAAAAAATGGTGATTGTTGACAAATAAGAATAAAAATATTGTTGCAGAAATACTCTGCTTGTTTCCGTTCTAAAGTCCAGTTGGTGTAGAAAGTTCTAGTAAAAAGTCCACTCATCAGGATGGAACACAACTTTATTACTTTTAGAACTTCGTAGAACAATCAGCTGTACAAAATTCACAAGCACAATTAAACAGTAATGTGCCTTTAACAGTCCACTTAGATCAGAAGCTCGCCCAAATGCTGTATTTCTCACACAAAATAAAACACTTTCACTGGCAGAAATTCAGTGAAAATATACGAGAGATTACACACTAACAGTCTCGCAAGACTCAGCAATCAATAATTTACACACAGCACTTAAATTCAAAGCTTCATAAACAGCGTGAAACACCGCTCGTATCACAGGGCAAAGCAAGCGTACTCACTCTCTCAAAGCTTGATCAACACTGAACTGGGGCTTCAGAAACACGCTTATATTTATACCCGACGCAGAAGCTAAGAGAAACTTCCCGAAAAGTCTATTTCTCGGAGATTCTACATAAAGCAGGAATTTTGATTATGTCATAGAAGAGAAATATTAGGCTATTATGTGATTTTAATGCAAGAAAACCAACTTTCAGGCCCCATAGGGAAAATTGCGCCAAATGACCAAAAGTTGCCAAGCTTCGCGACTTTTGGCAAAATATCACCAAATTTGGCACCAAAAATAAGTCCCCAAAAGTGAAGAGATCGAAGCCCTAGGATCAATATTTCTCGAGATTTCTAGAAACCCATAGAAAAAGAATGGGGAAATGGAAACCTCCGTATCTCCGGTTCTAGTTGGCTGATTTTGATGCAACAAAAAGCAAAATTTAACTATTTGAAGCGTAGTAGAATACAAATTTACTATTTTAAGCCCCAGAACAGTGAGTTGCCCTGAAAATTCGTAACATTGCCCCCTTCCCAAGGACTGCACATCCCGAGCAGGACAATCCCCAGTTAGGAGGTCACACAAATAGCTGCAGTGTATAACATTTAACAAGATTTTAACAGCATAATTTAAGCAAGTAATCAATAAACACAATAAGCAAATACAATAAATAAATAACAAAAATAATAAATAATTACACACTAATGTGAAAACTAATATATTACAAATATGTACACTAAGCATGGTGTAAGTGATGAGTAAAAGAGAGTTCCAGGGAAAAGGAAGAGAAGAGAGAGACAGGAAAGAAATGGGAGATGAAGGAAAGGAAGGATTATGCCACAGTGACTATGGTCTAATATTAATTTAATTAATTACAGCCACAGTAAATGGCTTGCCAATTGTAATGAACGACTCTTGGTTTCGAGTTAGGTGACTTACGAATCCATATGATGTCATTCAATCTGTTTAGGACTGTGTAAGGATTGTCCCATGGCGATTGCAGCTTGGGAGACAGGCCTTTCCGTCCAGTAGGATTCCATAGCCAAACTTTGTCACCTTCGTTGAACTCGTGTCCCGTAGCCTTCGTGTCATAGCAAGTTTTCATCTTCTCCATGTTTAGGTTGATCTGCTCCTGAGCAAAATAATGCACGTCTTCAAACCATTCCTGGAGATTTTCCATGTACTCCTCTGGCGATGAAGGCGTATCTGGAGGGCGGCCAAACACAAGATCGGCAGGAAGACGAAGATCTCTTCCGAATAGCATCTGGGAAAGTGTGAAGCCAGTAGTATCACTGACAGCACTCCTGTAGGCCAGCAAGAAGAGGGGGAGTTTCTTGGCCCAGTCCTCTTGATTTCTAGACATGAGGAGTGAGAGGTTGTTTAAAATAGTGTGTTTGAATCTCTCTACCATGCCATCGGATTGTGGGTGTAAAAGTGTAGTCTGGGTTTTGTCTATTCTGAGAAGTTGACATAGTCCTTTAAAAACTGCAGAGGTAAAGTTCGTTCCTTGTTCGGAATGAAGTTGCAGAGGGGTTCAGTATCTGGAAATCCATTCTTGCACCAGTACCTCTGCTATGGTCGTAGCTTCTTGATTGGGAATAGGAAATGCTTCGGGCCATTTAGAGAAATAGTCAATGACAACTAGGATGTATTTGCTGCCATCCGAAGTTTGCGGAAGAGGTCCCAAGATGTCGAGGGCAATTCTTTCAAAAGGTGCTCCTACGTTATAATAATGTAGTTTTCCATGGCTATGTTTCTTTGGGCCTTTACTGGCAGCACTGGCATCACAAGCTTGACACCACTTTTCGACATCATCTCGAGCCCTAGCCCAGTAGAAGTGCTTGGGAACTTTCTGCAGGGTCTTCATTATTCCAAAATGGTCCCCAGTTAAGCCATCATGAAGCTCTTCTAGAACCTTTCGGAATCCTCGAACGAGGGAGTGCTAACTGCCATCACAGGGTCTTGCCTTCGTCAGACTCCCATTTATGATACAGGACTCCGTTTCTCAGGCAAAGCGAATCCCACAAAGCCCAGTATTGTTTCATTGCCGGACTACATGGCGATATTTCTTGCCAACTGGGCTTATCACTGGATTTTTCCATAAATTCCACAATAGGTTTGATGTCGCTATCTGCTAATTGGTCCGCCCGTACATTTTTGTCACTCCAGGGATCTTGAGATGGTGCCGATGATGTAATTTGGCAGATAACAGGATGTTACAGATGGTAATTTTTCTCTGCCCTGGAGCAATATCGACAACTGTCTACGACAACAGTTTCATTTTTAATATCGAATGCAGCTATTTCTTCTGAGTCTGAATGAAGCGCATTATTCTTAAAGTCCAAATTAAATTTGTGTGATTTTAAATAGTCCAGTCTGAGAATAAGAGTCCGTAACATTGGTGAGATACACCACATGGTTGTGTCTGGCATTTCCAAATGTAATTTCCACTCTTCTGCCCACTTCGATCTTGTCACCTGTCACAGTCTGGGGGATCAGCGAGGGCAGAGTCCAGATAATCTTCAAATATAATTCTTGGCCAGATCTGTCCTTATGATGGTTACATTAGCTCTAGTATCAATAACCATGTGGCAGAGAACCATTTACGTATCCGCGTACAAATAGTCCATTACTGTCGCCATTCACTGATAAAATCTGTAAGACTTTTATGTGGGGCTTTTGAATATCTGGCAACCTTCGCCCTGCGAGCTGGCCACCTCCTAGTTTCTCTCCTTTCCGTTCTGGGATTTCTGTTGTTTTTCATGGGACTTTTGACCACAGTACTTTTGTACATGCCTCACCCAAACGATAGTGATTCTGTCAGAGGAGTACTTGTGGGAGCAACACTTGTTGACTTGTCGAGAACAGAAATTCCACACTTCCAGCATTTTACACTCCTTGGGCTATCTTTCGTTGCAACGGATTGTAATTTTCGTTCCATTAGATCTTCAACTTTCTTCATTATTCAGCTCTCTAAGCTCTCTGTTTCCAAATCAGCTCGCTCTTGGACCGTCACCGCTCTAACAGCATGGCGATCTTTTCTCACGGCCTGCTGAGCTGCCTCTAGCTTCATAGCGAAGACGAGAGCAGATTTCAAATCTTGATAATCCTCCATCATGAGTGCCTTTTGAATATCAGAATCCCAGACGGCTTTGGTAAAATGCTGCACCGCCATTTCTTCTCGGACATCATCAAGGTGGTCCATGTAGGCTAGATGACACAGCCTATCAATGTCCAAAGCCAGCTCTTGAAGGGTCTCGCCAGATCTCTGAATCCTTGACTTAAGTTGTATTCTAATATATTCTCTCTGGCACTTCTCTCTGAATTTCATCTCCAGGGCACTTGTGAGGGTGTCAAAATCTCCTATCTTCGTCACTCCAATGGTTTGTAGTACGTTAATTGCGTCTCTGCTGAGAGAGAATTTTGATTATGTCATAGAAGAGAAATATTAGTCTTTTATGTGATTTTAATGCAAGAAAACAAACTTTCAGGCCCCATAGGGAAAAACGTGCCAAATGACCAAAATGCCGCCAAGCTTCGCGACTTGTGGCAAAATATCACCAAATTTGGCACCAAAAATAAGTCCCCAAAAGTGAAGAGATCAAAGCCCTAGGATCAATATTTCTCGAGATTTCTAGAAACCGATAGAAAAAGAATGGGGAAATGGAAACCTCCGTATCTCCGGTTCTAGTTGGCTGATTTTGATGCAGGAAAAAGCAAAATTTAACTATTTGAAGAGTAGAATACAAATTTTTAACTATTTTAAGCCCCAGAACAGCAGGTTGCCACGAAAATTCGTAACAATATGAATCAGCAAGGCACAGGGAAAAAGGCTGCCAGGCACTTTGCTTGGCTCTATGGGTAATGGTGCAAAATCATGAGAAATAAGTTAGGCATCAAAAATGATAACTGGCTCTGAAATCTTTGTCAAAATGAAATTTAAAGTTGCGAAATACAACTAACTACCACTAATTTCAAACCCTGGTCTTTACCACCCTGCCATGATCATTGCCAGCCTTGCCATTTAATTGTTTGTCCTTAAATTATATATGCTTGAATTTTTGAATATTTTTTAAATACTTAATTTTATTAGTATTTTAGGAATTAAATATAATTTGGGATATCAGACTGGTTTACTGAGTAAAAATAAGATATATTCTTTTTTTCCTCAGTTTATACTAGTATCCAATTATTAACCTTAAAGCAACTTCCAAAAACTTTATTAGAATTTCTACATGATTTATAACTTAAGATGGTAATGACAGTTTTTGACAAATTAAAGCCTCATTATCTCCAAAGTAAATGCAGATATTTTATGAACTTTTGTAGTTTTACAAAAATATATATTTTGTCTTTCTAAAAATGCATAACTGCCTCCCTAGTCAAAAGTTGGAAAATTTAGAAATGTAAAATCACATTTCTGGAGTATGGCCTACCTGCTATTCTTTTCTATAATGCATAGGGTTGTTTTTTCCCCCACTATTCTTGGCTAAGGATATTTTTTAAGTTCATTTTTTCTTTTTTTGTTTAGATTTTGATGGTGATCCTTCCACGCACCCCACTGCTGGTCCATTATTTATGCAAAGATCAAAAAGTGACATGAGATGTAAGTATTTCAACTTCATTACTATGGTATTTGTAATTTTGGTGTTTTCCTAATTAAACTTTCAAGCTAGTCTAAAGTAGTTTATAAGCACACTTATCCCTTGTCATCTCAGCTGACTTATCCTACAAGATTCATTGTTATGCCTTTTCTCCTTAAAGTTAGCTCAACATAGCCAAAATGTTGTGTGAGTTTAATTTTCTTTTGCATAAAAAAGTTAATTACATTAAAAGACCTCATCGATGTTCCTAATTCCTGGTACATGTCATTTATTCTACATAGACAAACAAACATACATTTAAGTATGAAATTAACGAACGTATTAGAAATTGTTTTAAATTTAGCCAAAATTATTTGTAAACCCTTCTTTTTTGATTCCTCTATACATTCAAATGTAATAATGTGGTACTTAGCCATGGCCGAAGTGAAACAAAATCAAAGTAATCAATGTGTTGTGATTGATGAAAGAAGATAACCCAAAGTGCTCTCCCTTGCCGGGTATGTGGGAATGAAGAGTAGTGAAATAAACACAAAGATATAAAGTTTGATCACCAAAAATATATTTATTTTAACAACATCTGAAAAAACACATAAGGCCAGCTTCTCAACATACCAGTTTCGATGATAGCAAAGTGATGCTGCACAATGTATATATTGCTAATGAAATTTCTTAGGAAATTGGTTACCAACAAATTGACTTGAGCAGAATTTTTTTTTTTTAATAATTTAGAAAGTACCAAAGAAAGTACCCAAACAAAAGATGATCAAACAGCAGACAAAAAAAGAATTAAATAAGAAACTTTGATTTGATTAGCCCCCCCCCCCCCATTTTCTTGAGTTTCATGTCTTCGGGGCCTTACTAGAGTTCCCCATTAAAAATTATTTGACATCCTCCACTTAAATCCCCCCCCCCCCAAAAAAAAAAAAAATTAATTCATATAAAAAAAAAGAGAGACAAGAACAAAAAAAAGGCTTCTTTGATTTAACCCCCCCCCCCCCTGAGTAACAAAAGAAAAAGATTTTATATAGCAAATAAATTTTGGCCGACACAAGTTTACGATTACAAATAAGGTGAGGGAAAAAAAAAAAATCAGCACAACAAAAGACCCTATTTTTTTTTAATTTTACCCTAGCATTCAGATGTTACATCATTTAACTTTTACTAGCGTCTCTTTACAGCTTCACGCCGAAACTTTCTGAGTCTTTAGGAGCAATGAGCAGGCAAAAAGTCACAAAAGATTTCGTCAATCTTGATCTCGGGCTGTCCCTCGATTGATGGAGAAGAAAAAAAGAACAGTCTTACCGAGCATACAGCTGCAGGCGTTCAAAGTGGATTACCAGGGTACATCGGTCGGCAGGATGTTCAGACCACTCTGGTTGAGGCAAAGATGGCTCGATCGTAGGCCAGGTGGTAGTATCGGCCAGGGTGCTATGGGAGGCTGTGCAGGGCCAAGCGCTCAGTACTTTATCATAAATGGTGTTAGAGGAAGTGCAACTCGCGACGAAAGATCGTGGATGCACACCATGGGGGTATTCAAGCTCGACGCCCAAAGTTAAAAAATGAAAAAAAAGTTATACAGCCAGCATAGTGCTGCTGACCATGGTTAAATCAGTAGTTGACATTGACGATCAAATGGTGTGTCAGGCCCTCTGGCCTAAGATTTCTGCGATTACATTTTAATGGATGGACGATGAGGCAACAGACAGCCAACATTGAGATGCCAACATTGTAAAGGTGACATCAGGAGAAAAGTGATTAAATTTCAGAAGTTTTTGACATCTTTTAGGAGTCAAATTACGTACATTTCAGGAGTCGTTTTTTAATTTTTCCCCCAGCTACATATTAAAAGTATTCTTTGATTTTTCATTCTAATGCATTATTATCGCTTTATTCAAATGTCACAACCACAAAAAAAAAAAAAATAATAATAATAATAATAACATTATTATTAAAACTTACTAATCCATTTTAAATTTATTTACTTTTTAAACAAAACATAAAGAAAGTCATAAAAAAGAAACAAACAAACTGTTGATGGAACAAACTTTTTTTTAATGAGTAATAAAATAATCATGATTCTGTACATACACAAATAAACTGCCAAACAAATCATACCTAAACAAACACTACTGTTTGATTTTTCATCCTCGTGCATTATTCTCCCGCTTAAATCAAATGTTACAACCACACAAAAAAAGGAAATTAATACCATTATTACAACTAGCAAGCATTAAAGTTAATATAAATGTATTATTAGAACTTACTAATCCATTTTAAATTTATTTACTTTTTAAACAAAATTATTGAAAATGGTATTCATATATATTAAAGTGTGAAAGCATTCATGTAGCAAGATGATAACATGTGAAGATTGCTGATGGAACAATCTTTTTTAAAAGGAGTATATTCTATAAAGCACTTGACTAAAACCAATATGAAATAATCATGATTCTATGTATACATATACAAATATATAAAAGGTTTCTGCTAACACTGGCAAACAAATGATACCTAAATAAACATACAATTTCAATGCACAAAAATAAAAAAATTATCAAATATCACTATAGCATTTCTATCATGATAGACTAAGCCTTTTCCCACTAGACTTCAGCTCAATACAAATAACACTCATTACTACATTAAAATAGCAGATCATCCTTAATTTGAACACTAAGCAAACATATATTCTAAATTACATAAAAAAAGAGGATACAAAATAGATACTTAAATAAATTTCTTGAAAATGTTAAAAAAAAAAAAAAAAAAAAAAAAACTATGAAAAATTAACACTTAATATCAAGTAAAGCATATCAATCATTATTTAAAGAATTGTATGTGGCAGATTTTAATTTTGAAAGCAGATCCTTAGAAAATTTTGAAGTGTAGCACTTTTCATTTCTTGAAATAGTACTCACTTTTTCGACAATAATATCCGAAAGTGTGCCACTGGACATATTAGGGCGATATTCAGTGACATTTTTTCTTACAATGCTGAAGATCCTTTCATCTTCAGCATTACTATGTGGTATAACCAATATGGCTTTCGTTATTTTGGATAGCAAATCAAACTTTAATTCGCCACTGCACTTTTTATCTGCGAAATTTTCTGCCACATTACATCAATGCGTTCACACTTTAGTATGTCATCATTGAAATTTTCAATTTGATAACGTAGAAATTGATTTTCAATAATTTCAAAGTCGGTTTCATTAAACATATTGTTAAACTTAGATAAGAAAAAATTTAGGTGTGAAAATGGCACGGACTGCCTAATTTCCACATCAGCTACTTCAGCCAATTCTAATAAACGATTTGTTAAGTCAAATTTTTTAATAATGTATTTAACAGATGTTATGTAAAAATGTTTGACATTTTAAAAAAAGTTTCTGCTATCGTCTTCACACATTTTTTTTTCAGACATCAGATCACTCAAGAATGATCTTGCTTCGTTGCTAATAACTATAGTTGAGCTATCCCTGTGATTACTTTTGCAATGAATGTCGACAGACAAAATATCTTCCACACTTGCAATAGCAGTGGGCTTTAGGAATCTTACATACACTTCGGAAAGAAGTTCTATAAGTATTCGTCACAGTTTATGAATAAGGGAGCACTTGTCATTAGGCATTCATTTGTTCTGGTGAAAATAGTTAGAACACTTTTCAAGAACAGGCAATACAGTTTCACCTTTGGATTATTGAGAGAACTGTATATTCTGCACAAACGGTTTTGGGGTTCACGTTCACTATTTTTTTTTTTTTTTTTTTTAATTCTTTAACAACAGAGTCATTCAAATGACGCTTGCGATTCTGTGATACCTGAGAAGACTGATTTTCTTCGAGAGTAACTTTTTTTTCCTCATTTGATGCCTTAGGCTCATTTTCTTTCACTGTACTACTACCCTTTTTCTTTTTTCTTTTGGTATCTTGGTTGATGGTTCTGTTTCATCTTCAAAGAATTTCGTCAAAGGTTCCCATTGCTCCAAAAGCCTTTGATTGCACTTTTCAAGTGACAACCAACGAGTCACAGAATGCTTCATTATTTTCCTGGTTTCAACTCCACACAAGCCTTGGAAACATTTCAGAGATTGCTGTCGCTTGGTACTCTTGTTCAGAAAAAAATATATATCTATCAAAAGTTCATCGATTGAATAGGACAATTTAGCAGCAGCATTTTGAGCTGCTATATGTATTAGATGGCAGTAGCAGCCCATGATGAATATATTAGAGTTCTTATCTGCCATATATTTTGCTATGCCTTTGTACTTACCCGTCATAACGGAGGCATTGTCACATCCAAATGCGACACAGTTTTTCAGCAAAATGCATCGCTTTTTTAATTCGCGGTCAATCAGGGAAAATATATTTTCGCCTGTTGAGGCTTCTGTATTGCTAGCAATACATAATAGAGTGCTAAGCACTTCTCCTTTTGTCTCATCAAAATATCGCAGGACGATTGGATACAAAGTTTCTGATCCTCCGTCATTACTGCCATCCGTTGACAATGAAAATGGAGCGTCTTTAAGGCAAGCCGATAAGCCATCTGATGTTTCAGCAGCTATCAACGATATCATTGCCGTTGTCTTTGTCCTTCCAGCACTGTATTTAGAAGCAATGTTGGAGTCCGGAAACATAGCCTTAAAAAGTTGTCCGGCGTGGTCAGCAGCCGCAATGGGGATATTGTGCTCTATTAAAAATTGGGCAAAAAGAGCTTCAGCTTTTATAACATTAGAGCGATCGTCGGCAACAAAATATTCGGCAACAGTTTTTTTAACACTGTCGGCAGCAGTGACTCTTTTTTTGTGCATCGGGCCATTCACATGCCTCCTACAGTCATCTAAACCGCCATGTGCAATGCTGAATTCCGAATTGCAAACGGTGCAAAAGGCCGAACAGTCTGGTTTGCCACTTTTCAAGCATGGCCATTGTTTGGAATATTTCGGAAGAAATTTTTGATTCCGAGTCTTCTTCGGATGATCATTTTTATCCATCTTAAATACGTATCACAATAAAAATATAACGATAATTGAATCAAAAAAGAGCTTTCAAGTCAGACAAATTGACGTGAATCTTAAAAATAAATACTCGTGCTCACACACGCTGGATGCACGATGCACGCTCTGCTTATTATACTCAGTTAAAGTTGTAGTTAAGAACTAGATTAGACTACGAAATAATTTATCGCAGTTGACAGACGGGGTGAAAATAGGAACGCAGGCAAAGCTATTTGCTGACGTCATCAACTCTATGATCTACTACGTTTACATTCGCTGATAACACTTTATGTTTAAGGTGGAGTCTCCCATAGCAGTGACGCTTTAACAGGCTGCTCTTTGATTCGATGATTATTGCTTATGTATCTAGGACGAAACGGAGATATATATACGAGAAGCAAAGGAAAGAAATATTGTTTACAACTTGCATCGGACACACGGACTAAGAGGCTTTAGGACAATCATCGGGAAGCAGCAGACGGGCGAAACTGCGTCAGCCTCTGAAAGGAAAATATGCGACCCCCTTTTAATGATTAACGGCATAGGTGCCCTCTGATGACACACGGCGTAAGCATCTCCCGCGGGGTGCTTCCGTTGATATTTGTTTACGTTTTAGCTACTAGCACACAACACATGCGCCAAAAAATTAATGGGTACGACTCCCAGCGCCACCTTTTGGGCAAATTTCATTTACTTCTTTCACTATGGTTGGATGATTGTCCTGTACCCTCTTAGTCCGTGATCAGACACAAGTCAAAGTTGAGGATTGGGGAAATTTTCATTCGTACGAACAGATTTCCGTATTTTTTAATTGATTTCCGTACTACCGTATTTTACACTGCATTTCCGGAGTAATTCCGGAATTTCCGGAGATGTTGGCATCTCTGATGGGGTGACAAATGTCAAGCTTGGACCACAAAAGTGCGAGCGGAGAGACCGGAATCACCGACCTAGCAGCACAACGTCGGCTCTCAGAATGAATATCCCCGCCACTTCACACGCGTTCCTTCCAGTGACGCTGTACCGAGGACCAATCAGAGCGTGCCATCTCATCGGCGCGAAGCTTCGAGAGAGTTCCACCCCGCGGAAGACTGAGGGGGGGGGGAGATAAAAAAATGGCGGTCGGGAGGAAACTACCTGAAGGAAGAAAAAAAAAAAAATGGAGAAAACCAAAGCAAGGCGGCCATTTTGAATGAGAAAATTTACCTAACAACAAGGAAGTGCATTAAAATCATTATGAAATTTCCTAAAATTTTAGCAGGAGATAGCTAATCGTCCGAGACAACCCTGGGTAAAATTAGGAGTTAAAATTTAAATCGGAAGTGGGTGAAAATAATTAAAAACCGGACTTAAACAAAAAGTGGAGTGTATTATTGCAGAAACCAAGAAGTTAGGCTATTGAGAAAAACGTAATAGTTAGCGGGAAAGATGGGCAGAAGTTACAAGAAAAATTATATTTACACCTCCGGAGATATTGGAAAAAAAGACAGAATTAATTTAAAGTAAAAAGGTAATTATTTAGGAAAACCAAAAATAAAAAGGGTAATTAGTAGTAATTAAAGAATTAAACTATTGGCAATAAAAAAAAAAAAAAAAAGAAGAATCACCCAGACCATTATATCTCCTGACAAAAGGTACTTAAATTAAACTTCAATATTAATTACTAACATTAGACCATAGACATTTGACAGTTGAAACAGTTAAAATAAAATGTTACTGCATTGAATTATTAAGATACTAGCCGCCTCGGACGACCAGTTGGTTCACCATCTTAATAAATCTTGTTCGGAGAGAATCCTGTTCCTCACCGGCTTCCTTGGCACTGAAATCTCTGATTCTGAATGGAATTTAAAATTAAGATGGTTACAAACAGCAGCAACCCTATGGTAAGTGTTGGCCCCTGCTAATATAAAAAAGATGCTCCCTTTTATGCTCTACTTAGTTTTTGTGTTTGAAATGACGCCCCTTTGAAGCCGGCACCCAGATGCAATGCTTACTGTGTCGGGCTGCCCCTGGTTACAAAAATAAGATGGTTAAATGATAAAAACCTACAAAAAGGAACAAATTATTTTCGTCCTATATAATTCGGAAGAGCTTCTGGATATATTGGCGTTTATCAAAAAACGGAAAGGAAAAAGAAAAGTAAGAAAATCTGAAACACTTTCGGATTTTAAATACGCACAAAAGTGCTATATATTAAAAGCGTATTACAATCCATGGGTCTTCCCTATTATCGTTCCTTATTTCATTAACCTCTTCACCGCCTTGAAAAGAAAAACTTTTCTTTCCTTTTTCGCTGAAGCTTCTGCTGGGAAAACTAACAGAAAACGGCTTGGTACTCAGCCATACAAATGTTGGTTTCCCTGCTCAGCTAATGTCATCCCCCCTATTCAAATGTCAAGAAATTACACGGCACAACCCACCCACTGTGCACAGAGTGAGCGGGGAGATTCACCCCAGTTTTTCATGGTTTTTCAAGGAATTCTGTGGTTTTGAGGGAGGGGGGAGGGATCATAGGAGGAGCAACTTCCACCGAGGAAAAGATTATGAAGTGTCAAGCATTCGCTGATAAATTTTGTAAGGCTTTATTGCAATTAAGTGAATTTTTATTGTGGGATTTAAATATTAACGCCGTTTAACCAAATTCTTTTTGATAAATGTGTTGGCCGTGATGAAAATCACGCGAGATGAAAAAAAAAAAAAAAAAAAAAATCAAATGTTTACTTACAAGTGTACATTTGTTAAAACTATAAACCTGGAAAAGCAATAAATTTTTAATACTCTTAAGTATATCACGGCTCAGAGGTTATTCGGTGAAATAATATTTTTAAAATCCTTTCTTCCAAGTAGTTCAATAAATTTTACTAATTTAGTACGTAATGCACCTTAGGTGAGAACATTCTGACTGTCTGGAAATATCTGACGGTGTTTATTTTTTACTCTGGTTAAAGTTAAGAGACTATTTTAAAGTAATATTCTTCAATGAAATAAAAATTACAGATTCTCCCTTCCAGGAGAACATTAGGAATCTTAACCGTAATTAAATAATTAAAAGAGCAATGCGCTCTTTACTTTTAGTTTCGGCTGTACATCAAAGAAGAGCACTTAATATCTTAGAAGAGCTTATTCAAAGCTTTTAAACAGTCCCTTGTTCATTGTGCAAGTTTTTCCTATGAAAACCGAGGTCTGATATATATAAATATATAATATGCTAATAAGCAAGGCTGTAGCCAGTGGGGGAATCATGGGAATTTAAAATTTAGTCAATGCATTAGTAGCGTTTTACTTACAATGACTCTTACTGTAGAGATATTCTATGAAATTTATATGCAGAAACGAACCTTTTCCCTTTAAAAAGATTCTTGTTGTTAAAAGGACACAAGTATGTGATGAATTAAAAATAACAATAATTATCCCCCAAACCATAGTGGTAAATCTGGGAAAATCAAGTTGTAGCAGGGGTGTTTGTGGTCCGGGTATACCCTGAATTCCGGATATTTTGTGGTAGTTCATATCTGGAATTTAAGATTTTTTTTTTAGCATTGGGGGAAAACTGCACAGAAAGTTAGCTCAAGCATTCCGCTTTCAATCTTATCCCATTATTCTTGTAAATGATTATTTTTTCTTGAGCATTCTTTTATTTAAATCTCCAATAGCATAAAATTAAAAAAATAATCTTTATTTTATTTCTAATTTTTTACAAATTTATGATAATTAAAAAACTTAGTAAGATGTAAGATTGTCAAAGTAGAAAATGTCAAAAACTAACGATTTTTGACAGTTTGGATTTGATTTTTAAAGTCAAGTATTCTTAAAACATCTGCATGAGAAATATATTTATGGAATATTTACTAACAATAGATAATGAAGGTTATAACATATCTCTCCGTTAAAAAGCCAGAATTTACTATAATAATGTAACTATTATTGATTAAAAAAAGATTACTAATTTCTTCACTTATTGTTACTTGCAAAAGTTTAAAATCAACGTTACTTTCACCATTCCCTTTTCAGGGTTTTTGAAGAAGTCCCACAATCACCTCTGTTGTAGTCAAATTAACAAATTCGTTGCTGTGTATAAATAGCTCGCTGAAATTAAATTATTCTCCGTTGAGAGAAGTTTCTTAATAGCTCAGCCCCATTATAAATGGCCTAGCACCAGAGGCAAGGGCTTACCGTAAGCCCTAACATTCCCCGCAATGGGGGGAGGGAGCCTCTAAGCTGAACGGGACCTCCAAAGTTTCACCTCTGTATTTTTAAAAGAGTGAAATTTAGATTTTTTTCTTTAAGTAATTACCCCCCCCCCCCCCCCTAACTCAGAGCCTTATTATCCCATGGGCAAATCGGGACTTTGCCCAGGGTCCCCAATTTCAAATATTTTTCTGAAATATATTTTTTATATCAAAATTTTATGAAAAATAAAACAAATTTCATAGATGAGGGCCCCCAAATTCTCCAATGCCCGGGGCCCCCGTTGGTCATAATCAGGCTCTGCCTTAACTTGTGCTATATCTTCTGCAGTTTTCCTTAACTTGTTTATAGTCTGCTTTTACTTTTGCAATACTGAGTCCATGAGTCATTTTAATTCAAATAGTAATTGCCTTCGATCACCACTACATCCTTTCTCCCCCCCAAGTACAAAAAAATAAAAAAAATACAGAAGCCCACAAAAACCTGTGTGTATTTACTATATACATTACTTCACTTATAATAGTAAAGGTTACTCCCATTTGTATATAATGCAAATAATTATCTTAACCAAGAATAAAAATATTTCAAGTGCATCCAAAGCGATGTGATGATTATGGTTTGTACTAATGTAAACCAAAACTTTTATTGCCACGACTCCAAAAATTTAGAAAAGTTGCGCTCAAAACACGTAATAAAATTCACCCTGTTGTTTTCAGTGGAAATGTTTCATAATTATGTAAAAAAAAAAATGTAGAAAAAATAATACACGCTACACAGTGGCAGATCCAGAAAGTCTGTTTTGGGAGGGACTAAATTTTGAAAAAAGCTTATTTAACCCAAACAAAATGTACAATAAAGCAAAATTTTAGTCTAAACCAATGTAAAAACATTTGGGAGGGGCTAAATGATTAAAAAAGATCACTTTACATACTCAATGTGCATAATGAAGCAGAATGTTACCCTTTAGCAATCTCTTTTGGGGGGGGCTGAAGCCCCCTAGCCCCTCCCCTGAATCCGCTACTGATGCTACATAAAAATCAGAAAATTGCCCATTCTCCAAATTTCAACATTTGTTTGGAATTTTTAAGTTAGAAAATGGTTTTATTTGGATAATAAAAATAATAGCCACATGTAGATCATTCTTAGTTGTATTAATTCGTAATTTTGGGGATTTTCAGAAAAAAAATATAATAAATTTTTTTATTTTTCAGTTCTTCTGGAATGTCCTTCCTACTAATTCACTATGTTCCGAAAACGTCAGTTTTTCAGGTTTTAAGTATTTCTGCTAAAGAGGGAGAATTATAAAAATTGTCTATTGTTACACAGTAGCCCTTTTCTAAATATCTGTCCAGTAAGGTCATTATGGCCTTTACACCAGTTCTGTTTTGTTTGTATCCTGGCTAGTATTTTGTCTTTTTTCCGGTGTATATCATCAAATTCGAAACGTATCCAGACGATGATTCACAGAGCACGAAAAAATTTATCCCGAATCCTGCTCGTTTAGACGGTATAAATTCCACCCGAGCCTTCCTTTGAAAATCAGAAGAGATTCATCAATTGATAAATCTCTCTCGGGTGTGTAACATTTCTGAAAATTTTTTACAATAATATGCATTACTGTTTCGATTTTTTAAAGTGGATTATTCTGGTTTTCTTCATCCACGTAGCTTTCATTATCACAAAAGTGCAAAAATTTCATGATCAGGCTAAACCTTTTTTCTCTGATATTTTTGACAAAGTAAGGCGTTTCCAAAACTTGAATTTTCGACAAGTACAGGGACTCTCGGGGTTTTTCCTGAAATCCCTCTAGAATCAGCAAAGATTAAAACAGCAGCATTTCCTTTTTATCAGTGTTTGCCCATTCTGTGCATCTTGATTTTGGAGTAACATTGTGAGTATTGAAATACTGCAAAGCAAACAAATTCGTTTGTTCCACGATTTGTTCAAGAACAGCATCATCAAATAATTTTGAGGAAAACTGTAGAGGATCGGTTGGGTCGTCAATTTGAAATAAAATACCGGGTGACTCTGTGAAATGAAATCGAGGCGGGGCTGGTAACGGAGAATTAATATCTAATTTACACCAATTACGAACAGATGAGATATCCACAGAATCACTATCACTACTAGAATCAGTCTCAAAAAAATAATCAGATACACTGTCACTGACGCACATCATAATTAAATTCAGCTGTCAGAGAACTCTTGAAAATAATCTGAAATTTACATGCGTAAGAGAAAATCGGAATTGAAGTTTGAGGGAAGCAAATAGCAAAAAGAAAATGCAATATATGTCTTGCTTGTCTATTTGAAAAGGAAAGGAAACTCCATTATTTTCCCACTCCCGTACACTTTTAAATTTTTCCGAAGAGTTTTTCCACGAAAATTTACAAAAACAGTCTGTAAAGGAGCTCTCCAACCCAAGATTTCTTTTTATTAGTGACAATCACCTTGTCTAAGCTATTGTTAGCAGGCTTTACAGATAGAGTGATAACACTGGAATAGATCTGCACAGAACAGTATCTGCCGTTAAGCCTCCACAGTTATAGTTAAACATTGTAAGTAAAACAGTAAGTAAAATAGCGATTGTAACGTAAAAATGGTGTAACTTACACCCAGACTCGAGGTCTTTCAGTTCATACGATTCGTTTTCCAATGAGGAAATGCAACGGAAGTATACTTTTGTTCTATTATTACTAGGGATTGCGGGAAAGGCCACCTTTTGAGATGCTCTAAGCAATTTAGAGAAGGAAAATAAAATAATGTATTAGAGAGAGAGAGTACAAAACACACAATTTTCCAGGAATCGATCCAACGCTAATTACAGCTGATAAAGGTCATTTTATTATTTTTGATAACAATGATCCTCAACTTAAAAAATATTAATATCAACAAATAAAATACCTCAAAGATAAATGCATTGATTACAACGCAAGGCTCCAAAAATCTGAATTGAGCCCTACTTTTAACTTCATAGTTTCTCGTGAATATTAAAGCTGGAGTGTATATTTAGTGTCCAGGTGAGGGGGGGGGGGCATAGGGGCATGTACCCCCAGACGAACTAAATTTACACTGTAGAGATGATTGACTTGTTTTGTAAATTCTAGTGATTTCATAAGAAAATGCGACAAAAAATGTTTTGTGCCTCCTCCAGAATTATTATTATTATTATTTTTTTTTTAAATCCGCCATTGCGAGTATCTACATACTCTTTTTGTGCAATGCGATCACCCCTTTTGCTTTTAAAAGAATCCTTAGATATACAGTTTTATCACAATGGAAATAAATTTTATTTTCTAAATAATGTTCAGATTTTAAAGTATATATGAACTTACAAGTAAATAAAAATAATAAAATTGCTCTTATAGATTAGTTTTTATCCCGATCAGAGAGAGTTTTTAATGACTGAAATAACTTTATGTATTCGTTAATTATTCAATTTAAGCCGTAAAATTAAATCTGAAAATTATTTTTAGTTATGTGTATCATTTTAAATGATTTTTTAATACCTTATACATTTGATATATTTGACTACATTTTAAACGCTTCCAGATAAATCATTATACTTTTTATCTGATTTCGCATTACTTTCCCTCCCCGCATAAATAAATAAATAAATTTTAAAAAAATCCAATGGACTATAGTTCTGTGTTATAATTATTTTTATTAGTATCAAAATACAACAGAGTTTCAAAATAATCGATACAAATAATATGTCATCTGTGTTGTAGATTAAGCATTAACAGAATTTCTTTATGATTTTTACATAACCAAGCATTTCTCTTGATAACGATCAATTAAAGAAATAATTAAAATCTTTACATAACTTAATGGATTAAATTCATCATAAGTTGCTAATTATTTTATTTGATTGTTTTTTGAACAATAACCAGAATTAATAATACCGAATCGGACCTACAGATTTAACGTGTGAGTTTCATCTGTTTTAGTTAGATCCTTAGTCCTATTTTCTATCAATAAAATGTTTCTGGCCTTTTATAAAATAAATTATATTTGTCTAATATTGGCCTTTAGACATTCAAACCCAAGCCAAGCCAACCCCCGAACAAGGTGCAGTAGTATATATTTTTATTTTGAATATAAAGTAGTTCAAATTAAACATAACTAAATGGTTTTATGTATTAAAAAATGGTTTTTGACCAAATATGTTATTTTATGTACCAGTTTATTTATTTTTTGCAGTTTCCTTTATTTCTTTTCCTCATTCTAAAATCTAAATATTAGTGTAATGACTTAAAACAGACTAATAATGTACTTGTAGTAATGTACATTGTACTAGTAATGATTACCCATTGAAACGCTGAAAAACTCGTAAAAATATTAAAGTGTGATGTTAAAATTCGGGTTTCGAGACTTAACAAAAATTAACAGTGAAAATTTTAGATTTTGTTTTATTTTTTTATTCATAATTTTAATTAAAATATTTGTGTTTAGCCTTCGAACAAATGAAAAAACAAAAGAAAACCCACAAAGATAATGCTTATTTACCGGACATAAGTTTCCAATATATTTGTAAATGAGAAAAGGCCAGAGAGAGAGAGAGAGAGGTATTTGTCTTGTAAATGACACTTTGCGCTTCTCTTTTTATCAATTCCTCAGAAAAACTCTCACGGCAGTGGAGCATCAGGGGGAGGGGGGTTTGTTTCTAATTGGGGAATGGGGGCGCTCACTATCTCCCTCCATCTCCCTCTTCTAGCCCAGGATAGCTATGAATGGAACGTAATAAATAACATTCGTTTTACTTGACCAAACAAACGGGAGAAGGAACGAGACAGAATTGAATGCGCCTGCGATTTAGACTCGGGGCTGCCGAAAAACGTACAGTTGCTTCTTGACGAAATAGCTCGTCAGAGCCGAAAATCGTATGGTCTCAGATGACGGATATATTCGGGGCAGCCGGTCAAGGGGTTAAGTTGGAAAGTATATCATTATTCATGAGTGTGATTAAACAAAATTAGAATTGGTATTTCTAACATCCTTTTTCTGGATGTAATACATTAGAAAAACCTCAGTTGTTCGAGCCTCGTCAGGGGGAGACACCTCCCCCCTGAACGCCCTATTTTTTTAGTTTCATTATTGCCATATTAAAACGATATTAATTGACTATGTCATTTTATCTGGCATCTTTTGAGTATTTCGCCTGGTAACCCTATGTTGAAATTTTTATTATTGTAACCTGTTTATAGAAAAATACTGGTGATGCATATTCTACAGCTTACGAAATATTGTAACAATAGATTAATGCTCTTGTGAACTAACAGTATTTAAGTATATGTAAAATTATGTGGCATACTTTCATGTCGCATTTTTGGGACTAGGGAATGCAATCCCGATCCTGCGGTAACGGGATCCTGTGGGATCCCGCACAAATATTTGCGGGACTAGTCCCACGGGATTACGATCCTAATCCCGCGGGATTGATACTCAGAAATAATTATTTTCTATAACAATTTCACGCCACTTTCTCAATAAATGAACGAAATTTTTTTTTAATATTCATGTCTCCTATCTAACAATAAACGAATCAATAATTACAAATTTTAATTTAAAGTTTTATTTTTTTATTTCTTCCAATAGGAGTGTCGATGAAACATCTAAATCTAAATTTTTGCGCAAACTTCCAATCCCAAATGAACTGAAATATTTCATGCTAATTTATCTCTTAGCAAACAGTTACGAATTAATAATAAAAAGTTTTAATTTTTCTTTAATTCACACATTTAATTATTTTACAAAAATTAAATCTAGACCAGGAAATGATTCATTGGATTTGTTCGATTTTGTACGTTCTTTTTTTCAGCAACTAAGAAAATAACGTAAGTGTGTGAATGTAAGTATTTATAAATTGTATTTTTCTGTAAATTGCTGATTTTTAGCTACTAACATAACTAATACTAATATATTGAGACATAACTTAGTATATCTTTCTGAAAATCACGATTATAATTTTCATACTTCTGTAGTTAGTGTACAAATTATCTCATAAGATTAATTATTATTATTAAAGTTAAACTTCATAGTGCTTAAAATCTTACTTTTTCTATTTTTCTCTGTTGAAATGAAGTCCTAGCTAAATGAAATGTCAATCCCGCGGGATTAGTAAATCTCAATCCCGAAATCCCGCAAGATGAAAAACAGTGCGGGATTGCATTCCCTATTTGGGACACATTTTTCATACAATTTTCAATAAAGGGGGTGAGAGATAAAATGACATAGTCATTTATATATGGAGAAAAGCTGCACAGAAAAATGCACAATTCCAACTGAATGAAAATTTCAAAAACTTATTCTCAGGTGTATTCAGCAGACGATAAATTGTGCCAAGCGTTAGAATCATCTCCTCAAAATCACACGTCAGCCGTTTAATTTTTTGCCAAATTAAAAAGTTGCACATTTTAGTCTCAGAAAATTTCTAAATAATAGTTTTCTTTTGAGTATAAAACATTTCATTCCTGCTCCGATTTCCCATGCACACGATATTTTAATTTAAAAACAACCTTACAAATAATCTAGACAAAAAAAATCTTTATTCTTTTATTTTTACTTCAAGAGTCTGAATCATTTAATAAACTTGCTGAATGTGGCAACCTAGATAAGCTTAATTGGCGCTTTTTCCACTGTGGGGTTACAATTACGAAATGGCGGAAAGCAAAAATTGGCCTTTTGCGAAAGATTTTTTATCGATATCTCCTAAAATAATTCGAATTTTGAAAAATGACATGAATTATTGCAATGGCCCTTAGCCATACACAATTAGTATTACCAAAAGGGGTAATACATATCACATACACAAATACACCAAACAAAAAATATTTACTTCAATAGGAACTTGCATAAGGAATGTAACAACATTAAACACAGATTGTGCCGGTAAAGTTGATTGATACAAATATATATATACTAGCTAAAGTACCCGTTCTTCGCACGGGAATGAATGGACTTTTTGATTTTAATATTTGTTGCGATTACTATTTATTGTAATAAAGAGATATAGCAAAATGGATATCGCGTTATATTGTGTTCAATAATCATGCATACTGAATTTCAAGGCAATCGTTTTTACGGTGCAGAAGGCGATGCGGCGTAGCACAATCTAGTGGCGAGTTTTAGCAAAACGGATACGGCAAAAATATTCTTCGCATTCAGATATCGATGTATACGAATTTTCATGACGATCGGCTGAATAGTCTTGAAGTTCATGTGTTGACGCGACATCTAGTGTCAAGTTATAGGAAAATGGATCGTGCCAAACTCTTCCCCGTGTTCAAATATCTATGTATACCTATTTTCATAGCGATCATTCGCACAGTCAAGAAGTGATACACTTCAGGGCCATCTAGTGGTTAATTAAAGTAATGATTTGCTACAGCGCCGTCATGTGGCGAGTTATAGCAAAATGGATAACGCCAAAATATTCTCATTGTTCAAATAGCTATGTATACTGATTTTCATAGCCACCGTTTGAATGGTCAAAATTTGGCCTGCTACAGTGCCATCTAGTGGTGAGTAACATCAAAAGTAACGCAGTTAGAATATATTCTTCGTTCTCAAATGTGTAAGTATAAAAAATTTTATGCCGATCGGTCAAACGGTATAGAAGTTGATGCGTTGCAGCGCTATTTAGCTGTAAGTTACAGCAAATGGATAGTGAAAAATATTCTCCGTGTTCTAATATTCGCGTGTACCAAATTTCATCGAAATTGGTTGGACGATATTCGCATAGCAAACGGCTAAACGGAATAGAATTTGACGTTCTGCTGCGCCACCTAGTGAAAAGTTAGAGGAAAACGGATAGCATAAAAACCTTCTCCATGATAAAAGACTTAGGTGAACCAAATTTCATGGTGATCGGTGAAACGGTGCTGGAGTTTTTCAACCTCCTACACACATACCAACATTCATTTTTATCTATAACCAGTCTTATTATACGTATATACCAGTCTCAAGTAAAATCCAGTTTCAAATCTAAGCCTTGCTAAAGTGCCAGCATATGCCATTTTGCAAGAGTTTTTTCAGGGAATCATTCGAAGCATTGACTTAGCAGCAATCAAAATGGGAAATGGTTCGACCGCCAGGCATTTATTTGAAAAGTGGAATCCCTTAATACAGCCGCATTTTTTAAATTATCAACTATAACATGTTTTATTCATCGTTACCTTGATGTACTAAATGCGAAGATTTCAATTTTCTGAAATTTGGCGGATTTCCCCCAAGTTAAATCAATGTACTCAATTGGCGAGAATTCTGAAGCTACATCACTTGAAATGCCCTAATAACTGCATTATTTCTGCACGGATAGTTAAAATTTAATGCTGTATTCTAAGAAAACCTATACACTTGTTTTCAAAAATGCTATTCCCTTAAGCTCTCGGTAAATTGCGCCAAAAAGCCTAAAACTGTGCAAACCGCTAGAACTCACTCTCTAAAAATCGGCCTATCAGCCATTTTATTTTTCGCCAAACTAAAAAAAATTACATATTAGTCTCGGATATCTTCGATCCTCATTGTTTTGCGTATAAAACATTTCATTCCTGCTCTCATTTCTTATGCGCACACGATATTATAATTAAAAAAATAACCTAAAAAAATCATTATTATTCTTTTATTTTTACTTTAAGAATTTAAAACATTTTATTCAGCAAAATCGCCACACATGGCAACCAAGATGCTTATTTCACACACTTTTTTCACTACAGGGGTTAATATTACGTAAAGCTTTCTGCGTGGAGAACATAAAAAATCTCTTAAATTCCGGGAATGGAAATTAAGAGAACCACCATTCAGGAGGAAAACGTTTTTAAGTGGAGTTTCAAAGTTTTAAAGTGGACTATCATTTATTCTATATTATTTTACATATCTGTGTAAAATTTCAGGCTGACAGGTCCATTTTTGTGGAATTGTATACTACCCAAATCAACAAATTGACAAACAGAATTTCATTTTTATTTATAAGATAACCTACGCTTGTTTTTAAAAATACCCTCTCATTAAATTGCGCCAAGCGCTAGAATCATAGAAAATCTGACACACTTTCAGATTTTTATATACGCACTAAAGTGCTATATATATAAAGAGTTATAATCCATGGGTCTTCCCTATTTTTGTTCCTTCTTTCATTAAGTTAGAAAGTGTATCATTATTCATGAGTGTGATTAAACAAAATTAAAATTGATATTTCTAACATCCTTTTTTCTGGATGTAATACATTAGATGCAGAAAAGCTGCTCAGAAAAATGCACAATTCCAACTGAATGAAAATTTCAAAAACTTATACGCAGGTGTATTCATAACTCAAATAGCAGACGATTAAATTACGATAAATAGCGCCAAGTGTTAGAATCCTCCTCAAAATCGCGAGAATGCTGAAGATAGATCGCTTGAAATCCCTTAATAACTGCATTATTTTCGCACGGTTCATTAAAATTTAACGCTGTATTCTAATAAAACCTTTGCACTTGTTTTCAAAAATCCGTTTCCTTAAGCTCTCAGTAAATTGCGCCAAGCCAGAAACTGTGCAAACCGCTAGAACTCACTTTCTCGGCATTTGAGCCATTTTATTTTTTCGCCAAACTAAAAAATTTTAACATATTAGCCTCGGAAATCTTCAATTCTTATTGTTTTGCGTATAAAACATTTCATTCCTGCTCCGATTTACCATGCACACGATATTATAATTAAAAAAAATATAATCTTACGAATATAAACTAACAAAAAAAAAATCATTATTATTCTTTTACTTTTACTGTGAGAATTTAAAACATCTTATTCGGCAAAATCGCCACACATGGCAACCACGATCCTTATTTCACACTTTTTTCACTACAGGGGTTACAATTACGGAAAGCTTTTTGCGTGGAGAACATAAAAGATATCTTAAATTCCGGGAACGGGTGGACTTTCAAAGTTTTAAAGTGGACTATGATTTATTCTATATTATTTTACATATCTGTGAAAAATTTCAGGCTGATAGGTCTATTTTTGTGGATTTGTATACAACTCAAATCCACAAACAAAAAAACAGAATTTCATTTTTATTTATAAGATATATATATATAACACCCAACACACAAGAAACTTAAAAAGTAAACACAAAGGTAAAAATACAAATGCAAACACTATATGAAAAATACCAAAAAATGACACAAATTTAAAAAAGAAAAAATGATTTGCAAATAAGACCCAGCATTACACCAGGGATGCTACACCTGCGACATTTGCGACGAACTGAGACAAAACAGCCGGCCTGCGCCATTTTGCGACATTCGGTACGATTTTGGCCGTATCTGCGCAATTCTGCGCCAAAACAGCGAACATGAGTAATTTTGAATCTGACTCACGGGAGCGCGCACCGCGCGACCACGTGCTGAGAGTTGTGCCGAACATTCCGGTCCTCAAAATAAACCTCCGGCCGGTATTGGAGAAAGAAAAGCTCCCGGTGTAAAGGGAGGGGGGGGTTGACAGTTGAGTTTCCGGTCTACGTTACACCTACTGCAGCAACCTCGCTCATTTCGTAGCTACCACGTGGGGAGGAAAGAAATTCTTTTCGTCTTACTGCCTCTTCCCTCCCCCCCCCCCAACTATCCAATATCCATCCAAATACGGTATTCGAAATTAGGCGAATCTCTATCTGAACGCATTATTCCTTTGTCAGAATGGATTAACTGCACGTGATGGATTCAGTGTTGCCAAATCCTACGGTGGAGGGGAAAAAAAAAAGAACAAAAAAAGCTGCATATGCTCTCAAATTGCTCACAGATACATAACAAAAACACATATTTTACAGCTGCGGAGCTAGTATATAAGAGAGGATGGGGAGGGAAAAAAAAAACCTGGCCAGCTGGATCTGTTTATTTAAATCTTAAAGATTCCAAAGCGGCAGCACGAAAAAAAAAAAAAAAAAAAAAAGCCCAACAGCAGAAAGGCTGATAACGGATTATTTAATTCTAGTGAGTCATGACCTACTTTCCGGCTCGACATTCCAATGATTCAATTATGCTATCGCATAAGCAGAAATGCAAGAGGTAGGAAGCACAGAACTACACTCATTTTCTTTTTTTTTTAATCATTCTCTTGTATTATTTTTTATTTTTATTATTCTTCCAACAGATTCAAACATATAAATTAAAAACTTTGTTTAAAAAATACCTAAATAAAAATATATCTGTATGTACGTGCGTCCCCCCCCCCCAACGTTTTGCCGGTCAACTTCGGATTGCTTTAAATTTTTAAGACCTTTTTTTTTTTTCCTATTTCACTATGACGATCGAAAAAAAAAAGGGACTGGCTGTCATTCCGGCTTTTGGGTACTTCCGGATTTCGGAATTCCGGATAATCGGTCCTATGCTGTACTTATATACCTAATATGTAATTTTTATCATTAGTTCCATATTGGGAGACCCCTGACTTCATTTAATATGAAAACATGATTATTTGATATCACTGTGCTAACATACATTATACCTTTTAAAATTTTCAAAAATTTTGTTCTCCCCCCCCCCCCAAAGAGACCAAAAAAATTTCAGCTAACTTTTTTCTTGGCCAATCACATCCCTGTTAAAAATCCCCTCGAGTCCCCTAATTTATTTTTATTGCATTTCAAATCTTCTGGCATGCTAAATATTGTCATCCCTGGTTCAAGCCTAAGAATCGTCGTACTGTTTGGTTCTTTTTTCTTGAACTTTCTTTTAATTATCAAATTGATGGGGGAAAAATTATTTTAGTGATAAACTGAGATAAAATAAATAAAATTGGGATCTGGAGTTTTGGTAGGTTTTCTCCCAATGTAACGTGAATACGCTTTAGAACCCCTTAGAAAGTCCTCCTACCAAGGCACCCTCCATGCTAGGCAGATACCCCACGTGCAGGTTTGCCTTAACACACATAAACAAACAAACAAATAAAATTGGTTGAGAGACAAACTTGAAAAAATGAATTTTAGTTGAGACATACCGAGACAAAAAGGGATTTTGATTGCGACAAACTGAGACAAAAAGGGATTTTGATTGAGACAAACTGAGACAAAAAGGGATTTTGACTGAGACGATGCTGAGACAAACTGAGGTTTTGACTGTAGCATCCCTGTTACACTTTAATTACAAAGCCAAATTGATTTCGTGGCCTAAGATTATACCCATGACTACTAGTAGAGTTAGACAGGCCAGAAGAAACAGAAGATGGGGTTGCGGCATCAATATCATCACCATTCAAATTTAAAAAGGAAACAGGGGACACCACAGTATCTCTGAAAAAATCAGTATCGGGATCTGCATCAGACAGGACTACAACAGGCGGCATAGGAGAAGCTTGGAAATTACCAAAACTGTCATCCCAAGTGGGATCATAAGGCAGGGATCACTCTAGAGCAGGGATCACTCTTCAGGGGGGGCAGCCCGGCCTGGTGCCCTTTTTCCGGTAAAATGCCACCCTCCTTGTCGTTTTTCTCAATTAAATTCTGCCCTCTTTTTTGTTTTTTTTTAAAATAAAAATGCTGCGATTCAACTACGCTTTTTCCATTTCATTCAAATTATTGTTTGGAATTTTTTTGAGTTAAGTTCATTGAGAGAAATTATTTTATGTATCTTTTCTTAACATCATTAATTCGGATTTTGATTTCACGAGTAAAGGTCAAGATTCGCGGTTGTCACTCGTCTCGTGGCGACTCAGTTTAAGAAAGTGGCGATGAAAAAATTCATTATGTTTGCCACTTTTTATTTTATAAAATTTATGTGTTTTGGTTTACAATTACTGTTTCTTACTCTCTCCAAAATACATAGACAGAATTTACAATTCACTCGGAATAAAGAACAGCAAAACATATCCCCTCCTGCCTCCCCTCACCCCTTTTCCATCATTCTATTGTGAATTTATTGACACTAATCCCGCGAAATCGCAGATGCAGCAGACACGCCTGCAAACTGGAGTGACTCACTTCAGTAGGAATGCGCAGAATAGAAGACATTCTTGCTTTCGCACTTTGCTTGGAACAATCCTTTCTCTAACCACGTGGGTACATAAAAAAAATCCATATTTTATAACAAAGCCACGTGGGACTTCCTGATTTTTAAATGATAAAACCAGAAGTGATAAAACCAAAAGTAAATACGGCTTGGTTCGCTTATTACATTTAAATTAATTGTACTCAAAGGTGCAGTGTTGCTGAATGAAGAATTCAAAGATAACGCAAGTGCTTTCATAGCACATTAATATATGTGAGTTTTTAAAATGAGACAGCATGTTTACACATCATTGTAAACATGGCTTCGGCTCCTTTCAGACACATTGTCTTGTTTCTAGACATCCTGTCACCTGCGGAATGCAATAACAACTATCGCGGGAAGGAATTCGCCAGTGCTTTGAAAAGCAAGAGGAAAAGGAAGGGGGAATTAGTATGTTTCGACGTAATTAAGAAGCGTGAAGCAAGGACGTATTTAAGGGGGGGGTCCGGATCCCCCCCCCTTAAATACGGAAAAATCGGTAATCCGGCACCGCGCCATTCCCGCCGATGCCAGATTATCGGTGCTGCACTGTACAGCATATTCAGCA
Organism: Cheiracanthium punctorium; assembly: GCA_038373885.1. Classification (NCBI taxonomy): domain Eukaryota; kingdom Metazoa; phylum Arthropoda; class Arachnida; order Araneae; family Cheiracanthiidae; genus Cheiracanthium; species Cheiracanthium punctorium. The sequence continues at coordinate 287,167 of JAWZYV010013703.1, forward strand.
GAATTCTAAAAATTCCACCAGATTTCTTCCACCAGACAAATTTAAATGAACTAAGTAGTGAAAACTTCAGTAATTTTAAAATTGTAAAAGAACTCATCCAAGCTTTAATTACTATACCCCACAGTAATGCTGAAGTAGAGAGAATTTGGAGCAGTGTTAAAAATATTATGGGTGACAAATCCACATCAATGGGTAGAGAGTGTTTAGAAAACAGGCTATTTGTTTTACTGAGACTTGCAAGACTGCTAAGGTTAATTTGATGGATTTTAATGATGTAATTGCAATGTGGTGGCATGATAGCATGCTTTCAGGATTAAAATATAATATTTTAAATGTTTGTGTTCTTTATTCAGACTGATTTTAATTTACTTATTTTTCATTCATTTCAATTATTGACAAAATTAATTAAATGAGCTATAGTAAGTATTTTTATTATTATTAATTTTAAGAAATGTATTCAAAACAACATTGTATTATTATTCATTAGTCCTGAAAAATTTAATTTTTTGATTATATTATATCCAATATTATACCTTTATGCACATACATATATTTTAATTACACATGAATTCTATGTACGTAAGATACCGTTCAAGTGCCCACTGAATTAATCATGTCCAGTGGCCACTGGCTTCTCTCAAAATTTCTGAGTCTTGACCTTTATTCACGAGTGATTTCCTGTGAGAAAGGAAGTTGATTTGTTTATTCTCTTATCAATGGTGTGTAAGGAGGGGGGGGGGGACGTCTGCTCAGTGTCTGCTCTTCTCCCTCCTGACCTGAGGAGAGGGTTAAAATCGTTCGCTGTAGCTTCAGGTTGTAAAATATCTCGTTAGAGAAACAATCTGTCATTCAGAAGAGTAGTCATAACAATAAACTATTTTCTACTGTAAATGGCGCTTTACGGTGCTTTATAAATGCTGTAAGTAATTAATAAACTCCACTTGGTTATTGTTTATTTTTTCAGATTTTCAAAGCACATTCATCCAAACTTAAGGCTAGCTGCTCGGAAAGTTCAAGACAAGGGCAATTCCGGAAGTGTGGGGTAACCCCCCCCCCCCCCCACTCCTTCCCGTCGATGTACTAAAAAGAATAGGAAAAAATTGATTCAATGACAGGGTGTGCAGAAGTCGGGAAATGTACCCGAATATTTTGCATGGCAGGAAAGTTGGGAAATACTACTTGAAAATATCGAATTTCTGGTCAGCATCGGGCCAAATTGATGAGAGCTCTGCTATAGGACAATTTTAGGCGGAGATAGGGGTGGGAACTGTTAAGACAAAATTTGTGTCTATTTTGCAGCCACTCCAAAACAATGAAATCGTCGACGATTGCAAGGATGCAAGTCTTTCGTGACTGCATGGGCACGCACCCCTGGGATGTTCATTTTTACGTGCTCAGCAAAAACCCAATGGACAGTGCAAAAATGCGCGGTGGGGAGAGCCAGTGAGACTATTTTGAATTCATCGATTGGGAAATTAAAAATTTGTGCAAGAGAGTCAAATTCTTTCCGATCCCTGAAAGGTTGGGAGTTGTTTTATAATTATGTAACTACAAATATTACACAAAAATAATTATTAAGACTTTTTTCCTGTTTAGAAAATTCCTTGTTGCCGCCCACGATAGGAAATACTATTGTTACTGCCCCCCCCCCCTTTTTTTATTATGTCGTGCACTTGCAATTTATTTTTTTCTCGCACACGTCTTGGCTAAACTTGCGTTCTTATTACAAATTATTTCCAAATGTTATGAGTATAGTGCTGCAACTAGAGGTCAAGACGCCCTGGACAAACCTTTGTTTTGGGGCTTCCTTCTTTCCATTTCCATTTTGACATAACAGCACTATGCCTGGGGCAAGTGTCCTGTTTCCCCTCCTCTAGTTGCAGACTAGCATATATATAGAGAGGAAAGTTGCAGTGATGCTGAATACGATAAAATTTGAATCTAAAACGGAATGTTTTCGGTCATTTTCAGGTCTGAAAATTGGTGTGATTATGAAACATTTGTCGGCAAAACCGGATTCCTGTTATTTTACAATTACAAAATTTAATTTTTTTTTTGTTGTTGTTGAAATAAAGCATAATGGTGGTCTTACATAATTTTTGTAAAAATGTAGATTTCATTAAGTGAAAAAATTTGGTTGTTTAAAATAGAAATCCCACTACACTTTTGAATTAATATATATTTTTAAGATTTTTAAATAAAATTAGGACCCGTATTGTTATTTACTAAATGTGTTATTTACTAGTTTCATTTTTGTTACGATTTTCCTTTTGCAAGAGTGCATCCATACAGTATTTTGAAAGGAATGGGTGTGGTGTGGATAGAGGCAGCAAATGACACATACTTTCAGTTTTGTTTTGTAGTGATGCTGGTATGTCTGGTGTAACATAATTCAACTCTGCAATATAAATGCTTAATAGCATTCCAAAACAGATTTTCTCTCCCATCCTCTTCTTAGTACATTGACGGCAAACTTTTTTTTTTTTTTTTTTTTTTTTTTTTTTTTTTTTTTTACTGCGATTGCAGGATTTCGCGGCGATCGGCAAACAGATAGGAGCTCGAGTAACCTTAATTTAAAACAATAGTAGTTTCTTCCTAATTTTTCTTTCTTCTCTCTCACATTAAAGTTTAAAATGTCCTTCTCCCCTTTTTCTTCCTAAATTATGTGACTTTTCCTTGATTGGAAGAAAAGATGTTATCAAAATTTTATGGTATTTAGGAAGGAGGAAATGAACATACATTTATTAAATTGACCGTAAAAATAGGGTTGGGTTTTTTTGACGTCAAAATCTGGTTTAAACCGTCAAAAAGTTTCAAAAACCGATTAAAAATTTCAAAATTTGTTTCATCATTTGCTTAAAAATTTACTATTAAGAAAACACATTTTCGGACATAAAAGTATGTTTATAAAAGCTGCCCTCTTTTTCTGTGATATATGTCCTTTTCCCAAACACTGCCCTTGTTCTGTAATGCGCACCCTGCCCTTTTTCATTTCTAGAATGATCCCTGCATAAGGAAGAAAGGGGTTTGGATACTCTTTCAACATCTTAGCTTCCCAATCATCAGTTGAAGAAGAGGGGGTAGACTCAGGTAAAACAGACTCAGGAGTGTGTGGAATGTTATTATTACTAGTAGGGAAAACATCTCTATCTACAACTTTGAAAATTCTATTGACATGCACCTTTTGAACATCTGAAGGATTAGTTAAGAGAAATCAAAAATAAAACAGAAGAACATTGCTTTAAAACACGGTAGGGACCCTTATTAAATTTACAAAGCTTTTTTGACAAATGTGGTTTATGAGCAGGTGTGTGTAAGAAGACAGTGTCACAACTTTAATGTCTTTTAAATTAAATTTTGTAGGAGTGGAGTTAGCTTGGTTATGAGAGACTATTTCAAGGCGATCTTTAATAATTGGAAAGGTATTCTGGAGATTGGTGACAATTTCTTGAGCATAGGATCTAGTGTCAGCGTATGTCCTGAATTTTGTTGAAAAAATCAGGTCATATGGCAATACCAGATCTCTACCATAGGTGAGAAAAGCAGGAGTGTTCTGAATAGTTCAGTGGTAGGCGGTGCGAAAGGCCAGCAAAGCAAAAGCAACCTGTTCGCACCAATCCTCCTGAGTTTCACTAACTAAATGACTCAAAGAGTCTACTAAAACCTTATTCAAGCATTCTACAATGCCATTCCCTTGTGGATTATAGGCTACAGTGTGCATTTTCTTGATTCCTAAAACTTTATAGACTTCCTGCATTGCCTGCGACAGAAAATTGGACCCCCTGTCTGAGTACAGAACCTCCATGATACCATGTCTAGAAATGAAGTCCACTAAAACTCTAGCAACCGTGGCACTTTGTATGTACTTAACAGGGTAAGCTTCAGGAAATCTAGTAAAATAATCAGTAATTACAATTAAAAATTTATTCCCATGTTTATAGGTAATGAAAGGACCAACCGCGTCAATAGCACACTTCTGGAAAGGTCTATCGACAGTGGGGATCTCCTGGATGGGGACCTTTTTTGAAATCACGTCTTTGTAAACATGAATGGCATAGTTTTTGACATTACGGTAAAGACCTACCCAAAAAAAATTTTGCCTAACCCTATGTAATGTTCGAGAAAGACCTGGATGTGCAACAGTTTTGTTGTCATTGCAGGCTTGACTTCCTGAACAAGAGACTGAGGGACAACAAGTCGAATATTAGAAAAATCTGGATTAGTGGATTGGCAAAGAAGAATATTTTGTTGAAAAAAATTTATTAGAATTGTGAATGAAAAAAGGATTTTGAGAAATATTACTCGCCATCTTTTGGCAGAAAGACTCATGTTGTAATTTAATTAAGTCCTGGTTAGGCAAAGGTAAAATTTCACACTTAAATGGAACATTATCGACAACGTTAACTTCTCTAGAAAGAAAGTCTGCCATTAAATTTAACCGTCCGGGCAAGGGCGGCTCCAGTGAGGGGGGCTATGGGGGCCATGCCCCCTCCGAAATTTTATTTTACAAGCTTATATTCGCATACTTCATGACTTCATGTGTTCAGTTTTCAGTTTGGACAATGTATAGACCTATCTATAAAGTTCAATTACCCCCTCCAAAAATTCCGTCAAGAGCCGCCCTTCCGTCGGCAGGGGTCAGTCCAGGTTTCTTTCCCAGGGTCCTATTTTTGTGAAATTTTACCTAATTTTGTGAATTTATACCTAATTTTGTGAATTTTTTCTATTTTTGTGAATCTTTCCTTATTTTGTGAACTTCTTCCAATTTTCTATTTCATTTTTGAGCAAGAAAGCAATCACGAAATAGAATTGATTATTTTTAAAAAAATTAAAAACAAAATGGGTATAGTTAGTTCCCTTAAAAAAAGTTCCTGTTCACCGAACATCCGGGATAGTCACACCCTGGAACAATATTTAAAAAAAAATTAAATTAAAATTAAAAATATAAAGCTTTAAATCTTTACTTTTAAATGATTAAAAAATAGATTTTATAATAAACCTAGGCCATAGTAGTTTTGATTTTAAATTGCAGGTACTAAACACCTATTTACACCCCAAATTCAAACTTTAGTAATTTTTAAATATTACAATGTCTGTCAGTTTCGACTGGAAATGCTCTAATCCTAAACATATGAAAAATGCAATTTTTAAATCTAGTTAAATTTCAACAATTGAAGGGAAATCAAAAATAAGCTGCAGATAATTACAGATGGGAGAAATTAGCTAACATTTTAAAAATTAATTTCAACTTGTACCATTAAAGAAAAATTACTTGTCAGTGTACACAGAATATCCCAAAAGCACACTGACCTGGGGTTTTATTCCTTAAATATTTTACAGTAAATCACAAATGTATGTTTAAAAAAAAAAAAAAAAAAAAAAAAAAAAAAGCACAGAATTTTACAGTAATGATTATTGTTTTTCTTTAAGTCATTTATGCATCGGCGATCGGCAGCGTCGAACTAAAGAAAAACAATAATATAACTCTCTTAAGCTCAGACAAAACTGGTAAAATAGTTATTATGAATAAAACTGATTATTTCACCCAAATGGAAGAAACCATCAATAAACTACAAATAGAAAAATTACCAAAAGATCCAACAGGAAAAATTTTCAATAAAGTTAAAGAATTAATTAAAAATGGAACCTGGCCAGCTAATAAACAACCCACTCTAACTAATTTTGCCCCCATAGCCCCAAGAATTTTTGCTAAATACAAAGACCATAAAACTTCTCCCTCTTTAACACCCATAGTCAGTAAATGTGAAGGACCAACTTATGAACTGGAAAAATATCTAAAACCCATCCTACAAGAGCTCATGCCCCAAAGTAACAATATTTTATCCTCAACTGAAGACTATTCAACACATTAAAGATATCACAATAAACTCACAGGAATGTTTCGTCAGCTTTGGCGTCACTAACCTTTACCCCTCTATAGATATTCAAGAAATGAATGCAATAATCAATAAACAAATTACTTCCAACATTGACAATAACTCTACCTCCTCTACAATAAATAGCGCACTTAATCTTATTCTTAACAACTCATATTTTCAATTTAATCCTAATTTCTACAAACAAAAGAAAGGCGTACCTATGGGGTCGCCGATCTCAGGTGTCATCGCAGACTGGAAAATGCGGCTAATGGAGAGGGCCATATTCGATAAACTATCCAACCACATAAACACATGGGTCCGCTACGTCGACGATATCTTTGCAATAGTTATCAAAAATGAATCCGAAAATATCCTCAAAGAAATCAATGCAATAGACAATAACATTCAATTAACCATAGAAATAGAGGAAAATGCCACCATAAATTACCTAGATGTCAAAATCAATAGAGATATGAAGAATAATATCAATACTACAGTTTTCAGAAAAGCCACCAATAATAATGAAATAGTACATTTTAATTCAAAAACTCCATACAAATTCAAAATAGCCGCCATCCGATTATATGTCAATTGCGCAATTACAGTATGCTCAGACGAAAAACTACTCAATGAAGAACTCCAATTTATTAAAACACAATGTAAAAACGCAGGGTACCCAAAATCAATCGTAAAAAACCTTTTCAAAAAGAGAATAAAAAAACTGGAATAAATTAATAACTATCAAAACCCGAAACCAAAATTCACCGCCATTCCCTACTGCAGGGGAGCCGCTCTAAAAATTACAAATGAAGCCGCCAAGAAAAATATCAAAATCCCCATAAAACCTAATCAAAGTATCTTCAAACGCATTTGCAGTGATAAAGATACTATTACTCTTGATGAAACAGCCGGTATTTATAAAATAAATTTTACAGACAATAGTACTAATAAACCAAGCTGCTATATTGGAATGACGAAACGGAAAATCAAAGACCGAAAAAAGGAACACCACAATGACATTAAATTTAATAAAACCACTACTGCCCTCTCAAAAATAGCCCAAGAACGCCCCATAGAAATCAACTTTAATAATAGCCAAAAGCTCGCCAATTACAAAAATAGTTATTATGCCCTAAACATGGAGGCCTTACAGATTATAACATCAGATGGCGCTATAAATGATATGACGCATGAGCAGATAGATCCTGGGTGGAACGCCTTGCTGAGGAAGAGAACCAGGCATTTTGAATTAAGACCAGAGCTGAAGAAGGTGGTGGCTGCCACCGAAAGTGCTACAAATGGATTTTAAAGTGTTTTTAACTGTTTTTAATGATTTTATACTATCCATATTCTTGCTTTTAGATTTCTGAACATTTACTACACGGTGCATAAATGTGCCAGTTTGTAAAACAAAGTGCTTTCTTTTAATCTCCTCCCCAACCTGGCTGCCCTTTTTACATACGCCACTGGCTTTATTCATGAAGAACGTTGTAATTATCCGAGAATGACAGCTGTCGTCACCTTTTCTTCTGGCAAATGAGCCTTATTAATATTATAGTGGAATAAGTCTTGATGTTTAATTTTTTGGCATAAACACAACTCGCATGAAAAGAAATAATAAATGAGCGCTCGCTACAAGTCTGATTTTTATTCCCAGAAAGAGAGCTCCTACATAGCAGGTGGGGGGAACTTAGGAGGAAGAACAAACAAGTGCAGGCGTCTGCTTCAAGCTGCAATCGTAGGCGGTGTAATTTATCCCCCTGGCTTAGGGCCTCCAATCAACTTACCTCCCGTCATCATCATCAACGTTGTTTACATTTAGGCCAAGATATTATTGGGTGACTATCGGCAATTGCTAAATGATAATTCCTTAACTCAATTGAGTGCAATAGTTATTTTGTGAAAGGGCTGTTTTGGTCAAACTGAATTTTGTGAAGGGTCCGTTTTTCCGATATTGAATTTTGTGAAGGGTCCGTTTTTCCAATATTGAATTTTGTGAAGCAGGGTGTCTACCGCTCCGGAAAGTCTGGAAAAAGCCGGGAAATTGGAAAATGGGTCCGGAAAGTCTGGAAAAAACCGGGTAATTGGGTAATGGGTCCGGAAAATTCACCAAAAGAATCAATTTTTTTTCGTGTTCTTTTTTTTTTACCCTTCCTCTTAAATTGTCAGACTGGAACCGAAAGTAACTGCAACGCATTTTTCAGACCGCGAAAGCAACAAGCGATGTGTTTGTATAAGGAGGGAAAAATGGGGGATCATTAATCGTGATGGGAGGGTAAAAGACAAATTATCTTACTTGGTAACTTATGGGTTAGGACCATCTTTCCAAGAACAGTTGGTTAATTCTATCATAAATTGCGACTAACTACTTCTGTTTCTTTTAATTGATGAAAGCTTAATCCTGTATTTCAAGAAGTTGTACAAAATATGCAAATATAAATAAATACAAGGGAGAGGGCATTGTGCAATTCCCCAAAGTAAAATGCATTGGTCAGGAATTTTTTTCCCGGGACCTCCCAAAAGTCAGGAAATTGACTTTCAGAAATTTGGTAGACACCCTGTGAAGGGTCCGTTTTTAACTTGTTGGATTTTGTGAAGGGTCTGTTTTTGGACCGGATTTCGACCTGGACAGACCCCTGGTCCGGGTTTGTGTACAATGGTATAGTCATATTGCTGTAATGTCATAATCCAGCAAGCTATGCGAGAGGTAGGATCCTTCAATTTAAAAAGTTGTGAAAAGGACTGTTGGTCAGAAAAAATAGTAGCATGGGTGCCATAGATATATTGTTTGAACTGGTTAACACCAAAAACCACAGCAAGGGCTTCCTTTTCCACGACAGAATAATTTATTTCTGCGGTAGAAATTTTTTTTGAAGCAAAACAGACTGGGTGCGCACTGGTTTAGGATACTGCACCGACATGCACATCTTTAAATGGGGTTCTGTGATGGCTGTCCGGTATCGATTTGAAGTCCTAGTACCCACTGTGAGATTGTATGCTGCAGCAGTTGGCCCTACTTTTGTTTTAATGGGCAATAATGCACGCCCCATAGAGCTGACATCGTCGTTGACTACCTGGAGAGTGAAGGGATTGCGCGTATGGCGTAGCCAGCATATTCGCCCGACCTTAATCGCATTGAAAATCTTCGGGATGCTCTCGGCCGTGCTGTATCTTCACGCTTCCCACCTCCAGCCACTCTTATTGAGCTGGAAACTGCTCTACAAGAAGAATGGCAATTGCTTAATTCTGTGGTGGTTGACCCGCCTGAAAGCATGGTCACAAGGTGTAAACTTTGTATACAGATGAGGGGGATCACATACCCTATTAATGTCCTTTTTTTCCATTTTATGCTGTTTATTTTCACTGTATACATAATTATGTTTGTCTCCAGTATGTCATTATTTGATAACTTTCAAAAATTTAATATTGTTTTCATTTCTGTATATAATTATTCATTTTGTTTTATGCATAAATATATATGCTACTTTCCTGCCAAATTTTGTGTCAATCAAAGCAGTTTTTGTTGATTTTTTTGCATTTTACATCTTAAGTGTAAAGTACATCTTGCTGTGCTTAAGTTTTGGAAGTGAGTGTATTTCCGTAAAAAATCTTAAAATGATTAGTATACTTTCATCTAATAAAGTTAAAATTTATGAAGTGTGCATCTTTATTTTATGTGTAACAGTTTGGTCACTTAAAAGTAACAGGGTCATTGTCATTTTTATCCTTAATTTTAGTTACTATTTTCACTAGTTTTTAGACTGTCACTCATGCTAAGTCCTGTACATAACAATGACTATCTTGTAGTATTATCAAATTTAAGTCAGTATTCCAAATGTACGATATTTATTTTCAAAATCTGGTCAGCTTAATAACATAATGGTATACAGATGTGTGTATGTTGGCTTCAGTAAAAATTAAGCTGTCCTTTTGCTTCTGATAAGTTCTTCATTTTGAAATAGTGTAATTTCTTTATCTACCTTGAAGTTTCTGGATTTATAAAGAAGTTTATTTTTTCATTTCAGATTTCCATGAAAAACGTAGAAGTCATTGTAATGTAAGTATTTCTTTCCCTCCTGAATATTATATTAAAGTTCCTTTTTTTGTTTTGAGGATATTAAGAATGTTTGATCAAACAACTTTGCATTCAATAGTACTTCTCGGATTACTCTCTTGATAACTCCCCATTTTCCTCGTGGGGAAGTGTATTTGTTCTAGTCTACAAATCAAGATTTTTATTGAGTAAAATGGATTTTTGAACACAGTGTTATAGCTGCCATACCTCCCGAGTTTTCCGGGAGACTCCCGAATTTTAAAGCGATCCCCCGAACTCCCGGAAAATTTATAAATCTCCCTAATTTTTCAAAAATCATATCATGATTTCATTAATAATCAGTTTTTATGGGATCTTCCGGTACTTAAATGCTAAAGTACTAAAATGTCAGCTGTGCCATACTGCACCATTTATATGCTTTACAGCCTGATTTGCACCATTTTGCCCAAATTGCCTATATTGTCATTGCCGTGCCAATTGACACGGCCACTAATTGATTCGACACCCCCAAATCCAACTTTTTTGGCAAGAAAATTTTTGAAAATATTAAGCTTAGGGAGTCTACCAGTCAGGAAAGTCTGGAAAATGCCAGCAAAATAGTAAATAGGTCAGAAAAGTCTAGAAAAAGCCTGAAAAATGTAAAATGGGTTGGGGGTAAATTCTCTGAAATTTAAAATTTTCCTTTCTCTAAATTTCTTGTCAGGGTTTTTTTTTTTTTCAAAATCTCTTTGGAGTCCAGATAGTGAAAAATGCTGATTAAAATTATTTATGTTTAAACAGGGTTTCTAGAGACCTGGAAAGTCAGGGAAATTAGAAGAAATTGAAGAAAGGTCAGGAAAATGCAAGAAAAAATTCAATTTTGCCGCAAAATTAAGAAAATATTTGCTGTTTAACCCTAATTGTAGATATTAATTCTTGTATATATTAATTTTATTATTATTTGTAAAAAAAAAAGGCCAAAATATATAAAAAAGTTATTAAAGGTTGTAATATCAGCCTTATTATCGCATGGGCAAATCAGGACTTTGTCCAGGGCCCCCGTCTTGAAAGGGCCCCCAATTTCAAAAATTGTTCTGAAATATATTTTTTATATCAAAATTTTATGAAAAACCAACCAACGGGGGCCCCCAAATTCATCCGGGACCCCCGTTGATCATAATCAGGCTCTGTGTAATATTAAGAATAGGAATGCAAAATTCGGGAAAGTGCGCTAGATAAAAAGTCAGGGAAGAGCATGATAGATGTCAGGGATGCAAAAGCTGTGAAATCTGTAGAAACCCTGTAGAATGAATGATTCAGGATGTATGTGATGTTCACACCTGTTTCACATTCTGTCTTGAAGTGTTTCTTGTGACAGAAGTGACCATTGATAAAATAAAATAAAAATTTTCTCTAGTATTGTTCCTAATTCTTGTAGATTTGAAGTGTAGTACATTAAAAGATAAAACTTTGCTTGAAATTTGGTGTCTGCTTTTAACCCTCTCGTCACCGAATAATGAAAAATCAGAGAAAAATAATCTGTCTAGTATTTAATGCATCTGAAATACTATTATAAATCATGCAAAAATATTTTTTTCTAATGTCGATTAATATTAGATTTTTCTAATATTAATTTCTGCATTTTCGAAGCATTTTGTTATGCTAAAATTAATTTAAAAGGATACACATATTAGGTAAGGGTTGAGGAATAAGAAAAAAAACTATACTTAACTTAAAGAAAAAAAAAACGGTAAAAAAGCAGCGTAAATATTTTCTTAATTTTTCTCCTGAAACAATGAAGCAAAAACTGTAAAAAATGGTCTAAATTGACTAGTACTGCAATCTAGGCACGATTTATGCATCTAGTTAAGAGCCTCATATACTTTCTACATGAATTAATGATATTGATATCACTGAGAGAAAAAAAAAAACTAAACTCAATTGTTTTCTCTCTAAATATTGCTATTTGAAGTAGGAGCCTCATATGAGGTTAAGGGTGACGAGAGGGTTAATATTGTCATTTGGATATATCACACAAGTACTGCCTGTAACACAAGTAGTATTAGTCACTATTAGGGAAATTTGAACTAACTATAGTATGTTACTTGAAACTCATAGTAATATTTTTGTCTATTTAACTTAAGTACACCAATAATTGTGTTACAGTTGAAAATTTATTTCAAGTAAGTTGTAGAAAAATATTACAATATAAAAAGGGCTTATACTGTTGAGGGGGTTTCCTAAAGTAAACTGCATCTAGGGTCAAGAAATTCTTTCCAGAAGCTCTCAAGTCTTAAAAAAGTCAGGAAATTGACTTTCAGTAATTATTTAGACACCCTGAAGCTTCATCATCCTCATTGATAATAAATATTTTTCCTTTAGCATACCTTTAATCAAATCTACAAGTGTACTAGTAAATACTAGTAAAAATTTTCTCATATTTCCTATTTAGTTTTAAAGCTATTTCTTTTTTCCTAAAATAAGAGCTAAAAAAAAACTTCATAGGGAAGGTTCTAGTATGAATGACAACGATGCACAAAATTTTAAAGTGAGAGCTGAAACAAAGAATATTTTGACAAGGAAAGAAATATTTATAGTAGCAAACAAGATTGTAACTTGATCGTACTTTTCCCTTTCAATTGCTTTTTAGAGGATCTACCACAGTACTCTTTATTCTGTGTTATAAAATTGCTTTTTTAAATTTGATTGTTTTCAATAAATGAGTTTTAAATGCTATCAATTTGTTTTGGAATACATGTGTAAATGTGCATGGTTTCTAATAGATCAAGCATGTGTCTGAATTTTTTATAGTTAACTAGGGATTTTTTGAATCTCCCTAATTTTTTTTAATAAAAAAACCACCCTAATTTTCATTCTTTAAGTATGGCAGCTGTGCAATGTTATAAATTTTTGGGATGACCTGCTCCTTGGGGGTTGAATTTAGTCTAAAATTTGTATGCTGTGTGTCGCATAATTAAAATTCATATTTTGTTCCATGAAAATTGGTCAACTAAAAGCCAAGATAGAGTTTTGGATGGAAGTGTCCCCCTTGTTTAACATATGGTTTGGTGATTTTTCTCTAAATATATGAGGTATTGCTTAGCAGACTTAAGTTTTGCAGACACTTTTGGTGCTAAGTTTGGTGGTAGTGTTTCAAAAAGTCGCCAAACTCGGCAACATTTGGCACGATTTCATTAATAGGGTTTGTAAGGTTTGCTTTTGTGCATAAGTATTATGCACTAGCATTAGTATTATTGCACAATCAAGGTTCCCGATTGCTTGGAATTTTTTTAGAAACGTAATCTCCCGAAATTGCCAAAAATTTCGGTGAGACTATGCAAAAATGGCAGATCATGTTAGTTCATTAAAAAATTTTTTTAAATTTTTTATTTGGGAATACCTTATTCCCCCGTACACGATATATATTTCAGTTACACACATAACCATCATCAGTCGTTTCTGGATCTCACACTAATGGCGGCTTCCTTTTTCTCTTCGTTCTTCTTCTGGAAATTTCGATGAATGACGTCATCCCATGATTGGTCGATTGTATGAAGCGCATCGTTGATGCTGCCATCTGTCATCACTATTTCTAAGCTCTCACGAATGTAGGCATATATACTATTTTTAAAGTTGGCTATTTTTTTAATATTTTTAAAATCAATGGTAATGGGCTCTTCCAAAGCAAAACGGGCCAGAGCGGTACTTTGTTTCTGGAGGTTAATGTCTTGAAAATGTTCGTTTTTTCGCCCTTTAATTTTCCTTTTTGTAACACCGATGTAGCAATTTTCTTTATTAGTATCGTTTGACATAAAATTAATTTTATAGATCCCTGCGGTTTCGATGGGGTTGATTGGGTCTTTTTCCGATCTAATGCGCTGAAAAATTGTTTTATTAGGTTTAATTGGTATACGGAAGTTCTTTTTACTGGCGATATTAGAAAGTTTATTGGCTATCCCCCGGCTAAAGGGGATAGCGGTAGTAAAACGTGGTTTATCTTTTTGACGGTTGTCTATAATATTTAATTTATGTTACCTAGCTTTGAAAACTTTATCGAAAATTTCTCGAGGGTAGTGGGCGTCTTGACATTGTTTCCTTATGAAAGCAATTTCTTTTTGAAGGAGGTCGGTGTTAGAACAAACTTTGAAAGCGCGGTCGATATAGGAACGAAGTTTGTTCTAACACCGACCTCCTTCAAAAAGAAATTGCTTTCATAAGGAAACAATGGCAAGACGCCCACTACCCTCGAGAAATTTTCGATAAAGTTTTCAAAGCTAGGCAACGTAAATTAAATATTATAGACAACCGTCAAAAAGATAAACCACGTTTTACTACCGCTATCCCCTTTAGCCGGGGGATAGCCAATAAACTTTCTAATATCGCCAGTAAAAAGAACTTCCGTATACCAATTAAACCTAATAAAACAATTTTTCAGCGCATTAGATCGGAAAAAGACCCAATCAACCCCATCGAAACCGCAGGGATCTATAAAATTAATTTTATGTCAAACGATACTAATAAAGAAAATTGCTACATCGGCGTTACAAAAAGGAAAATTAAAGAGCGAAAAAACGAACATTTTCAAGACATTAACCTCCAGAAACAAAGTACCGCTCTGGCCCGTTTTGCTTTGGAAGAGCCCATTACCATTGATTTTAAAAATATTAAAAAAATAGCCAACTTTAAAAATAGTATATATGCCTACATTCGTGAGAGCTTAGAAATAGTGACGACAGATGGCAGCATCAACGATGCGCTTCATACAATCGACCAATCATGGGATGACGTCATTCATCGAAATTTCCAGAAGAAGAACGAAGAGATAAAAAAGGAAGCCGCCATTAGTGTGAGATCCAGAAACGACTGATGATGGTTATGTGTGTAACCGAAATATATATCGTGTACTGGGGAATAAGGTATTCCCAAATAAAAAATTTTAAATAATTAATCCGCCGTATTAAATATTGTTTTATCTGTTTTTATCATGTTAGTTCAGTTCAGCTGAACAGCATACAGCAGTTCAGTTCAGCTGTGAACTTGCTTGCTGAGAATGCTTATCTATGAGAGTCATAAGGCTCTGTATTGTATGTGCATTTTTTTTAAAAGAAGCCTATTTTTGAAGGCTGTGAATTTTTCATTGTTGTACACTGAGGAACAGATGACAGCTTCGGATGACAATTTCTATTAAGTTTTTAGACTGTGGGGGGATAATATTGTATGCAAAATACAGCATGTGAAAACACTTCAGTGATCTACTGAATGTTAAAATTGTGTTATTTCTTTTCAATTTCTGTGAAGTATGTATTGGTGATTGTTCTTTAATTTCTAGAGCCAATAAAATTGGTGTTTAGTCCTGGAAAGTGGACTGATTTCTAGGACTTTCCATATGCACTGGACTTTTGAGCTACATACCTAAAAACTAAACAGTTTTCTGTGACACTGATGTCAAGAATTGAAGTTGCCCTGAAAACATTCATGAGTTATGAAGTTTTCTCAGATATGCATCTACTATCGAAAATTCATAGAGGGTTTTTCTATCATTGCAAGGCCACTCCACAAATTGACCGAAACCAGATAAAAATTTCTATGAGCTCTGAATGTGAGGGTACAACCATCTAAAGATGGCTTTACCATCTGCACTGATCCATTCGTTTCTTCATCCTGACAAGCATTTATTCTAGACATAGATGCAAGTAAGGCGAGTGTTGGAGCAGTTCTATTCCAGGAGGGTCATTCTATGTCAAGTGAACAAATGATTTTTACCTTACTATTTTGAATTGTTTTCATTTTAAGTATACATAAAGTACTATGAAAAAAGGTCTGAAATCTACTTTTTTATCTCATTTTATTCTGGTATAACAAAAGCTTAAAAATCAAAAAAATTTAAAATTTACTTAGGACTATGCTGAACATAACATAGAACTAAAATATTTAAAAAATTAAAATATCATTTTATTCAGGAAATCGCGAACTTTAAATTGGGATATCTAACATGACAGCATTACTTTAAAGTAAAAAAATAAATTTAACAAATTTAACCAGAGTTAATTTTTTAAAAATTGTACTAATTCTGAAGTATTTTTATAAATTCTCTCCAAAATGTCAACTTGGGATCTCAATGAGATCATGGAGGGGGGGGGGGAACTATTTATGGAGGATATAGCCAAAGAAAAAAGAGCATAATATATATAATAGTGTATGTAAGATTAAAAGCTATGCCATTCATTTTAAACAATGTTTTAAACCATAGTAATAGTTTTAAACAATATTTCATATGTTGTTTATTTTACCCCACCCCCTCCCCCCCCCAAAAAAAAACACATACATGTGCAACAAAATTAAAGAAAAACAATACTACTCATAAAACTGGTATGGAAGTGTTAAATTTTAGATCATTTACATATGATTTTGTGCCATAACTTTTGTTTTTGTATATTTTTCAAGAGCATCTGTAGCAGCATACATTTCTCTTT
The DNA here is from genome assembly GCA_038373885.1 of Cheiracanthium punctorium. Lineage (NCBI taxonomy): Eukaryota > Metazoa > Arthropoda > Arachnida > Araneae > Cheiracanthiidae > Cheiracanthium > Cheiracanthium punctorium. The sequence goes on from JAWZYV010013703.1 coordinate 303,552, forward strand.
ATGTTAAAGTGCAGCTAGTTGCAGTCTGTGGCTCAACCTTAGTTTCAATTTGTTCTGTTCAAACTTTGAGAACATCCTGGTTTCCTGGATAAATAAATGATAAATCCAGGCTATTTGGGTACAAAAAAGTTGCAGTTACTTCTTAGTTTTGCAAATCTATTGAGCAAACACTCTCTAACCACCATTTTTTGTCATATTCACAGGTTACAAATCTATTTATTTCAGTTATGTTTTTAAAATTTCCATTTCCTTCAATAGAAGATTTTCCACTCTCAGTGCTGAATGAGTATTTTGATCACAATTTGTCTACAACTTAAAAGAACAAATTTATGGCAATTTGTATTACAATACTATGTGATCTGCATCTCAATAGCTAATCAAATCGCAAAATCCATTGTCAACAAGCATTAGTTTGTTTAAACGCTGTTTCTCATATGGCCAAGCAAGTGTTGCAAATTGTTCTAGTTTGAATGCACATACCAGTTCCTTTATTTTAGCAGTGCATTAAATGTTTTCTCTTTATGGCTGGGAACGAAATACACGATACAGACTTTTTTATTTTTTCAACACCTTTAATGCCCCATAGGAAATTAAAATAATTATAGGTATGCCAAACTTAAAAACAGTAATTTAACTTTTTGTAATAGATAGCACTGTGTATGTCCAAAAATGGATTTTTTAAAATTTATTTATTTTTATTTTTTAAGAACTGTTATCATGGAGTGCCACCTACAAACATAAAGCCATTGCTGAAGTGCCCAAGAAATTTTATTTTACACTAGCCACCTCCGGCGACCAGTTGGTTCGTCATTTTAATAAATCTTGTTCGGACAGAATCCTGTTACTCACCGGCTCCCTTGGCACTGAAATCTAGAAAGATTCTGAATGGAATTTAAAATTAAGATGGTTATAAACAGAAGCGCCGCTAGGGTAAGTGACGTACGTACTTAGTTTTTGAGTTCAAAATGATGCCCCTTCGAAGCCGGCACTCGGATGCGATGCTTATCATGTCAGGCTGCTGCTGGTTACAAAATTAAGATGGTTAAATGATAAAAACCTACAAAAAGGTACAAATTATTTTCGTCCTATATTAATTCTGAAGAGCTTCTGGATATATTGGCCTTTATCAAAAAATGGAAAGAAAAAAAAACAGTAAGAAAATCTGAAACACTTTCAGATTTTAAATATGCACTAAAGTGCTATATATTAAATACGTATTATAATTTATGGATCTTCCCTATTTTCTTTCCTAATTCCATTAATTTGGAAAGTATATCATTATTCATGAGTGTGATTAAATAAAATTAAAATTGATATTTCTAACATCTTTTTTCTGGATGCAATACATTAGAAATAGATGGGAAAAAGCTGCGCAGAAAAATGCACAATTGGAACTGAATGAAAGTTTCCAAAACTTATTCAGGTGTATTCATAATCCAAGTATCAGGCGATAAAATTATGATAAATTGTGCCAAGCACTAGAATCACATCTCTCAAAATCGCATATGAACCATTTTATTTTTGGCCAAATTAAAAAGTTGCACGTTTTAGATTCGGAAAATTTCCAAATTCTATTTTTATTTTGAGTATAAAACATTTCATTCCTGCTCTGATTTCACATGCACACGATATTTTAATTAAAAAATAACCTTACAAATAATCTAAAAAAAAATGTTATTCTTTTATTTTTACTTCGAGAGTCTGAATCATTTAATAAACGTGCCAAATATGGCAACCTAGATATGCTTAATTCTCACTTTTTCCACTGCAGGGTTACAATTGCGCAATGGCAGAGATAAGAAATTAGCCTTTTGCAACACGTTTCTTATTGATATCTACTAAAATAATTCGAATTTTGAAAAAATCGCTTCGAGGTATGTCAGGACTCGTCCAGGAGAATTTTCATACAAAATTTGGTAGGTCTAGGATCAACCGTCTAGGAGCTATGTGAGACACAGACAAACTAACTAACATTTTACAGTTCGTTTTATTTAATTTACATAGTGGAAAATGATACTGGTGGCCCATAGGTGATGCTCACGGCACATAAAGAAAAAATTTTGAGACCCACTGGTGATGCCCATGGCAGTGAACGTGTTAAGTATGATTCCAAATTTTCCAGAGGTTTTAAAGCTATAAACATGAATCAGTGTAATTTTTTTCTGAAATTTTTATTCATATAAATTCTTGAATTAAATTTTTAAGTTTCGATTTTCTTTTTAAATTAAAGAATTTAAAAGTACACATGTAATATTTTAAAACCCATGATATTCTGAAGACAGTCATACTTTTATTTTTTAAATAACTTAACCTTTTACAGACCAAATTGAGATCCAGGCATATTTATTTTTTTTTTTTTTTTTTTTTTTTTTTTTTTTTCATATTTTGTCTTCTAATGTGTTAGTTAAAGGATATTAGTCATTTAAATGGGAAGGGAAATATTGTATAGAATTTTCACTGCGTTCCCAATTAGGAACATCGGACATTTCTGACTATACTTTTACATTGATTTCAAAAAGGGAATACACTGATGGGTAGTTTAAATAAAAAGTGAAATATTAAGAATTAATAAAAGATTTAGTAATTAAAAAACTTTGTAAAAAACACACATAAGAAGTAACATAAGTCCTCTTTCCTTTTACTTCTTATGTGTGTTTTTTACAAAGTTTTTTAATTACTTTATCGTTTAACACCAGTATTTTGAGTGTTTTTTCAGTAATAAAAGATTTATTTTTCTAAGTAAAGATATGAATTAAGTTTGATTGGGGGTAAGGGTGTATCAAGATAGCTCTGTAAAAATTTTATGAAAATGGCTATTTTCATGATTTTGTGTCCAGTTTCCCTTGAATGATTGAAATGCAACTTCTATTTCAAAAAATCAAGTCATGTTTTAACTTTATCTGCTAATTTTTTCAAGTCAATATTGATAAAATTTCAGTTTTGAATAAATTTTTAATTTGATGTTCCCAATTGGGAACATTGGCCTGTAAAAGGTTAATTCTAGATTGAATTATTTAGATTTATGTAGAGGCAAGTTGCACCAAAATTGCAATATTATTCAAATTTTAAGATGTGATAACTCGGAAATGACAACAGATAAACCTTTAATGTTTTATATTTGCATTTATTTTTGGTCATTTAAGAAGTGTAGGAAATTATAAGAAAATCAGAATAAGGTAAAAATTATTTTAAAATTGGATCACTTGACATGGAATAACCCAGCAGATAGATGGCCAAGAATGCATTATTGCTTATTGGACAGAATGCCTTTCAAAGGCGGACTATTGTGTTACACAAAAGGAACTTCTTGCTATTGTTAAGTACCTGGAGCATTTCCATCATTATCTGCATGGCTAAAGGTTTCTGCTCTAAACTGACCATGCCTCTTTAATCCGGCTTTTAAACTCCAAGACCCTGAAGGGCCAGATAGCCAGGTGGATGCAGAGACTACAAGAAAATGACATCAAAATATGTCATCAAAAAGGGACATCTCATAGCAAGGGCGGCTCCAGCGAGGGGGCCATAGGGGCCATAGCCCCCTCCGAACTTTTTGTTTTTGAACTTTAGATTCATATACTTAACGATTCCTCACGTTCAATTGGCATTTGAAACAATTTATAGACTATCTAAAAAGTTCAATGGCCCCCTCCGAAAATTCAGCCTGGAGCCGCCCTTGTCTCATAGACCATGCCTCTTTAATCTGGCTTCTAAACTTCAAGAACCATGTGGCATGTCAGATTTCCAAAATTATTGGAGAGTCTAATAGATTGTGTAGTTCACTGTTGCAGTGGTGGAAAATCAGCACTAATATCTACATTATGCACCATCCTGCTACAAAAATGCAAACATTTTGAATGTGACATTAAAAGCTTCTCATTTTGTCACTGAAGCCATCATAAAGGGGAGGGGGGGGGGAAAGTAGTAAAAAACTTCCACAAAAGTGCAGAAATAAACTTTCAGTTAAAATTGCATCATACACAGAGAATTGTGCTCAATTTTTCCAGTTTCAATCTTTTTATCCTTCAGAATGACAATTTTTGCTTTTATTTTTAATTATTTAAATATCTAGTGCCATAACTTCAGAAATAATTTCTATTTTTAATTTCTTACAAATTGATGATATTAAAGTCAGTGTGCCAGCCTCCTTATACCAATGAATTTCCTTGCCTTAAAAAATAGTATTTTGGAACTAGGCATTTTGTGCTCTCTGTGTACGAGACATCGATTTAGCCCATTTTGGTCCGGGTGACTTTCACTGCCGTGTGGCTTCAAAAAGTCATAGAAAATAAATGAACATTTGAAATTTTGCTGCTGTGTTGACATTGTGTTTTTAGTAATTTTAAATGAGAAGACAATTTTCTAAGAAAGAAAATTAAAAATTTTGTCTAGGGAAAATAATTCCTCTTAGTTATAAAAAAAAATATACAGTGGACACTCATCCTACCACAAGATTTATCTTAGGATTATGGATATTATTCCTTGCCAAAAATGCAATGCAAGATCTTTTGCCAACAGTAAAAAGCACTAGCATTAGCTTACATGGGAAATGCTAATGCATTGTTAGGGAATATCTTAAAATAGTTAGAGGGGTGTTTATAAGTGTCTAAATATCTGTAAATTTTTTGAAAAGGCATATCTGTGAAATTTTCACTTTTGCAAGGATTCTTGGAATGTATCCCTTGCATTAGTCAAGACCTTGCTGTATACATATTTTTACTTCGCTGCAGAAAAAAAAACAAAAACAAAAAAAACAACTAAAAGATCACTAGTCTTTTTTGCATTTTTGTTTTTGAGTTCATCAAATTAATGAATGTCTTGAATATTGCCTGTTGTACTGCCGCCCATCGGCAGCGACCACATAGCAGAAGTGCTCTCTCGGTACTCCTGCCGCCTGTTGGTGACATTCACCTAACTTTTTCTGCTTTCTACTGCTGCCCATTGGCAGCATTCACAAAGTGCTTTCTAGATACTACCACCGCACAATGCTGGCATCCATGAAACATTCTCTTGAGTACTAATTGCTGCTCCTCCTAAAAGTTATGTGGGTATGACTACCGTAGCTGTGAACAATTCTGGAATATAAGTAAACACTTTTTGTAAGCAGTAATATTTGTGTTAGAAAAAGCAAAATTTTTTATTTTTTGATGGATGCTGCAAAACACCACAGCACACTGGGGCTTGCGTTTCCGTACAGAGCAACCATTCTTGTGGAAAACTTCTTCATACCACAAATATATCAGGGTGTCTACCCAGCTGGAAAACCTGGAATAGTCAGGGAAGTTCCTTTGACTGGAATTGCCTGGAAACTTTGCATTTGTTTAAGGAAAAACTTCAAAATTTTTTTTAAACTTAAAAAAAAAAAGTGTTAATTTTCCGTGAAAAAAAAATTCATTTTCCTCCCCCCATGATTTTAATAACTGCTAGAAGAAGAGTGAAGTTGAAATAATATGCAATTGCTCTCTGTAGATTACTTGAAGATGGAGAGAAGGGGGGGGGGGGAATGGGGATGTTTGAAAATAGTAGAAATTTGATGAGGAACATTGGATCTCTTAGTTGGAGACTGATTGCTTTTAAATTGAGAATAAAAACCTGCTAGTTCTACCTGTTGTAGATAATCTTTTTTAAGTAAAGTTGAGTCAAACTAGTTTGTAAATTGTAATGTTAGTTCATTTTTACTACTGTGTTCTTATATAGTTGCTAGTTGCAAAATGTTTAAAAAAAAAGTTCGATAATGATTGGTTTGATAAACAACTTAACCCTAACTGGTCTACATGGTTGGAACCTCACAAAAAAATCCAGGTTTTGCAAAATGTTCAGCATGCAAAAAAAACTTTCTTTTTAAGCAATATGGGGCACCAGGCAATCCATTAGTCATGGCAAGGAAGGACATAACCATCAGAAATATGTCTTATTTAAAAATTCTTCAGGAATGCAACTTTCTATGGCAAATTTTGTGAGTAAGTCTGCCAGTAGTACTTTTGTGCCTATGAGCACAGAGTCGGTGTCTTCAACCAGTGGTGCTTCGGTGCCTGTGAGCACAGAGTCTTGTCTGTAAACAGTGCTTCAGCCAGCAAAGTCAGCTGAGAATATGAGGGAGTTCTAAAGAAACTGTTAGTGTTTGTAAAAAAAAAAAAAAAAAAGACCAAGTAATTAAAGCTGAAATATTGTGGTGTCATCATAGTTACGACACATTCCTCTTTTCATTCAAATTTGGACTTCTTCGATATTTTTAAACTCATGTTTCCTGACTGTGACATAGCTAAAAAATGACTGAAAAAAGATAAGACATCTTATGCAATTTATTTTGGATTGGCTCATTTCTTTAAAAATGAATTACTAGCTGTTCTTTCTTCTTTAAAATCCTATCTTGTGTGTTGTATGAATCATTAAAGTTGTTCAGAAAGGTCAAATGGACATATGTCAGATTTTGGCAAAAAAATATATGAATGCTGTTACAACACTATATTTAACACTACAGTTTTCCATGGGCATTCAGATGCAATATCATTACTGAATGCTCTAAAAAAGTTTTGTTTCATTATCAGATATGAAGAAAATGCTCCGAATGTCAATCATAAATGCATTCATTACTATTAGATGATTTAAAAGAGAGTGCTAGGTTTGAATCTCTTTTCATTGTATTTAGTTATTACAAGATATTGTGGACTCCAGATTCTTTATGGTGCTCTTAAAAAGGGACTTAAAAGTACATCCTGGGATCTAAATAAGTTTCTGTATGCAGTCTTTAATTTATTTAAAGATTCACCAGCTAGACATGCTGATTATGTACGTTTGACAAACAGTAATCTTTTTAAACTGAAATTTTGCTCTAGTTGGTGGGTAGAAAGTTAAGATGTTGCCCAAAGGGCTTTAGATAATTTAAGAATCATACACAAGTATTTCCATTACTTAGTTAAAAACATTAAAAAGCCATTAAAATTTGTTTAAAATATTAAAAATATGACACACCAAGTGTTTAGTCTAGTGCTTTCGGCTGCTTAGCCCGCAGCCATCTTCAGAACTGGCAAGAATCTTCTCTTTCGTTCCAGCATGCCGCTCCAGGCTTCGCCGATTTGCACGTGCGTCATGTCATTGACGGCACCCTCTTGCATTAAGGTTTCTATTGCTTTGCGTTATAGACTGTAGTTACGATTATTGTAATTGGCTATTTTTTTTTAACGTTATTGAAATCTATTTCTAAATTTCCCCTTAAGGCTAAACGAGATAGGATAGGGCAGTACTATGTCTATTAAATTTAATATCATTAATATGTTCTTTGATTCTGTTTTTTTTTTATTTTTGTGCCGACCGAGTTGTATAGTGGGTAAAGCACCATACTCCAGTTTCGGGTTCAACTCCTGGCATCCGGGGTTTGATCCCCGACTGGTAGTGGTTGTCATTGTGTTCGTCCCTTCATAGGGGGCAATGTTGGTCCACCTGCCAGATGACCCCATAATAATGTTGCAAAATACTCTGCTTGTTTCCGGGGTTCGTTGTTCTAAAGTCCAGTTGGTGTAGAAAGTTCTAGTAAAAAGTCCACTTGTCAGGATGGAACACAACTTTATTGCTTCTAGAACTTCTTCGTCCGCTTAGATCAGAAGCTCTGATCTTCTGATCAAGATTCGACATGCCCATGAATTCAATTGTTTCAAACTAATATTTCATAACAATTCAATGTTAAGGCTATCAGTACCAATAAGGTAAATTTGAATTCAATCTCAAATGATTATCAATAACCAATATAGTAAATTTGGTTAATATTACTTGTTTAAATGACATACAGTAACATTACAGAAAAATTAAAAGGAAAAAAAATCTAGTACTCTGAACGAAGAAATAGGAATAAACATAAGATTACATAATTAGATACGAACAAAATTTATGAACATACTTGTTTTGTTTAGTAAGCATTGATTTTAACATATACAGCATTTTACTTGTTTTAAGCTAATATTTCATAATATCAAGTCATTACTAATGCCCAATAATGTAAGGGTATAGCTTTACTATTACTTGTTTAAATAACATTCAGTACTATAACATAAAAAAAAAAAACCAATAAATTAAGAAATAGGAATATATTTAAGACAGAAATAATATCATGAACAGAATTAACATTCTTGCTAAACTAGATTTGATTTTAACACATATGAATTCAATTTGTTTCAAGCTCGTACTTAATTACAATTAAATGTTAAGTTAATATCAACCAATGACCAATAACTTCAATTTGATTTTTGACTAACGTTACTTGTTTAAATGGTATTCAGAAACAGACTGTGAGACAGATATAATCATAATGAAAATTAAATAATGCATATCATTTTAAGATCTTTTTATAAATACTGATTTTGGTAACTAAACTCATTTAATCATTAAAAAAAATTAATCACTTACTAATGATAAAATTTCATACAAATGCTTTTTTTCTTGATTTTTTTGGCAGCAAAATCATTAATAATATCATCAAATTCTAGTTGTGAAGTGATTTCACTTTCAATACTTAAAATAGAAGAAGCTTGTAAATTTCTGTGAAAGCTTGTAAATTTTCTTGTGATAATGAGTTTCTTGTTCGACTCTTTATTCTTTTCAAAACTGAAAAAGACCTTTCACTTGTACAGTTGCTGACAAGAATAGTTAAAAAGATTCTAAAAGCAGTTTCTACATTTGGAAAGGTGTGGGAAATGTTTAAAATCCTCATATGCTTCAGACACTCCACAGGAGAACTTAGTTCCTTCAAAAAAGGCCTAAATTGCAGAAACTCATCTGGAAAACTTTCTTCAATGTCATCTAAATAAACTTCCTGAAAATTTTTCGCAGATGTTATGATATCTGATTCAGACAATGAATTATTGCATACAAAACCAAATCTTTTTTCAAGATAAGAGTATGCATTCATTCTTTTTTGAAGCTGAGACAAAAGTGCATCACAAATGACATAATGACATTCAACTCTGAATGCATCTTGGGAGTAAAATGCCATTCAGTTTCCAGCTTTTCATCAAGCCTTCGTGATACATATTTTTTTCTTTGGATAGAGTAAGTAGAATCACCAACAAAGGCTTTTGCTTCAATTTCATAAGTATCCAAATTTTCCCGAACTACTTTTATAAATTCAATAAGAGAATTGTATAATGGGACAACAGAAGAAATATTTAACAAACTGCTTTGAAAAGTTTTGGTTGGTTTTTTCAATGCGCTGAAGAATCGTATCCCATATTATCAACAATACTGCTGTCTCAAATTTCTCCATTTTATTGTGCAAACTGCGCGCTTCATTTCGAGTTGCTGCAGCATACCTGCCAACTTGTACGGTTTGGCCGTACAATGTACGGATTTTAGCTTAGTTGTACGGTTATACGGCCGCAAGGCAAAATTGTACGATTTTTTGGCAAAGTTTTGGCTAATGTGATTTTATTTACTATGTTTCAAAATTTAGTGGTTTTGTGGAGTATTTTAAAATTTAAATCACCAATTGACGTTACGTCGAACGTAAACTAGATCGTTTTATTTCCCATATTTACGCTAACTCCCCTCCCTCTCCTACCTCTTCTGCGTTCTTCCACTGATACGCTGTGTTACTGTTAACCCGAGAGGGAAAATAGGAATTCCCTCCGATCCGATGCTGCGAAAGCTATGATTGGCTCACAGATTTTTTTTCCCCCTCCCACCCGCCTCCTTGCTTGTGACGTGTTAGGAGAAGTGAGATGGGAGCGTTCGTAATCGATATGCCGAGTGTCCATGCTTTGTCAAAGTTTGCTGCTGCGCATGCATGGAGGTGGATGCGCATTTGTTTAGAAATATCTCCCTCCTAATACCGCTTGGCTCCCATCCATAAGCGCAAGAACAACTTTCAATCACAAACACGTGTTGATGAAATTGTCCAGTGTAGTTTGAAGTTGTGAAATATTAATTTGAAATGTCGAAAATTAAACATAAACAATATAATAAAGTTTTCCTTGATTCTTTTACAAAAGAATATCCGTGTATCGTCCAATCGCAAAGGGGATGCAATTTTGCTTTTTGCTCAGTGTATAGGACCGACATCAAAATTGCGTATCAAACATGAATAATCTTGCTAAGTAGCAAACATAAATAATCTTGCAGACAAATAATTTTCAGTTGTTGTTGTTGTGTGTGATTATGGCAACGCTACACTAGGGCGATCTGCCGGGGGGGGTTGGGTGCCTTTGCAGGAGGACTTTCTAAGGGGTTCTAACGCGTATTCACGTTACATCTGGAGAAAACCTACCAAAACTCCGGATCGACAGCCGCGCGATGGGACCCGAATCCGGGACCTTCACACTTCAGCCATCTACCACTTTCAGTGGCAGAACCACTTGTGCCATGGTGAGGCCAAATCATTTTCAGATATAGTTTATTTTTTAAATTTATTTCCAAATATGTGCTCACATGAAGTATGTGGAAATGATGTTTGCAAGCCAGTAGATGAAGTCAGGGATGAGCTTCAATCTCAATTTTGCAAATTGATAATTTGCCCGAGGAAGTTCAATCAGAAGAAAGAATGGACAAAAAATGGGCTAAAAATTGAGATTGAGAAAATTAACAGCTGCTAGTGGGAAATTTAAATATGATTGAATGTTATGCTAAGCATATTGACTGTACCACACAGTAATGCTGCTTGTGAACGTTTGTTTAGCAGTGTTAAGAAAAATAGAACACTATTTCATAGTTTTTTGTCTAATGAAACTTTGGAAGACATTTTAATTGCAAAAAGTAAACTCAATGGCCATTGCTATGAGCAAGACTTTGATAAGTATTTTTTAAAAGCAGCCAAATCAGCTACTTATGAACATTTGTACTCTAAAGATACCAAATAAATGCCCCTCCTTTCCTATATGTGCATATGTATTAAAAATAGTGTACTAAATCTGAATAGTAATTTTAAAAATTGTATTTGCTTACATTTTATCTTTAGTAGGCATATTTATTGCGTTACTGCGTGACACCGTGGTATTGTAAGATTTTCAAAAATTGCATGTTGGCAGGTATGCTGCAGGCTCTGCTTCATTTGCTGCTATATCATGCAAAGCTTGTCAGACAGAAATGTATCCTTGTGGTAGGGCTTTTGTTGCGTCAGCTTCAGCAGACCATCTTGTGTCTGACAAGGATTTTAATTTTAATGCAGTTTGTGAACTCATTAGTGCCTGCATCAAAATCTGCCATCTGTGGGTGGAGGCTGAAAAAAAATTGTAAACATTCTGCACAAATGCGAAGAATATTACTGCCTGCTGGCATGATTCTACTGCATTCGTTCCTACAAGATTTAACGAATGAGCAGAACACGGCATAAAATCTGCTAATGGGGATATTTTTTTTTTAATCCTGGCCTGTAATCCGGAATACTGACCTGCCATATTGTTGGCATTATCGTAGGACTGACCTCTACAATCTAAAATATTCAAATTTATAGTATCAAAAAGATTTAAAATACAACTTGTTAAAGATAATGAGTCATGACGATTTAGAGGCACAAATTTTATAAATTGCTCTTTCGGTTCACCTTCTTCATTAACATATCTCAAAACAACTGCCAGTTGATCAATATGTGTTATGTCTGGAGTTGAATTGACAATCAATCCAAAATATTTTGCTTTTTTAACCTCTGATAAAATGTGACACAAGACTTTTTCAGGCATCAGTTTTTGAAACTCTGTAACAATTGTAGAAGAGAGATAACTAACTCTTCCTGTACCAGGATTACCTTTGGTTGCTAAATGATTGTCGATAAAAGGGTCAAACTTTGCAATAAGTTCGATACAGCCTAGAAAGTTTCCATTGCTAACAGACCCCACTGTTTCATCATTTCCAAAAAGTGGAAGCCCTCTCTGTGCCAAAAATTTGACAGTTTCAACAACTCTAATGAGTACATTACGCCAATAGGTACATTCAGTCTCATGCTCTGTGATCATCTGCTTATCTATACGACAAGAGGAAACTGCACAAAGAGATAGTGTACATACACTATCTCTGTGTATCTGAGAATTTTCGTGTTCATTGAGTCTGCTAGGGATATTCTTCCAGTCAGAAAATCCTTCAATACAAAGTCTTGTCGACTGGTTGAGAACAGTTTGCAAGCATAACAAAATACAGCCGTCTTGGATGGCGAATAGATCAGCCAATCCCTTTTAATTTTTTCCTTATTTTTATGTCTGAAAAAATTGTGTTCTGTCAAAATGTGACTTTTGTCTGTGCACATTTTTCTGGAATTTTTAATTTCAGAAATATTCTGATTTTATTTTTTAGCAACAAAATGCTCACACATTTCTTCAGTTGTTCTTTCAGGCCAAAGTCCTGGATCATCCGAATAGGTGTTAGAAGAGGTAATTTTGACTTCAGATCGACTAGCTCCATCCTTGTCATGTTCAGCTTCTGTATCATAGATACTAGTAGACGTAATTTCGACTTGAGATCGACTTGCTTCATCTTTGCTATGTTCAGCTTCTGGATCATAGGAGCTACAAGACGAAATTTCGATTTGACATCGACTTGCTTCATCTTTGCCTTGTTCCGCTTCTGGATCATTAGCAACTTTGACTGGAGATCCACTTGCTCCATCTTTGGCATGTTCAGCTTCAGGATCTTTGCTATTTGGATTCTGTTCCTGTAAACTGATATTTTCATTTGAATTTGTGGTACTTCTCTGAGAAATCTCAAGTTCACTATCACTAGTTTCTTCTTCATTTTCCTTTTCAGTCACGGTACTGGCTGCTAAATATTGTCGTAAGCTTTCTTTCATTCGCTTAGCTTGATGTTCCTCATTTTTCTTTTTAGACCGTTTCTGAGCGCCGGACAAATACTTTCGGGGATGCATTTTAATTTAAAATAAATCAACTCAATTAGTCTCACAATACGTGCAGATTACAACTTCAAGCATGCTAACGTATGACTTTCAGATGTGTTGTATTGTTTTTTGGGGGAGTTGAATAAAATTTGTATTTTGGTGATCTAATGCAATGTCTCTGTGTTTATTTTACCACATTTTTAACACACACTTCAGGCAAGGCTGAGAACATTGGGTTATTTAACTAACTACTACAGTCACAACGCATGGTCAAATCTTAATTCTGTTTTGGTAGCTTGCTTAATTTGTAATCTAAATTTTAACCTAGCTAAACTAATTTTCACGGCAGTAGTAGCAAAATACTACAGATGTATTCAAACCACGTGATTCAAAGGAGTCCGGTGGCAACAACAACAACCATTTTTTTCATTTTGACTGTTGCCACTATCACAGAAATAAATCCAATAGTTATCAGTTGGAGAAAGACAGAGTCAATGTGCATAAGTTGCTCTTCAAATGACGTCAAGAGGGTGAATCTTAGGTGGTAGAATGTTTTGGACCTTCACATGACATGTATTCGGTCATTTGTTTTGCACTGAATACAATGTAAAGAAAACAATTTGCGTGTCGGCCTGTGTTGTAAAAGTACATATCTTTATCTGTCTTTAGTAATGTTTTGATACTAATTTTTTACCATAAAACTTAAGTAAATCTATCATTTGGGGGCCCCAGGCCACGGCCTAGTTGGCCTGTGCGGTAATCGGGGCCTGTTTAGAAGTGAAATTGCATTTCTTTATTTCAGTGACATCAGAAGTGGAGGGTTTTTTAATGAGATACCAGTCTGGCAAGCCAATGGCACCTTTTCTATATAAAGAAATGTATATGATGCTTCATAGTTTGACAAGATTTATTAAAAGTAGTGTTTTCGAAAAGAGCAATTCTGCAATGAAGTTAATGAAAGTTGTTGTCACCCAGAAACGGCAATCATTTACCAGTTAATGATGTGAATATTGGTTTTGCAGCAAGGTACAGCTTTAATGAAAGTAAAGCATCAGATGCTGTAAAGTTAAATTTTAAGAAAGAATGTCTCATTTTTACAGAGCATGATGCTGAAATTGATAGAAAGAAATCTTTTACACTATAAGCTTGTTAGAGGCATAAACTGCCAGTCTCCAAACATTATATCTGTTTCCATTTCTATCTGTATTAAGAGGATAGAAATAGCTTTGGATAGTTTTGTGGATTGTAATCAAATGTTGGCTGTCATTGGTGATACAGTGAAATCTCAGAATTTTGCAAGTTTATTGAATGTCCTCTTGTTAAAGAGGAAATGGCAGTGTTTAAACATGAAAGATTGGATATTTTCTATTCTTCATTGATAGATAATAACACAAAATTTCAAAACTTATTCATGCTCATAAAATATGTTCTGATTATGCCACATGGAAATGCTGTTGTTAAGAGTGGCTTCAGTGTGAATAAAGCTATGCTAATTAAGAACATGCAAGAAAAGTTAGTAGTTGCTTTATGGTCTGTTTAGGATACTGTTAGTAATGCTGGAGGTTTATTTGAGGTAGATTTAACAAAAAAAAAAAAAAAATTACTGCCAGAGAAATGCTCATAACCACTACCAAGAAGAACTAAAAGCAAAAAAACATATTGAGAAAGAGTCTGAAGAACTAGCTTCTAAAAAAAAAAAAAAAAAAAAAGACGACTGTGGAGGGGATAAAAGAATTTAGAGTGAAGAAAATGTAAATCCAGCAAGAGGCAGAAAAACAAATAGCTGAACTTAATGGCTTGATAAAAGATCTAGATCATTAATTTTTTTCACTGTGATTTTTAGAGAGTCATATATTCTTTTTACTTATATAAGAATTGAATAGTTGAGAACATAGATATTAGTTTTGTAAATTTATTTAATAAAATGATACCAAATTTACCATTTCCCCCTGCACCAGTACTTGTAAAATCTCAACTCATACTTTTGTGATGTTTTTCCAAATAAAGGAAATTCATTTTTGTTTAAAATCCTCTGCATTCATTTTACTTTTCTTTAATAGATTATGGCTTGAATTTCAACACTTTATCTAAACCAGAGGTTCCTTACTGGTAGTCTCTGAACAAGTTCTAAGTAGCCTTCAAGATAGGCCCAGGAGCAGAATTATATTCAGTGTTCTGCAACATAACTTCGAACAGTTGCAAATGTTCTGCAGGGATTTTGTCCAAGTCTGACAAACCACGGTAAAATACAAATTAGGTAAAAAAAATTGTGTAAAAAGTGAAGAGAGAAGGCATAGCATAAAGGGCGCGTCGCTTTAATTATCGTAATTTATGGAAGAAACGCCGCACCCGTCGTAAGCGCTGCACCCACGAAAATGAGCTTAATTAACTAGAAAATTATCAGAAACGCTGCACCCGGCGTAAGCGCAGCAGCCACCCACCCCCTCCTCCTCCGAAAAAGAAACATCGCACTGGAATATATTTCGGGAGGGGGGGTGGGTGGATAAACGGTAACAATACCTCCTTTTCCCCCCTTCCCATATGTTTTAAAGTATTTACTGCTATTTTACGAAGCTTACAATTTCCATTTTCAAATAATCAATGTCAGATTTCATGTAAAACATCAGTTTTTATATACACAAAGGCAAATTTATAGCAATAAATAAATAACTTGTAAAAAACTTCTTGCATTCGCTAAAAGTTCGGACAGTATAGCACATGGCTGTTAAAACAAAACAGCCAGCTGGCTCCAGTCAAAAGTGAACAATTTTTTTTTCGTGGACGGCCAGCTGTTGATTACGTAATGAGCGTGCTTCAGCGAATTGTTTGTTTTAAGCTTTGAATGTTGTGTGATAACTCTTGATGTTTCTATTCATTATTACTCTTGATGTTGGGATTTATTTTAAAAGCATTCAGCGTTTCCCGAGCTTGCCAATTACTCGTAGTTGAGTTTTTACTGTAATAATAGCGTAAGGCAGTGTTTATTTGGTACAGTGCTCCTTCACAGGGTGCAAAGCCGCACGGCGAAAAAACACTAATAACTTATAGTTAAACTTTGAGATGAACTTTTTTTTTGGGGTGGGGGGTAGAATGGTTAAACTCGCACCGGGCACAGCAGACTAGTTTTGAGATTCAGTATTTTAAGAACAATCAGGACCGGACTGGCTCCTATGGGGGTCCTTGACTATTGAAAAGGGGCTCCTTACTGGTGAATTTGGAGGGAATAGAATATTAGGATATGTAATATTTGAAAATTAGGTTTACTTGCCTAAAACTATATTTAACTACTATTTTAAAGCTATTGGGGCCCCCGATTCTTCGGTGATCCTGCGCGGCGCGTGGTCTGTGAGATCCTTCGCAACGCCACTGTGTAAAAGGGATTACAAAGAAATAAACAATCTAACTACTTTGGTACAATACTCTTATGTATATCAAATTACTTTAGTATATCCATTTTGGGGAGGCCTCGCTGGGGCTGGGGGCCCCTCCCTTATGCCGGGGGGCTCTCGGGGATCGGCGACCTGGCCAGTCCGGGCCTGAGACCAATGAGCATTCTTTGGAACACAGGGGTGCGGTTAATCGAGAGTAGTGCATTTTTGCGGTACTATTTTAAGGAATTTTAGCCCATCAAAATATATATATTAAAACCTTCATCAAAATTTAATTATAGTTCTAAAATGTAGACATAGAAAGCTTTTTTTTTTTTTTACTTAATTGAGGAGGCATCAGTTGGATTTATGTCCCCCCTTCCCCCCACAGCATTGGATCAAACCGCTTTTCAAGGAGGTAAGCTCGCATTCTAATTCATTACGCTGTGCTCTGTGCACCGCTAAAAAGTACGTGCACGGTGGTGGTGCCATCTTTTGAGACAATTATTACTAAATAATTTTTATGATTTTTCGTTGAAGATTGACTAAAAAAAAAAAAAAAAAATTTAAATATCGTAAACGCCGCACCCAGTATAAATGCTGCACTTACACTTTTTTAACTTTTATATTCGTAAACGCTGCGGCGTTTCTTCCATAAATTACGGTACTCTGCAGAACATATTTTATATATTCTTTCTTTTAAAAGATGAAATGTTCTGCAAAGATTGTAATTGTTCTGCGACGTACGTCACACTTTTACCCACTCTCTGCTTCTGGGAAGATAGGTCATAATTGCAAAAATCAATTGCTATAGAAACATACATTATTAAAGCGCATTAACCTCAGAAAGGCAGGAATTGAACATGTAATACTTTCATGATTCCTTACCTAAGTCAGTTTTAACTTTTTGTATTTTATTTTTTTTAATCAAAAACCATTTTTGAATGTATATATGCATTTTGTGCACAAAGTGTTGTATTTCTTTTTATCAAAAGTTTTTCAACATTTTTTAACACCTATCCTCCATACGTATTCATAGGTTTGTCTTATAAATTTTGCTTTAGCTCGAAACTTCATTATCTTATAACTTTTATATAATACATATAGTAATTGATTTTAATATAATGTACCTGTACCTGTAAAAAGGTATTTTTTTGACTGAAAATATTTTTTTTTTTTTTTTTCTAAAAGATATTTTCAAATGAAAATTTGCTAACCGAAATTGGCTAGGGCATAGATACATGTAGTGGCTTGGAGTAATTAGCAGCAGGCCCCTACTAGTAGTCCTTGTTTGCATAAACTATAGCAGAATGACACAATCAAACATTAAAAGATATACCTAGAAAATTTTTGTTTTTGGTATGAAAAAATCGGCGAAGTTTGTATTTTTTTTTTTTTTTTTGACATCCAGATAAACACGGCCAACTCCTGTATCGAAAGGGTTGAAGATGTTAAATTTTTGGGGTGGGGTGGGGGGAAGTTACTTAGCGGTTTAGAAAACAATGTGCATCTTGCAATTTTGACAAAACTCCTTTGAAATTTCTTGAACTTCTTGGATTTTTTGTCTAAAATTCATACAAACCCTGTATGTAGATTGATTTAGCATGCTGATAAAGTGTAATATAATCTCTATAAATACATGTTAATTAACTTTGTTCTAGTCTTCTGTATATTTTTCAGTATATATATATATATATTTTTTTTACGGTAAGCATGTTGTATAAGTATTCTTTTTTAATCATTTCAGTTATTAGAAGCAAGGCCATTGAAAAAATCCAGTTCTTGTTCAACAATATTTCTAGATGACAGTACTGTTAGTCAGCCAAATTTGAAAAATACAATTAAGTGTGTTACACTTGCCATATATTACCATATTCGAAACCGAACCTCTAATCGAACTCTTGAAATATTTGATGAAAAACTGCATCCCTTATCTGTAAGTTATATATTATTTTTATGTATACATATTTAAGTAAATATTAATCCAAGAACAGAGGACTGCTTTTTACTAGCTTGCTTTTTGCTGATGCATTTTTGTTTTTTCATCATGTATGTCAGGGATGATAATCTTTTGTGTACCTAAGATCTACTTTGTATCTTAAAAATGCACAGTGGTTGACTTGTAGGATTGCTAGATTTTGCTTGGAAAGAAAAACTTGGAAGATTTCTCTGAAGTAGTACATATTAAACAGACATCGAAACATACTGAAATATATAAATTATTTTTTTTTTTAATTGCAAAAGCACTTGACTTTACATCATTGGCTTCCATACATCAAAGATGCATGAGATTGGAGCAAAAACATAAAATAAAATATACATAAAAGCAGTTGAAACATAAACAAGAAAATTAGTCACTGGATGTCAACTGCATCAACTCCCTGGCCCACCAGTATCGGCTGTATAAGTCTTTCTCATTCAAATGAACAGCAACTTAACAAGTGATCTTTGTCCATATCAAAATTCTGTTTGCAGGTATAAATTATAAATACAGATCCAACATAATGTTTTTGGAGAATAGGACGCCTCAAAATATTGCTAATAATAATGAATCTCTTAAAAATACGTAACAGGTATTTTTACTGTATGAATCTACATGATTTAAACTAAGGCCCCTATTAAAAGAAAATGTTTATCTCAGACTGCTACAATTATAACATTTGCAGAAAAGAATTATTTATACAAATGCTTTTTAAGTCAGCGTATATAGTATATTTCCCATTTTACTTTTAAACCTGTTATACTTTACAGTAATGCAATAATAATCCATAAAATTGCTAAAAATGGAAAAAGAAATGCTTGCTTTATGATATTTAAAATTTAAGTGCTAATACAAGGTTCAAATAGCCATTTGAGCCTGACTTCCATACCATAATATACTGTTAATCTGCCCCCCCCCCCAAATGCGACAAAAAATTGGGGGGAAAAACGGAGGGGGCACTTACACGGGATTTATCAAAAAAGTTGTACTCTCCCCCCAAATGCGACAAAAAGTCATTAAAAAAAAAGGATGGAGCGCTTACACAAGATTAAAATAGAAAATAAGTTTAATATATTGTTAATCTACACCACCATATTCACACAAAAAAAAGACGAAAAATCATTTTTAAAAATGTCGAGGGCATGTTTACATTAGATTAGAAGGGAAAAGTACAAGTAGTACATGTATTATAAGCTTGTCACCAGTGCCGATCCTAGCGGGGAGCAAGATGGTGCACTGCACGTGGGCGGCCAAACTTAAGGGGCGGCGAAATGATTTGAACTTTTAATTGAGACGGAATTTATGTTTAAGTGAAATTTTTAAATTTCCTACTAGTGAAACTGGGAGGGATTTGTAAAAATACGAATAACTAAGTCATTGAAAAATGGTGAAAAAGTTAGACAAACTTGGCTTTTATATTCTATTTCATTAGATACCGCATTTGCTCTTCATGCAAAATATTTGCAGGGTCCGAAAGAAAACATATTCAGCTTATTAGTGTTGGTTATAGGGATTGGCAACATTGCTCTGACTATTTTTCTAGACACGAGAATAATGCAAAACATATGAAATGTGTTAAGACTTTTTGGGAGCTCAAAACACGGCTAAGCAACAATAGCACAACAGATAGAGAACAACAAAACTTCTTTTCTTTGGAAAAGAAACGATGGAGAGCAATTATCGAACGAATGATTGCTATTGTACAATATTTGGCAAGCCAGAACTTAGCTTTTAGAGGTAGTAGTTCAAACCTATACGAAAAAAACAATGGAAACTTTTTAAAAGCGGTGGAAATGATAGCCAAATTCGATCCTGTTTTACTTGAACGCATAAATAACGTCCAAAAATCTAAGGATAAAAATACCCGATAATGGCACCAACATGCGCGGAAAAAATATAGGTCTGCAAAAAAGACTATTAGATATTAATCCTATAGGGCATTTTTTTTACCATGCGCGGCACATTGTCTGAACTTAGTACTAATTAACGACGCTGTTAAATCAAGTGGAGAGATTGCAATTTTTTTTAATGTTACTCAAGAATTGTACAACTATTTTTCAGCTTCGATATACAGATGGGATATTTTAAAGAATACAATTGCAAACTTTTCTTTAAAGCCGCTAAGCGATACTCACTGGGAGAGTCGAATACTTGCATTACGACCATTGCAAACAGACCTTAAAGATATCCTCGTTGCGCTGAATCAACTTTCACATGAAGCAAAAGATAGCGTAGCAAAGCTAAAAGCTAAATCTTTAACGAAAACAATTTGTTCATTTAAATTTATATGTTCAGTAATGATTTTTCACGATTTGCTAGAATGAATAAATATTGTTTAAAAGATGTTGCAGCAATCGAACATAGAGTAGCAGAATGTGTCAAAGCATTAAGAAATTTAAAAACATACTTAATTTTAAAAAGAAATGACGAAAGTTTTGCACACATTCATCAATAAATCGTCTATTATTGCCCAGGAAATTAATGTAGAGCCCGAATTTCCTGAAATTCGTGAAAGAAAAAACTTCGTATGTTTCACAACGAATCACGTGATGAAGATGTTACAGACTCTGAAAAAAGGTTTAAGATTAATTTTTATTTTCAAATTTTGGATATTTCCATCAGTTCAGTAGGTGAACGTTTCGATTTGTCGGAAAGCTGTTTCTCAATATTCAGTTTCTTACTAACGTTTAACTCTGAAGATAGTGACAATTTTTGAAAAAAAAAGTTGTAGAGATTTGGACATTAAACTTCAAATAAATAAAGATGGAAAAATAGAAAGGGACTTAGACGGTATAGAATTGCACAGTGAACTATTATATTTTCGACATCTATTTCCAAATATTTACCGGTTAAAGCCATTAGAAATTTTGAATCATATATTAAGTCAAGATTTAACATCATATTTTCCCAATTTATCTATAGCACTCGGACTATTTTTGACTATACCAATCAGTGTTGCTTCAGGTGAAAGAAGCTTTTCAAAATTAAGTTTGATTAAAAATTACTTAATATCTACAATCTCACAAGAAAGGCTTACGAATTCGGCCATTATTTCAATTGAAAGTGACATCTGTGAGGCGCTAGACATTTCAAGTGGTATAAATGAATTTGAGTGTAAGAAAGCTCAAAAAATATTATAATTTTTTGATAGATCAGAAATATTTATTGTAGTTGTAGATTGTATTTTTCTGAAAATAAAATACGAACTTTAACTTGATTTTCATCCATTCCATACTTTTTATGCTTCCATACACTTTAAAAAAAGTGTTTGATAGTAAATTATTTAAACATTTTGTTGGTTTGTAAGAAAAGGGGCGGCCAATTTTAATTTGCATGTGGGCGGCCGAAGGTCTAGGATCGGCACTGCTTGTCACCATTCTCTCTATGCCAAGCTATTAAAGATAGCTTTTTCTCCACTGTATAACTACTAGTAGGCATGTTTCAACTTTAGAAAAAATGACAAGCAAAGAGCAAATGCAATGGCAAACGAGGAGAAACACAGATAAAACGTACTAGGCAGGAGAAATTTCCTCTTTGAGTGAGTGACGTCAGCCTGGACACGTGACTCGGCAGGAGTGTTGAGAGGAAAGAAAGTAGGTGAAAAGTAGCCCATTCAACATTCCACTAATATCATATTACTTTTACTTATGCAGCAACTGCACCTCTGGTTATTGCAAAACTCGTTCCGGGTATTTTGCAAATGCACGCCTCTTGTCCGTGGATGCCAGAAAATAATGTTTATTTTAAAAAACCCAGATCACTGTCGTCAACAACAACAACGTTTACTTTGCAGAACATGGTTATTTGGGCAGGGGGGCACTTTCTCTGGATTTTTTGAAATTCCAGTTTGCTTAAAAAGTGGAGGGGACGTTTGATCGATAGGGGCAGATTAACGGTATATTACGATACTCGTCGGTAAAGTGAACATCTTTATTATAGCATACTGAATGTTTCTGTATTATTTTAGTACTGAAATGTTTGAAAGCCTGAGATGAGCCCACTCCCCTACTAAAACGATACACTTATGAGTGCTCATGTATTCAAACCCTTCTCCCTGTGCTACCTTACTTGGAACACTGATGCATCATGTTGACCTAAAAGATGGTCATCTTGGGTAGCAGGAAATAATAAACAAAATGAAAGTAACAGTAAATGTATCTGTTTGTTTTTACAATGTGGTAGTTAGTGTTCACTTTTTTTTAAAGACAGGGCTGGGTGGATTTATTAAAAAGGGCACTTTTTATTAAGAAAAAGTGTAATTTTCCTGAAATCGCTCAAAAAATGTGAGACATACTTCTTCTTTCCATATGAGGCAGAGCGCTTTTGCACTAAAACAAAAAGGTCAGTGCACATTTGCATTAAGAGGCATTGCAGGGGCAAATCAGGCAGGGTATTTCCATCACCATCTCAGAATTTCATGAATTTTTTTTTTTGTTGTTGTTGTTTCCTTATGCAAGGAAAGAGCAAATCTGGAATATTTTTGATTTACCGTATTTTCCTGCCTATTATCCGCGGTGGCGTATAATCCGCATGCACATTTTTCAGTGAAGAAAAAAACATTGTTACAGATAGTATGCAGCGCCGTATAGTCTGCAGTCAAAACGGGAACATCTGATATCGTTTCACTTAGTACTCATCCAAATAAACGTACGGCGCTGGTGCTAGGTTCTGCGTGGTCCATGGTGCATACACATTAAATATTTCTGGAGATAACTTCAATTATTTCAATCCATATTTTTCAAAAATATTTAATTTTAATTATATTTTCAGATACACTAAACCCTGAAAGAGAAGACTGCCGAACTGTCCCTTTTTCCGGTAGGATTAAAAATATTAATTTTACATTAAATAGCTTATTTTCGAAACCTCACCCCCCCCCCCACTCTACCCGGGGGGAAAAAACAAAAAAAAACTTGGGGCAGCGCGAGGCCTTGTGCCGCCATTAGCCCTTGCCTTGTGCTGGCCATGTGTACGTACACCTTAAATATTATAGAGCCATATATGTGAAAAGAAAAAAACATAGTGATCAACCATTGAGATAATATTACTCTCTTGAGAAGGAAAATTATTTTTATTGGTTTTAACAGGTCACTCCAGCTTTGTTTTTCTTATCTGCTCTGACGCATTCAAACAAAAACAGCTGTCTCACGGGTTCCGTGCTCGTAGCGTACGTGCTCATAGCATACACCCCATCAAGCGTGCTTGTAGTGTACATGTGGTGCTCATAGCGTACATCTTCCCCGCCACCTGTTTTCACCACAGTAATAATTGAAAAGAAGAAATAAAAAGGCGAATCCAGCTAAATATAGATCTACTTTAGTAGCGGCCATTTTAGTCCACAAAATTGTAGATTTCATTACTACTATTTATTTTGAACAAATAAGGTGAAGTTTAAATCAAGTCAAGAAAAAGTCATTGTAATTTATTTATTTATTTATTTATTTATTTATTTATTTTTTTTTTTTTTTTTTTTTAAGGAACTGTTTTACGGCCGATTCCCAATTATAATGAAGTGTTTAAAATAAAAAATTCTATCAAGCGGTGTATATTTCAGAATGTCTTTTAGCATGTTCGAATACTGGATAGAGCTTCAAATATTAAAAACAGTGCTGACTATAAAACATTAAAGTAAAACAAAAGGTATCTCAGATGCAAAAAGAGGCATTTTTCTGTTTAGTAATATTTTTATTATAGTAATATTTTTTTATAGACACAAATGTCGAATACGTGACTGCGGCTTTTCTAGAGGAAAAATATTTTTAGAAATTTTGTCTGCTTCAAAAGGGGGGTGAAACTATTATGCGAGGGCGACTATTACGCAAGTAAACACGTTATGTTTAATTATAAAAAAATAATAATAATAATAACGAAATAATTTTGTTTTCTTTCTTTCATTTATTCTGAAATATCGTTAAAAGATCCGTGGATACGGATACGGATATCCGGAACACCTCTAAAAATAATCATATATCGATGTCTTTCAGTGTCCAGAATCCCCCCCCCCCCCCCTAACCTACTGAATTGCTACGTTACTGAGCTTGATCGGATTGAGGGAGACCTAGCGTTGAGCTATGGATTATTATTACTAGTTTTCTTTTTATAAGTGCAAGAGTTTATTCTGATTCATGGTAATTTTTCTTGTTAGCTCTTTGTTTTTAAATAATAAATTTTAAAATAAGGAAGATTTATAAGTATATACATTTATATAATATTTTTATTTCTGAAAATAATCAATTTAAACATTGGTACTCTTATTTTAAAGATGCCTTTTTAAAAATTAAGTTATGGTATTAATAAGTCAAACAACTTTTTAAAAATCTTTTTTAAATTAAATGTTAGTGTAATTGTAATGTTTTTAGACAACTTTTTAAATGCTGAAAAAAAACAGCAAGACTTTTTGAAGGAAACTGGCTTAAAATGATTTAAAATTCATTTCTTAAAATGTAAAATATTGGGTATATATAACTGTGATTAAAATTAATAGTTAATTAGCTTTGTTTGAGTAGTTTTAATAATTATGTTTACTATTTTTGATATTGAAAAGCTTATTGCCCCTCACAGACTTTGATTGAACATCTGTAAGCCTTCTGATGAGAAAGCTTAAACTTTCTACATCACCTCATTAATGCAAGGGAGTATATTTTATTTATTGGGAATTTGGGTAAGAGGGCTGTATAAAAAGTAAAAGTTTGTATTTACTTACATTTAATTTCCTGAAAATTTTATTCAACACCATGAAGTAACTTTGTAATTAATTATATATGTCTAAGATCAATATTTAATAAAGAAAACCCTAGTTCAGTGCTTGTAAGACACCCTCTCTAATAGGTTATCAGGCTGGAAGAAATAATGATTTTTATTTAATATTAAAACTATAAAACTTTTTACTTTCAGTGTAAGTTATCATGTGAGTTATTTTGATTTTGTGTTTAAGGCAGATCTACATGAGGGCTGCCTGCTTAATTAAGGCATGCCTTGAGCGGAGAACTTTTTGAGGGGTTCTAGCTCTTATTCAGGTTAGAACTACTGAAAACAGTAGCGCTGTAGGCCAGAACCCTAGATCTACATACTTCAGCCCTTTACCAAATTGCCATTAAATTAGTAAAAAGTATTCATATCATAATGTAAAAAGTTAAAAATAATTTTTTAAAGCATTATAAGATAAATTTATATCTTAAAAAAATCTTATACAATATACAATCATATGTATTTTTGTTTGGCGTCGAATTATTTCTAGGAATCCTACGCATTCATTCCGCCCTTTATTGTTCATCTTGCGGGAACCTGTATACAAGGGTGGTTTTACAGTTGCAGTCTGGGAGGGGGTTTATAATTTTATATAACCCCCCCCCCCCCATTTATTTTATAATTTATATAAACTCAGTGCCTCAGAGAAGGAGTGACTACCGGGGGACATAGAGAGGAAAAGGGTCACCTTTGACTGCACAATACACTTCATATATGTGAATAAAATGTTTAATCAATCATCAAATGTGAAATAAGTGTTTAATTAATCATATAATTGATGAAGTATGTAAATCCCAAAAGTAATAACCATGCATCTTCGACCCCATCGATCAAAATTGTTTCCCCCCCCCCCCCCCCTTACTAAAATGAGACGGGCTCGGGCTCTGTAATTTGCGATTGTGAATTTCCTATGCAGAATTATTTTTTTCACTTTCGTTTTCAAAATCCTGAGAGGGGTAATTACCCCCCCCCCCCCCCCCATAAAACCGCATAATGCCTGTACACTTTTACATTTTCTTCTTTCTGATAGCTTGATTTTCAGCCGGGAACGCAGCAAGAAGGCATTTATACAGATAGAAAAATTAATAGTTTAAATAGCAATATATTTTTAAATGATGGTTTTTTTAATCATTTTAAAAGGTTTCTAGTGTAATACATTATGTACACAGATTGCTTGCACACCTTTAAACAAGAGAACAGCAATAGGATGACCAGCAACTCAATTTTCTTGCTAAAGAAGGTGGTTTTTTCCCCATATTTTATTGTTTTCTAAACTATGATTTTGTGGACTAAAATGGCCGCTACTAAAGTAGGTTTACATTTAGTCGGATTTGCTGTGGTGAGAACGGAAACAGGTGGAGGGGGAGATGTACGCTACGAGCACCACATGTATGCTACAAGCACCCTTGATGGGGTGTACGCTATGAGCACGTACGCTACGAGCACGGCACCATCTCACGTGTGATGTCTGCCTGATTCCCCCTCCCAAATGATTTTGCTGATAAGCCATCTTCGAGTGTTAACACAAACATCTTATTTCAGAATTATACACAGAGTGAGATGCTTGCTGTTTATTAATTCTTTTCAGCTGCCTTTTCGCAAGTTGCTTATTTATTTATGGATGGATAGTGAATAAACTGCAGAGGAAAAATGTTTCAAGTTTCAAACTATACAGAAATTAGAAATAAGAGTTTTAGCATGGCAATTAAAACAATATATTTTGAAACTGGGACAGTATTAATGCGAAAATGCTTTATTCAATTACGTATGCTGCTAGATATTTTTTCCTTCTAAGAAAAATAATATAATACATAATCTTTTTAAACAGAATGTTTAAAAGTATTTACAGTTTAGTAAAGACTCAATATTTTAATGTTAATTGGAAGATGCATTTTGCTGGAGTCTTCTATTATTGAATTTTGTTGTAAATTCTGTACTAAAAATTTTTAGGGAGATAAAAAAAAAAAAAGAAAACAGATAATCCGCGGCGGTGTATAATAGGCATCTTAAAATTTTTAAGCTTTTTTTACAGATAATCTGTGGATTATTGGCCGGAAAATATGGTACCTCTTTTAGTTTTGGAGTTATGGGGGTCAAAGTACCCCAGACAAATGACAACAAAAAGGTCAGAGGGAAGAATTAATTTAGGGCCATTTTTGCTACTCTATTGTCTCGACTGTGACTGGCTCAAAGGTGCCTCAGAGAATTTTTTCATTTTATCCTATAATATACCTTGAATATTAACATCTCAAATTGAAAATTCATTCGAAAATAGTCAGAGACCCCAAATAAGGGTCCCCCGAATACCCCAATTTCATAAAAAAATTTGCACAGTGCAGTTATACATCTTCATATAAAGTGAATCAATGTTAAAAATTTTTGAAGGCCTTCAGGGCTCCTCGTATGGGGCCCCAAACATGGTCCTTAACACTAATTTATGATATTTCGAAGAATTGGTACAGCTGAAGCCCACTTCCCATAGGAGAACTATTGGTATGGAGATGTAGTATCAACATAGAAGTTCCATATTATGAAAAAAAAATTTTGAAGATACAACTGTTTCGAAAAATCCCAAAAAGTACCTCCCTATTTGGGACATTCCAGTGACACTTATGGAGATATTTTGGCATTACTTTTAGAAGTTTAATTGACTATAGCAATATTGAAAATTAACTTATTCTGCATATATCACAAATATATCCTCCATATATCACAAATAGTTCTTTTACAGGGGCACTCAGAAGAATTGCATTATGCTGTATGGGGATCTCTGTAACTACTAAACCAATTCTAAAAAAATTTTCACTGATAAAAAGCTACGCTGTTTCCGAGTATTATAGGCTACCTTTCAGCATGCAGCATATTTAGTTCTTTTACAGGGACACTCAAAAAAATTTTAATACATTACGCTATATGGACATTTCTAACTACTGAACCAATTCTAAAGATTTTTTAACTGAAAGCTATACTATTCCTGAATAACTTAGTGTAAAATTCATGCATGCAGCATAATTTGTAGGAACACTCAAAATAATTCGTAAACATTGTCGTAACTGTCTCTATTCACCAAATGCTAAAAAAAAAGCTATCTAAATTAATTAACTGTAAATATACCTTGTCTTATTCTTTATTTAAAATAAACAAAAAGTAAACAATATTGTGATTAAAAGAAATTGTCGAAATTCTACATCATTTATTTATGACTTGTATACTATTTTACAACAAAATTCTCAAGGACAAATTCTCAGGTTATTTACTTAGTTTTAAAAAAGAGTCTGTTGTATTGTTTATTAGCTGCTTTGATACCTTTTATATTAGCAATTGTAAATGGAGTAACAGAAGCAAATTCTTTTGTACAAAAAAAAATATCCTGTCTGTAGTGACTGTTTTTGTGTCATCTCATCTTGGCCATTCAATGAATGAGAGTCAGGTGTTGTATGCAAGTATTTCATTGTAGCAGTCCCATTTACTTCTGATAAAGTGTGACCCTTCCACTGTAAAATAACTTTTCCTATTCCACTGCCTAGTAACAGTTCAGCTCAATATTAGCAACTTCCTACTTTTTTTCACTAGTCTACAAAGAAAATTATATTTAAAAACAGAAGTAATGTAAAATGCTGTATAATAAAAATATTTTATTTATAGAACATGTACAATTTTTTTATTCTTTGAATTATTTTGAGTGTTCCTGTAAATTATGCTTCATTCATGAATTTTAGCCTATGCTACTCAGGAATAGTGTAGCTTTCAGTGAAAAGATCTTTAGAATCGGTTCAGTAGTTATAGAGATGTCCATATTGCATAATATATTAGAATTCTTTTGAATGTACCTGTAAAAGAACTAGTTATGCTGCATGCTGAAAGGTAGCCTATAATACTTGGGAATAGTGTACTTTCAGTGAAAAAAATTTTGCAAATCAGTTTAGCAGTTACAGAGATCCCTATACAGCATAGCTGCCAAGTACTCTAATATTTTTAGCGTCCTCCGGAAATCTGATAATTAGTGAAAAACTCCGATATTTCAGTCTCAATGTCAGCAGTTACAAAATTCAGTTATCTCTCACAGCTACAGCTTGCTTGTACGTTTCTCCCAAGTGACGTCACGTCCAATCATTTCCTTTCGTTTCCCTTACTGGATTTTCTTTTCCCCAGTGCTTGGGGGAAAAACGCTGTTCGCTCGTGTGCAGTTCTTAGTGTTGACTCTAGAAAAAAAGGGCCGCCGGGGGGGGGGGGGGGATTTCAAAAGGGGCACCCTGTTCTCAAAAAGGGCACTTTGGGGTTCCACGAGAATGCACAGGTAGATAACATATAGAAACTGGTTTGAAATGATCTGATCCCCGAAACTTTAACATGTAGAGTTGTAATATGTGTTCTGACTCGCAATGCATTGCATGGTAAGATTTTTTCCAATTTGTCTTAGTTTTCCCCCCCCTTCTTTTGGAGAAAATATCCAGTAGAAGTAAATGTAAGCGAAACAGGAAAAATAATTTGTTGATAATATTTTGGTCTAAACATGACATAAATATGTGAATTAAATCTACATAACTAGAAGTTTTGATTAAAACAAAAAAGAAATTTTAATTTAAGTAATGTTAAATTTTCTGCTTAATTTTTTTTCTCAAAATTACGTGACGTATATGTTCATTATTTATAAGCAGGGATTCGTAACTTAACATAACAAAATTGTAACGTTATTCGGCCTTGTAACAAAATTATTCGTTATACAATTTTTATATGTACAAATAACTGCTTGATTTTCGTTATGTATTAGTTACGTTACATTTTGTATTTTATTATCGTACTGTAACAAATCCAGGGTTCGCACTAGACCGCGGGATTGCGCGATTCCCGCAATGCCACATTAAATCCCACTCAAAAAAAATAACAGTCGCGGGAAAAGCCCACATGCTGGGTTGTTCAATTTTGATGTAGCAGCAAAATATTTAATGGGATAAAGAATCAAAGATATCATTAAATTGTATTGTTATCAAAATCATTTGTGTATTACATTGTTCAGTTTGATATTTATAATCTGTTGAGCTCATTCTAGGCGGGGTCAGTGGGGTGCCACGCCCCAATGCCCTTTAAAAAAAAAAAAAATTGTTAGCTCCCCGATGATGAAAAACTAGACACACTCTTTTGCCGCAAAGTTTTTTTTAAATCTCTTAAAGTTTCTTTGACCCTTTTATTTGTTCAACTGTTTTTTGTTTGCTCACACATAATGCGCTAATGATACATGATAAATGAAAGGGATGAATTTGCGCAACTTTTATGGTAATAGAACTCCCACGCCTTTTTTCCTTCTCTGGGAAGACCGGAAGCGCTCGGGAGGGGGATGGAAATCAACTATGTAAAAATTCATTCATCTATAATTTTTTTATTAATGGACCGATTTTTTTGAAATTTTGGGGATCACTTTGAAATGCAAAAATTGAATCAGAGTATAAATATTAAAAAGACATTTTAATTTGTTCAAAAGTTAGAAATTTACTGTCAAAACATAATGGAAAGATAGAATCGATGTTCTTATCTCTTTTCGGGCTATTTCAATATTGCCAGTTAAATAAGTGACCAGCTGATTGCTAATATCAACAGAATAGTTATCAGGGGCGTAGCCAGGGGGGGATATCGGGATATATCCCCCCCCCCCCCCCCCCCCCCCCCGAAATTTTTGGATTAGTGATGAAATGCCGTCTATTTATAGACATATAAGTTCATACCCCCCCCACCCCCCACCCCGAAAAATTTTCCTGGCTACGCGCCTGGTTATTATGGCTGCATGATAATCCTGCAAAAAATTTTAGCTATTGTTGTCCATTTAAAAAAGTAAGAAATAAGTGGAATTTGTAGTGGAATAGACATTGAATAACTGGAATAGGTATTTATACCATTATATAGGGTTCTTTTGAACAGAAGTGTTATTAATATTTTCAAGTATTAACTATAATATTTAAATTGTTTGGACTATTCAATTAATTCTTACAGAGACAAGTGAATGATGAAAAATTAAATGAATTATTTTTATAGGTGTGATAACTTAAAAATTGAAAAAAATCTTTTAATGAAAATTTAAGTTTAGAACAACTTTATGAAGTGTTTCTTAATTGAGTTAAACTTTTAATGATGATTCTTGACAAGGTGATCCAATAAAGCTCTAATTAAAATCTTTTTCTTATGCAAAAGGTTTACTTAATTAAGCATTTTTTAGTCTGTTAGGTAAGTTTGGGAGATTATTTTTGCTATAAAAAGAAGCCTTAAAAATCTTTAAAGAAATATTCTTATTAATTAATTATTTATAATTTATTTTAATAAGTTAATTAACAAAGTTACTTAAAAGTAATTTAACCATTTACATAACTTAGCTTTTTCAACTTAGTTAATTTTATCTAATTTTTAATAAAGACTAGTAATTAATTTATTAATAAACATTACTAATGAATTATTATTAATTTATCTCTACTTATTATAAAGATGTCTGTGTGTGGGTCTGTGTGTCGGCGGCGTTACGGACAAACGGCTACACCTAGAAACACCAAATTTGGCACTCGGGAAGATCTAAACATGAAGTTGTGCACCTCGAAGCGATTTTTTCAAAATTCGACCTAGAATTTTTTTTATTTTATGTTTTATGCAATTTTTGGCATTTTTTCTCACCTAATTCGTAATAACGGCGGAAATTACGCTCGCAGCAAAACGTCATTTATATCATCGGATAGAGGAGAAATTTTTCTTTTAAAAACAGCTTGTTCTGAATACGCAACATAATTTACTGATTTTTAGGAATTTTTTTACTAAGCATCGACTTCGGCGAATTTTTCGTAAAATAATTTTAAAATTGTCGCCATCTTGAATTCTATCCGTCATAACTTTTTGATATTTTGACAAATCGTGAAACATTCTTTTCTCCCTCTTTGAAAATAAAAACGAAAAAATTATGTAAATTAGATGATTTTTTACGAATTTTAATGCAGCCTAATGTTTACAATTTAATAGCATCAACACGATATTACGCCATTCATTGCATTGCGATCACGGCACGAGAATTTATGTTCGGTTGTTGCCACAGAAAGGATTACAAAAAAGGGTTTTTTCAACCAATCGAGCTTTGAAATGGGATATCGGAATTTCAATTCGCAAGTGAGGATCTATGACGTCAAATGCGTTAAGATACGTAAAAATTACGCCATAATTTTAACTCATTTATTGCAGCTCTATTTTCAACACAGGGAGACGATATTTTGATTAAAATTTACTGTAGAAATAAACTAAGAAATTCACGATTATTATTATTAGAAGTGGTATTTTAATCCGGTGCTTATTTAAAAATTGAAATGTCTTCACGGTGCTGAAAATGTTCATTTTAAAAGTTACAAAGTTCGTTTCAAAGCGCGATATATTAAAATTTTTCTATTTACTATTTTTATTTTTGGCATTTAATTATGGCGCAGGCGTTGCCTAACGTATGCATGCAGGTTGCGAGTATAGTTTTATTTTAACGTTGAATTACGTTCCTCCATAAAGGAGAGCTTACGGGATTACATTAATTGATCACGTGATAAATTAATTGCGTTGCCAGAAAAAGGATTAGAAAAAAATGTTCTTTTTTCAACCAATCGATTTTTTAAATGGGACATCGGAATTTCAATGCGCAAGTGAGGATCTATGACGTCAAATGCTTTAAAATACGTAAAAATTACGCCACAAATTTAACTCATTTATCCCTGCTCTTTTTTTAACACAAGGAGGCGATATTTTGATTAAAACTTACTTTAGAAATAAACTGAGAAATTCATGATGCCAACCGGGGTATCTTTTACGGTAGTTAAACAGTGACGTCATAAATTTTTAAAAAGGCGTGAAATTTGTAAACTCTGCAACTCTAACGTCCTGTCACAGTTATAGCGATTCTAAATAGCTCCTCGAGATGACACAGCTTGATGTTTTCAGTAGACAGAACTATAGAGGATTTATAAGATATCTTTATATTGGATACATGGATATTTAAGTTGGCACCGCTTGAGTATTTTTCACCACGGTGAGATAAAATGTTTTGCGGGGCTAAATACGCCAATCTTACAAAACTATGCATAAATTAAATTTGTATGGAGAGCTTCCTTAATAGCAACTATTATGGGAAATGAATAATGTTTATGGTAATGCGTAAATTGCTAAAGAATCGCCATAGAATATAAAGGTCCCATTTGTGCCAAATAATATAAGCTGTTTCGTTAAATTGAGCATTAAAGAGGGAGAAGCGAAGATAGATAGTATTAATATGCGTAATAGGTAGTATTGGTAGATTTGTAAGGATGATATGAATAAATCCCAATATACAACGTTAATAAATATTTCATGAAATTAAAAGTGTTCTGTTTATCCTTTTTTAAGGGTTGTTTCACAAACAACTGAACGATAAGTAATTCTAATTTGCGTTGATATATCCCGCAGTAATTTCAACAGAGGAGATTACTTGAACTTTTTAAAAATGAAATTCGCAGCTATTTTAAAATAAATATAGTTGTCCATTTCATGTAGTGTCTGAGGTATTTAATGCTACAACTTGAACCTCAAAACAGTATGATATAGAAATAACACATTTTGAAAGTCAGGAGTTCTCTGCAAACCGCTAAGCTTTTCACTTTTCTGATCGCGAATGACACTGATGTAGTTTTTTGAGTCATGATATTGCAATGATGCCAAGTTAGTACTCATGACGCAAACTTTAATTATAAGTCAAATAATTTCGCTTTTATTTTAGATTTCACATCACTGGAATTAAGTGGAATTACACATGTAAGGAACATTTTCGTTTCCTACCGTGCGAAGAACGGGCACGCAGCTAGTAAATCAATAAAGCATTGTTTTACTGAATTCTTCATAGTTTTTTCCCCGAAGTAGAAGTGCTTATAATCAGGATATGTAATGCTCTTTTTAAGAAACACAATGCTCTTTCAAAATAATGATGCCCTTTTTTAAAACCTTTGCACCCAGCCATTTTTCCTACCTAGAATGAGCTCTAATCTTAGACATTGTATTTTTGTAATGA
>JAWZYV010013704.1:0-105280 GCA_038373885.1 Cheiracanthium punctorium
TAACTATTCAAATTTTTAAGTTTGCACTGTCGAGAGGGATATGATGGGTGTACTGTATTACAAACTATTGCAACCCGATGAAAGTGTAACTGTTGAACGCTACAAACAACAATTGCTGTGACTGAAGCAGGAAATCAATCATAAACGTCCATTTACTGGCAAAGGTTTGTAGCCCGTCCATTTGCTCTATGCCAATGCATGGTCTCATGTTGCGAAAATCGATCAAGGACACGTTAGTTAAATTTGGCTGAGAAATTTTGGAACATCCGGCATATATCCCTGGCATAGCCCCTTCGGACGATTATCTACTTTGGCCGATGAGCAATACCTAGTCTTCTGTGCACTTCCCCATAGTGGACGAAGTACGAAAATCCATTGATGTCTTCAGACCATCAAAAGATGAATCTTTCTATGTTGCTAACGTCCGTGCACTAACTGATCGTTGGCGGTGGGTTCTGGGAAATAATGGAGATTACTTTGATGAATAAAGATATTATTGTAGATTCATTTCTTTGACACTCTTTAAAACTTATTACTAGACCCAATAAACGAAAAGTGACATGAAAATTTAATAATTTTTTTTGCTCAGCTTCTGAGCAGAAAGCCAAGATGAAATTTTTTTAACAACAGATAAAAAGTCAAAACATGTGCTTCTGATCAAGCGTTGAAAAAATGCATGTAAAATGACTTTTACTTAATGGTGTCAAACAGAATTTTAATACCCATACCTTTGCATTTCTCCTTTTGGGATTAAAAAATATTTAGGGAAAACGGAAAATATCATAATCTTCTAGACATCAGTGTAATGGGTTTACTTCTATATGTAAGGTTATAAACACTTTGAACAAACGGTAATAATTTGTAACTGTAATGTTTATGGAGTAATAAATGCTGTGATCGTTTCTGACTAGAAAGACAGACAGCGGTGCTGACATTTTGGTCATACACTTTTGCCCTCCCCCTCTCAATATTATACTTGTAAATGAAACATTTTGTGGAATAATATAAACACAAATCATCGAATATTCTTTGAAATGGGTCTTCCATAACGAAAAAAAGTTTACCCGCATATAACTACCCTTTTTTCGGAACCTTGAATGACTTTAAGTAGGGGTTTTAACTGTATACCTTTATCGAATATAATTCCATTATTCCCCCTCCCCAAATAAATAAATAAAATAAAATAAAAACCACCACATATATTTTAATAATTAGTATTTGCCCTTTTTCCGGCTATAAGTATTGCTTTAACATCACTTAAGTAAAACA
The DNA here is from genome assembly GCA_038373885.1 of Cheiracanthium punctorium. Classification (NCBI taxonomy): domain Eukaryota; kingdom Metazoa; phylum Arthropoda; class Arachnida; order Araneae; family Cheiracanthiidae; genus Cheiracanthium; species Cheiracanthium punctorium. Next base: position 1,270 of record JAWZYV010013704.1, read on the forward strand.
TAAGAATCATGAAATACTTTGTGAAAATGCGGACAAATATTCCGTAAGTATTTAGTCCTATGTTCTATCAATTTCACAATGCACACATGAAATTTGTTAAACTTTTAATGCTGAAAAGTTAGAGTATACAGTGAAACCTGCTAAGTTAATCACCCAGTGGTTCTAAGTTTTCGTGGCCAACTTATCAAGGCTACAATACTTATTTTTTGATTTTCGAATTTTATCATCTACATACTCATACATTACATAGTACATATGTAGCATATTACAAAATTATATAAAATGTGAAATCAAAATGATACACAATAAGAATAATATTGCTTATTAGGGTTTAACATTAATTATACATACATATTACTGTATTACGTATTAATTATTGGAAATTGTCATAGTACATATAGTTATTATGTACGCTACATACAGTAGTAAGTTGAACAGAAGCAAGTTCGTTATTATTAAATTCAATTTATGACTCTATTAATACATTTTGCATAGTGTACGTATGTAGAAAGGGTTTTGTATTTCTGACATACCTACTACTGTACATACTAATGTAGTTATAAAAAAAGAATGTACTTTGTCGGCAAGTTTTATGGGCTTCAGACAAACAGAAATATATATATATATTAAAAATTATTAGAAGAAAGACTGAGAAAAATTCTGGAAGAGGCCAACTTACAAAGGCTTTGAGCTATGCTTTGGGACAAATTCTACTTAATTACCTGGTCAACATACACCCTCCAAAAAAAGTATTCGAGTAAGAGATGAATTTCCTACGTTGGTTTCGTATATTAAAAATTACTTATCATAGAATATGAATTAGGCTATGTACAAATTTGACTTTCCATATTTCTGTAAAGTTGTTCGTTTTTCAAAAACTCGATTATTATTTGCAAATCTAAAATAGGAAATTTATCTCTTACTTGAATACTTTTTTTGGAGGATGTACAAGTTAGACAGGTGGTCAACTTATAAAGGGTTACTCAATGTTAAAGTAATTAAGCCATTCCGTGCTTGGTGAATTAGGTCAACTTAAACAGGTGGTCAACCTCACAGGTTTCACTGTATTAGTATGACAAAAACAGAATATATAGCTACTTCATTCAGACATATTGTTCATAACGACATAAGCAATAACAACACTAAAACTTCTTATGTCTTTTTTCACTTTCCGAGTTATTTGGTGCAACTGCTCTAAAATAATTTCATAGCTCTTGTTTATAAACAGATAAGCCGTACAGGCAATTATTGTCGTAGAAAGTAGCATGTAGTCTGCCTTAATTTTTAAGAAGACTTGATTAAAATCTCTCTCAATTTCACTTCCTTCCACTCCTAATGCTTCATACAACTCATTGTAAAGTTTAGCTCTGTGTAAATAAACAAAATCTAGCACAGTTATAGTCGAATCATATAAACTTTCTTCAATATTGGGATCATTAACAGATAATATGTACAGAAGTAATTCTACATACTGAGCCGGTGTTGTAACATTAACTTGATGTTTCAAAGTGCTCAACATTCTTAGTTCGGATGAAAATATTCCATTTAAACTAAATGGCTTTCCACTTTTTTCCAAAATTTCGCTCAGTTGCATAGGCAAAACATTTTCATAATGAGACTCTAATTTACTCGCAAGCTGTACAGCTGTTAACCCATTTGTGCCTGGATATTTTTGCGACTTTATTCGATTTTTACTGATAACAGAAATAATAGATAAATTTCTGATGTCAACTTCTTGAACAAGGGATGATTTCTTTTAAAATCATTATGCATAAAAATCGAAAAATCAACATCCTACTTGTTCATGTTAAAATATTTTGTAGAGTTGAGGCTCAATACTCATGAACAAAGGCTAGGAAAAATAAATAACGTTTTCGACTAATAGCGAAAATGCCGTCCCAAAAAAGGGACACTAGGCATAAATGGGTTAATATTCTTAGAACACTTTGTTCTTCCAATCTTTCTTCAACATTTCCCCACCTTGATACAGCGTTTGATTTTAATAAATCTAAATGCCTTTGTCGGACATCAACGATGTGCTCTGCAGTAAACCGTTCGTAAATCTCTAATGCAAGATATTTCACATTTTTATTTAATTTCAATTTCTCACAAGCATTGAATACAAATTCCACAACATCAGATGACCAAATGCATTCGGCATATTTGCAAGACTCAATTCGTTCTTGGTTTTTTATTGCTAGGCTTAGCAATATATCTTCTAATAATTCATGTGAGATAGGTTTAAAATCTTTTATTTCCTTCACTGAAAATGGCATATTATGCATGATAGACAGGTGCTAGTCCATTTGCTAACTTTACTTAGAAAATCGGTTTATTTTAAATAGAATGAATCATTTTTATAAAAGTAATAAACACAGGAACTCACTGGAAATATTTTTATTATCTTTGGAATACCGTTCAAATTGAAAAGAATAAAAAACTGCTTGGAGATCATATGATATGCAGACGATTATGGTCCAGTTGGCATATAAAATCTCCACTTTTTTACATTTTCAGTGAAGTGTAAAAAGAAACTGTAAGTGAATTTTGAAATTCCTTGGAACGTGTTAAAATTATCTGGTTTCTTTCACAAAGAATGCGATGCTGAAGAACTTTCTCAATTAGTTCGATAAGTGAATTCTTTCGTAAGCTTTTTGAATAAGACTTTAAAAACGCCACAGATTTGTATTAAAAAAACAACACTTACTAAGATATGGATAATCCGTTTAATCAGCTATATTTTTATTAGTTTAAGAGCTGGGATTAACCAATCAAAACTCAAAAGTGATCATTTTTGGAATAGTCTACTCATGCCGCCGCCAGATTTTTTTGCAATGGTGGGCAAAATTTAAGAGTGTGACACGCTTGTATGCATCCGGTGTAGTATATTTGTAGATGTACATATATACGTTTTTCAGCCCCTTTACAAAATTACGATGGATTAAAACGGCCCCTTTACAAAATTATAATTGATTAAAAAGGTCCCTTCACAAAAATACAATCGATTAAAACAACCCTTCACTGGCACTTTACTGTACATTTTAATTTGTTTTGTAAATTATTTTAAGGAAACAAGTGTCTTTCACAAAAACTGGCACGAAAATTCACAAAAATATATTGAAATTCACAAAAACAAACAGTTCTCAGTATTACTCGAATAAAGGCGTATTAATTGTATTATGCTTCAAGCCCAGACAGCACATAAGCTTAAATCAAGCTTGACATTTCTTTGAATTTGACGTATTAATACAAGCTTGACAGTTCAAATCAATTTAAGCTTGCGGCAAGCTTGCAGGAGTCAAGGTTAACTGTCAAACTGGAATACAGCTTGATTTTTCCTTTCGAAAGCGTGCGTTGATGACGCCATCTGTGAAAGAGAAGGGGCATTAATTGTCTAGCGTTTCTCAAATTTGCTCAATAAAGAAAAGTTCGTAAAAGTTGTGTTTTATTTTATTATCGCACAAAAACTGGACATTAGAACATGCAAGGGGAAGGAATGAATGCGATAAGCCCCTCTGAAGTGTAACACGAGGGGAGTTTTAGTTTTATTTACATCTAATTAACATTAGTAATTCCATTAACTAATTAATTAGCCCTAAAAATAAATTTTAATACAATTAACACAATTTAGTTAGTTAATATACTTCACTTTATGGGTGGTAGAATGAGGCGCAATCCGGCCTCCACAAAATAATTAATCAGTCATAAATGTACAGCTGCGGAAAAAAAAAAAGTTCCACTTGCACTTTATTTCGCCGTCGTTCAGCGTACAGCAAAGTTATATATATCATTCGTTTGCAAATAACGCGTACTTTAATTTACTATTAATTTAATTTGTGTAAGGGGCCGTCTTCATATTTAATTCTGCATCAACTTTGTTTTTCTCAATGGCAACCCCCATATTTTGACTTTATTAAACGAAAGAAAACCTTCAAAACTTTTCAAGGAAAATATTGTTCCCATCTCTCTTAAAGTTTTTTGTACTGAGAATATCAAGGGTAGAATAGAGTATTTAGTCTGTGGTCCAAATGACCCGTGAGATCATAACTTCCTTGTTTCGTACACATGATTTAAGGGGAAAATGCAAAATGACTGCTCACGATTTTGAAAATCTTTGTAATTTTGAAATTGTTTTGAGTATTTCCGTTGATGGTTCTTTTAGACAGGTGAAATGTTGGCAGGAGTTAATGGCTGCTCTCAGCTCTTCTAACTACAAGCTTGAATATTACTCAGCTGTGGTCGAACATGAAGAATGATTTCCTGATAGAAAATTTATTCGTTTGAATTTCATGTAAAAAACGCAATTACTTTTTTGCTGACCCAATATTATCACTGTGTTTGTTATTTCACTTTTTTCATTTAATACTATCGTCTGCAATGTGCAATATTCTTAAGACTTTTGGCAGTATTTTAATTTATAGTTATATGAAATTTTTTTTACAGAAAAACGTGATTTTGAATGTTTGATAAAGTATGGGGAATTCAAAAGACCTAATGTTTCCGATATTAAAAAAAGGTCACATTCATGCCTGGAAAGTTGAGGATGTTAGTTTTTCAGAAATAGGACGTTGCATTAGAAGACATACATCTACTGCATCTAATTCTATAGCGCTGGAAAATATTTATTTTATTTGGGGGAATATGGTAGCGGACGCAACAGTACACGCTTTATAGAATGCCCATCAAAATAAAAACCTCTAATTTATTTGCTTCAAAATTTGATATTTTTAATACTGGTATCTTTTACTGTGTTTTTGCACAAAATAAATCTAATTTACATTTATTTTATGCAATTTTCAAAAAAATTTCACTTAATAAAAAAATAATAAGTGAATTTATTAAGTGATTTCACTTAATAAATCACTTTAATAAATTCACTTAAGGACATTCATATATGGTCCCTTAACTCATGAAAATAACACATTTTATTTAATATAAATTAAACTACTGAAAGTAAAAATTTGAAATTTTGCACAGCCATGTAATATTAATTTCTGCATCTATTTCCATCGAAATTTGACTAGGTCGCTATTCATAATTTTTTTGAATATTAATTTAATAATTCATAATTCATATTAATAATTTATTAAAAATCATAACAACATTAAATTATGTTTGGGTCGTTTAGTTCTAATAGTACGAATAAAAATCAGCTTCTTACTACCAATATTATATGAGATATGAATTGAAGTATGAAAAAATATTTTAACATAGGGGGAGGGGGTTTTTGGGTGCTCATAACTCACTCATTTTCTGTCCAAATTTATTGAAAATTGGTGTTCGGGGTTAAAATGAGCTAAATTTTTGAAATATGAAATCTAGGGGTTGTTATTGGGAAAAAAAAGTTAGTGCGAATTTTAATATGTAGATGACCCCTTATGCAATTTTTATGCATAGCAAATTAAAGTGTGCGTCAATCGTAAACAATTGGTATCTGTAACCTTGCTGTGCGACGAACGACGGCCGAAAAATGTACAAGTGGGACTTTTTTTCCGCAGCTGTACTTGACCATAGAATTAAAAAAAAAAAAATTCTATATTTCCAAATATGGAAATTCTTCAAAATGAAATACAATTATACTACGAAATTGATTTCAAAATCAGTCGTTTGTCTCGATTTTGGCCAGCAGTATTTCTCAACATGAGTGTTGCGATATTGAAAGTTTTAAAACGTGGCCTGCTTTTAAGTTTATATTATGATTATTTCCCTATTAGTAGAGTCTATAAATCACACATAACATTATTTAAATTTTGATTCATACCATGGAAAAATAAAAGAAACTTATCAGCATCGCCCATCTGATCGATCCGGCCAGAAAACGGCGTGACAACAGTCACTTCAAACTTTAGTCATAGCTGCACGAAGCTTATTGGCAGAATGGTTGGCACGCTGCCTTCCCAGCCCATAGTTCCCGAGATGAAACCCAGCGGCGGGCGTTTGATGGAAACAGATTAAAATAACTTAAAATTTCAGCATAGAGGGGTAAATGCGTGGAAAATATGTGGGGCGAGTTCGCCGATGGGCGCCCCGTGCATTAAAAAAAATTTTTAGGAATTTTTTTTAAGCTTGAAATTAAGCTTGCTATGTCAAGCTTAATGCAAGCTGGGCAAGTGTAAACTAGAACACCTGATTCAAGCTTGCATTAAGCTTACTCGCTTGAAATTTTCAAGTTTAATGACGTGATAAATCAAGCTTGCTGCAAGTTTGATGTGCTGCCTGGGACCTCGCTAAAGTTCATCGTATCAATATGCATCATAGCTAAGTACTCCTCATACACAGCACCTGTAGCCTACACTCTCCAGTCTGTTGACATCCGTTTGCTTTCTGTTAGAGAGCATATTGTCCGTTTGCTTTCTGTTAGGGAGCATATTGATAAATTAAAAATATATTCCTATCTAATCACAGTAGTTCTGAGAGTACTTTCAAAATTATTGTTGCAGAAAACTCTGCCTAGTTTCCGGGTTCAAAGCTTAAAAGTACAGTGTAGATGGAAAGCAGGGCCTGATTACTGAAAAGGCTCGGGAAGCTTGATCTTCCCCCTCAAAATTTGAAGGTGGGCCCAAAAAAGACTGAAAAACAGTGATAAAAATTCAAAATTTTGTTTTTAAATAATCTTTTAAGTTCTTGTAAAGATTCTTAATGAAGATAAGTGGAAAGCTATTTTTAAGGTTTTTCAGAAGTCTAATACTTCATGTCGTAACACATCCAGCTTGTTTCAGCTCGCGATGTCTTTGGGGGTATCTGCTCCAGTTGAGAGAGTTTTTTCTATTATGGGGGAACATTTGGTTGGCATAAAGGGTAGAATTTCAATATGCTTTGTGTCTTCTAACATAGTCTTAAACATCTTCCAGATGTCAAAATTAATTCTGAACTGTCATGTTGTGATTTTTAGGATGTCATCCAAACAAACAAAGAATTCTTGAAAAAATAAATGTCTAATGAAAAACACGACTCAATAAATAAAGTTTAATGTTCCAGTATGGTAATGTTTTTAGTTTACATTTTAAAGTAATTTAAAAAGTAATGTAAAATCTCATTACAATGAAATAAACTATTATGAAGATTAATGAATAAAATATTTTTATCAAAGGAAAATTTCAGATTAATGAACAAAATATTTTTTTTTAAGAAAATCATTAAAACTTTACTTTTCAAAAACAAAAAATCTGGAGTGACTCCACTCGACTTTCCGAACACTTACGATTAAGATCATTACCAAGCATTTAAATAAATTTTAATCGATGAATAATTCAAACATATATACCAAATTGAAGCTCGATCGAATGTACCGTTTAAACGCTAGCGCACTTTCAAGAATTTCTCCCCATAGGCCATAATGTAAAAGAAATCTTTGTCGTAGCCCTGTAGAAAAACTGTAAGTCCTATACACATCAAAATCAATACCGGTCTTGCGAAGGTGGTTTATAACATGTATACCCAATTTGAGCTCAATCGAATGTACCGTTTAAACGCTAGCGCACTTTCAAGAATTTCTCCCCATAGGCCATAATGTAAAAGAAATCTTTATTTTATCCCTGTAGAAAAACTGTAAGTCCTATGCACATCAAAATCAATACAGGTCTTGCGACGGTGGTTTATAACATGTATACCCAATTTGAGCTCAATCGAATGTACCGTTTAAACGCTAGCGCACTTTCCAGAATTTTCCTCCATAGGCCATAATGTAAAAGAAATCTTTGTCGAAGCCCTGTAGAAAAACTGTAAGTCCTATACACACCAAAATCAATATCGGTCTTGCGACGGTGGTTTATAACATATATACCCAATTTGAGCTCAATCGCATGCCCTGTTCAGGAGCTATCGTGTTCACTCACACACACACACACACACACACACACACACACACACACACACACACACACACACACACACACACACACACACACATACATACATCTCGTAAAAATAGCATAAATGAATTCAGAAGACATCAAAACGTGTAAATACACCAAAATCTCGAATTCGAATTTTTTCATGATTACAATACTTTCCTTACATGGTACATGTTCGGAAAGTAAAAAGAAGATTGGGGGGGGGGGAGAAATCGAAATGAGACTGGGCTTTCCCTCACTTCAGAAGTTACTCGGGCCCTGATGGAAAGTTCTAGTAAACAGCCCAGCTGACAAGGACGAAAGACAAATTTCATATTAGAAAGTCGATGAACAATCTGTTACACACAAAGCTCAGGAATAAATTAGCAGTAATACGATTTATAACAGCCAGTTTAACACAGTTGCTTCCTCAGATGCTTTATTTCACAAGCAATAAATCAACTTTCAAAGTTAGCTCTGGGGTTGCCGATTTCAGGGGGTCGGCCCCTCCTCCGGGATTGGTTCAAAATTAGGGGACCCCTCCCCCCGAGTGAAGTCAGACTTCCTCCCAATGTGGCTCAATAAAATGGTAGTCGTCCCCTTCTGCCCATCGCCGTCCTATTTGAGGGATGCCACCGCTCGCAGTTGCCTGAGGACATCAGAAACAACAACAAGCATAATTTCTTCCACGGGCTAAAATTCAGTGGAAATTCTCGAGACAAATTATCAGCATTTCCTCAGGATTCAACAATGAAGAAAGCACAAAGAACTTTGACAAAGGATAGATCGCTTATAAAAGCACACAATCAGAGCTTTGTGCTCTACGCAGAATCAACGTCTGCTCGCAATAGCTGACTGAACTGCTCTGAACTCTGGAACAATCCTCCGCTTTTATACCTTAAGCCAACGTAGCACGAGCAGAGATTCCATGTCGAGAGAAATCTCAACAAATAGCGAGCTTTCATTACGTAATAGAAACTCAATTGATTAATTCATAATGGATAATCCTAATGCAGGAAAACAAACATTACAGGTCCCATTAAGAAAATCCCGCCAAGCTAGGCGACTTTTTTGGCGAAAAGTCGTCAAATTTCTGCGTTCAAGTTAACCGATTTTCATGCAACAAAATGCAAACTTTAATTATTTGACGTGTAGGGTGCGAACTTTAGACTAATTTTATCGCCAGAAGAGTGGGTGATCCCCAAAACTCGTCACTTTCTTTACATCTGCTAAAGAAATAGCAGAAGCTCGCGATATTGAACTGAGGTGTTCTCACGCAGTTTGTCACCAATATCTTATCCAGATCTAATCCAAAAATTAAAATAGAAGCAGAAGAGCGCTTAAGAACATCAATTATTTGGATAGATTAATGACATCACTTGAAAGAAGGTTCTATGCAGAAAACGAAGTTGGCTACAATCTATTTCCACTTTCCCCAACAATGATGGAAAAAATTGGTGCAAAAGACTTTATTACGGAAATGAAATTTATAGGAAGTTCCTATGAAGACTTTCCAACAGAACATTTTGTCCTAAGCCGAAGCATAGTATGAGCTGTGGCAGATTTCTCTAATAACGACTTGCAAATTGTTGATACAAAAACACTTCGTCGATTTATTAAACCGTCATTAGGGCAGGGATCGTAAATATCATGATATTTTCGAAAATATAAAAAATATCCGATATTTTTTATATATATCTGATATTTTGATATATATCCGATATTTTGATATTTATAAATATTTCTGATAAAAAGTTAATTTTATTCTTGATAAATATTTTCAAGCATGATGTAAACATTATAACAACAAATATTCAACTTATATTTGCTAATAGTTATATATTTTGCATTTAACAACAAATTTTTACCAGATAAAGTAGGAAACAGAAACAAACTTCTGAAAAATTAAATATGTTTTATGTACTCACTAAAATGCAAAATGTAAGATTCAATCTCAAGTGTCAAGATAATTTTATTAATTACAAATTCAAACTAACATGTAATTCTCCCTTTATTTCTTTTTATTAAAATATTTAAACAAAAAAGTAAGCTTATCTGCTTTTTCAGTCCCTAAGCGATTACGTAGTTTGGACTGGACTAATCCAAAGCTAGAAAATATACTTTCTAGCCAAGCTGTTGATGGACTAGTAGTAATTAACTGCCTAATTAGATGCAATGTTTTGTCTTTCAGATGGTCTTCTCTATTTTGACAGTGGACCACCAAACTACAGGTTCAACATTTAGAAATCCATCTTCAAACATAAAACTTGGAAAAGGGCTCTTTTTGGCAAAAAAGTTCATACAGGATGGCTACAGAAATTAAGAAACAAAGTTCCCTGATCGTCGTATACCCGACAATGATCAAAATTACTGTGACTGTAGAAAACTCCAGAGTGGAATACGAGGATAGGGCTCATAATGACTACAAAATTCCACCCTCTCGGTGTAAAGGGCAATCGCAGATCGACCAGGGGCAATGAATCGTTACTTTTCAATATGATTCGTTACTGGATCGATCAGATGCAGAAGTTTTGACCCCAAAAGAGTGTTTCATATTCGCTTTCATATATCCGATTGATTCACATTTCTTAGCTGGCAAGTAACATTGAGGGGGGGGGGGATGTTGCTTAATGTAGAAAATACCATTTTCAAAAGAACTTTTATCTCAATTTTCTTGAATTTTAGGAGGCAACTGCTCCCTCTTGCCCGTAGTAAGTTACGCCTATGTCTGTAAATTCGTATGTCTGGTTTTCTCATATGATCCGTATTTAGTACGAGTCCAAATACCTGCAGTTTTGGACTCATATAGTGCTTACATCACTTGAGTCTTGGATTCGTAATGTGTCTACATCACTTGAGTATTGTAGGATCCAGAACGACACTATGACTTTGCGAGTTAGACGCAGATCCACAACTAAAAATGATCTCGTTCACTTGGCGAAAACGAAAGTTTTCTGATTTTTGGATATTTTTACAAAATTCCCTGCTATTTCCATGATTTTCCCGATGAATGAAGTAACCTGATTTCCATGATCTGTCGCCACCCTGTCATAGCCATAGGCAAAAGTTCTTTATCTACCGAACATATGAAATTAAAAGTTATGTGGGTTTCATCGTCGCTTAATTTTTTCCCATAATATCTGTGTGTGCTAGTACCTCTAAATGTGCCGGTGATAAAGTCATTTCATTTCTTTCTGAGAATTTTCTCATAATATCTTTCCTGCCATATACTTCTAATTTTTCCTTTAATTTGCAAAAAAAAAAAAAAAAAAAAAATCTTAACACATTGTGCAATTGTGCATCGATTACTTTGGACCTCATCAAGTGCATTTGAAATGGGTCCTAAAATATCTATGTAATCAGAACAGTTACCCATTTGGTTTACACCATTAACTAAATTGAAAATGCCTTTCAGCTTCAATTTCAGGTTTTTGCTCTTAACAAATTTGCACCAAATTTCCCCTGATGTCATTCCATCATTCTCCTAGTAAGGTGTCATCTTCCATTTGTAGGGAGTTTCACCTATTCCAAGTGAAATCTGTGCATTTGTTGAACTTACCTCCATTTAATTTACAAGGGTTTCTTTTATATTTTCAACAATTGCTAAAGTAAGGAAAGTATTGTCCTAAAAGTCATTCCCCTTTCCTCCTTTCAATAGGGATGATATAGAAAGCCTGAGAGGATTATATCCTGCCCACTCCAGCCCCTTCTAAAATTGATTACTCAAGCAGTGACACCCCTTGTGGTACAAAGGAGGATGAAATTTCTTGGAATCACCTAAGTTTCTTTATAAGAAATAAACAATACGATAAATATTTAATAAAATAATAAACAATAAGAATACTATAAAAGAAAAATCTTTTCTTTTCCTTCCCTAATTGGTAAACTTATTCCCACACTTTATATGAAAATATCAAAAATACCATGATATTTATTATAAAATAAATATCGGATATATATCATGATATATATCAACGAACTCTGCATCAGGGCCGGACTGGACCACTGAAACGGCCCTGGCGATTCGACCAGACCGGTACCCAACGTCAGTTGCGCATCTAGGATAATAGTTTAGTGAAGCGGGGATGCACAAATACATTTGAACTTAGTTATAAGGACGACTCTTTATAAGTTAAGATATTCTATACGTTCAATCTAGAAGTATCTAAAATGCAGAAGCTCGTTTACAACGTCATTCGAGAAAATTTATTTAATACCCAAAATTTTCTGTTGAAGCTTTTTTTGAAATAATTTGAAGACAACCTTTAAAGTACTTTCATTCAATGATCCAGTGACATCTTTCTACTTTTAAGAAAGTTTCACTTTGATTTTTACTTTTGGAAGGTGATAAAATTCAGGGGGGAAAAATGGAAAAAAGGCAAAAATTAAATTACTCAAATCTAGCATGTGACAATTATTAAATATCGCATATTATAATGCTCTATGTTTCTGTACATTACTTCATGAATTACTCAGGGTGCGAATTGATCATCTTCACCAGCGGGGGGCTTTTGAAAGAAAACATTCTCCAGGAGGGGACATTTGAAAAGAAAAAAAAAAAAGGAGGGAAGGCGTAAAATGCTCCACTCACATAATATATTAGGTATTACATGACAAATGCAGTCACCAACATGTCTGTGAAGGGACTTAAATTCAAATAAAAGTCGACCACCGATTTTCTATGCACAGCGATTCTCGTCTACCCTCAAATTTGGCTCGCGGCAGAGCAGCGCTTGTTCGATCATTTTGCAGTCTTAATTTGAAACCTGACCCCAGTTGCAGAATGAGAAGTGGCATCAGGCATGTATATATCTATTTCAAAGGGATATTTGAAACTTGCTCCTTTGTCTAGTAAACAAAAAGAATTTCGATTCTCAATACTTAAAATCGTTAGGTACTGGATTTGTAAGGACAGAGACTAATTTTAACATTTCTCCAGCAGGGGATAAATAGTATCCCTGACAGGGATCCACTAATATTTCTCTAGCCAGGGATATTACATTCTTCAGCCGGGGACAATCCCCGGCATCCCCTCCGTCAATTCGCACCCTGGAATTACTACGATTTTTTATATGAGTTTAATTAGAATATTTTAGTTTAATCAAAATATTTTAGCTAATCAAACATAATTAAGTTATTCTGACATGATTTAAATGCTCAATTTATATTTTTATCAGTAGATACTTAGAAACTTATAGATCTTAGATACTTTAAACAGTCTCAACAGAGAGGACTGGTATATAAAGTTAAATATTGTTACGAATTTTCGGGGCAACCCGCTGCTCTGGGGCTTAGAATGGTTTAAAATTCGTATTCTACGCTTCAAATAGATAAATTTTGCTTTTTGTTGCATCAAAATCGGCCAATTAGAACCGGAGATACGGAGGTTTCGCTTTCCCATATGTTTTTCTATGGGCTTCTAGAAATCTCGAGAAATATTAGTCCTAGAGCTTAGATCTCTTCACTTTTGAGGACTTATTTTTGGCGCCAAATTTGGCGATATTTAGCCAAAAGTCGCCAAGCTTGGCGACTTTTTGGCCATTTGGCGCGATTTTCCCAATGGGGCCTGGAAGTTGTTTTTCCTGCATTAAAAACGCATAATAACCTAACATTTCTCTTCTATGACGTAATCAAAATTCACGCTTTATGTAGAACCCTCGAGAAATTGACTTTTCTGGAAACATCTTGTACCTCCTGCGTCGGTTATTTATAGAAGCGGGCATCGCCCCGAAGCGAGTCAGTTGCGAGTTGAACATTCAATGTGCGAAGAGCTCTGAGTACGCTTGTTTTGTGTGAACTGATAGTGCTATAGAAGTTGTGTTTTAGCTTGCTTTGTGAAGCTGTTTTTAACGTGCTGTGTGTAAATTCTTCATTGCTGTGTCTTAAGGGATAGTGTACTATATCCCTTGAATATTTCCACGGAATTTTTGCCTGTAAAAGTGACTTATTTTGTGTGAGAAATACAGCATTTGTGAGAGCATCTGATCCAAGCGGATTGTTAAAAGCACGTTACTGCTAGATTGTGCTTGTGAATTGTGTGCAGCTGATTGTTCTACGAAGTTCTAGAACAAATAAAGTTTGTGTTCCATCCTGACAAGTGACTTTTTACTTGAACTTTTTACACCACTGGACTTTAGAACGACGAACCCCAGGAGTAGCAGAGTAATTCGGCAACATTTGGTGTCAGAAGTGGGATTCGAACCCACGCCCACATTCGTGGACCAGAAGGACTTTAATTTTCCAGTTTATGGTTTTGACTAGACAAAAAATGGAAGAACAACTTCAAAAGCTCATGAATATGATGCAAGAAATGAAAGCCGGACAAGAACAAATGAAGGCGGATTTAGAAAAGAAAATTGAAGCCGGACAAGAAGAGATGAAAACTGGGTTGCAGAAAATAGAGAAAAATCAAGAAAAGTTGGAGCAGAAGATAGAGAAAACCCAAGAAAATTTAGAAGAAATTAAGCAGGGCCAAGAAGAAATGGAGAAAAGAGTTTCTCTCTTAGAAGAAACTCAGACGAAATATGAACAAAGAATTGAAGGGAATGTTAAGGAATTACAGCAGGATATTTGCAGAATGCGTGAAGAATGTGAAGCTAAAATTGAAGAGAAATTGGACTCTCTCGTAAAGCTGGGAAAGTTACCCGAAAACATCAGGTTATCTTCACACCGCCCAGCAGTGAAACTTACTGCCTATGACGGAAAGGCTCCCTGGGAAGCTTACAAGACCCAATTTTCGATCGTCGCCAGAGCCAATGGTTGGAGCGAGTCCGAGAAAGCTAATCAACTGGCCGCTTCCCTTAGCGGAGATGCAATTAATGTATTGCAAACTATCGGAGCGACGAAGATAGGAGATTTTGACGCCCTTGCCAGTGCCTTGGAGATGAAATTCGGTGAGAAGTGCCAGAAAGAATATAGTAGAATCCAACTTAAGTCAAGGATGCAGAGATCTGGCGAGACCCTTCAAGAGCTGGCTTCGGACATAGATAGGCTTTGTCATCTAGCTTACATGGACCCCCTTGATAATGTCCGAGAAGAAATGGCGGTGCGTCATTTTATTGAAGCCATCCGTGATCCAGAAACCCAAAAGTCACTTATGTTGGAAGATTATCAGGATTTGAAGTCTGCTCTGGTGTTCGCAATGAAGCTAGAGGCAGCCCAGCGGGCCGTGAGAAAAGATCGGCATGCTGTTAGAGCGGTCACGGTCCAAGAGGAAGCTGACAAAGACACAGAAGGCGTCGAGAACAGGTTGAAGAGAATTTAAGATCTCATAGAGCGAAAATTAAGATCCGATAGAACGAGAGATGGCCGAAAGAAAGTGAAATGCTGGAAGTGTGGCGTCGAAGGACATGTACAAAAGCATTGTGGTCGAAAGTCTTATGACCAGCAAGAGAAATCTAAGAACATGAAAGAGGGAAACTAGGAGGTGGCCATCTCGCGGGGCGGAGGTTGCCATATAGTCAAAAGCCCCACCTAAAAGTCTTGCAGATTTCATCAGTGAATGGTGGCAGTAATGGACTCTTCGTACTGGGATATGTTAATGGTTCCCCATGCCCCATGGTCATTGATACTGGAGCGAACGTAACCATCATAAGGACGGATCTGGCCAAGAAATTAAATTTGAAGATTATCTGGACTCCGCCCTCGCTGACCCTCTAGACTGTGACAGGTGACAAGATCGAAGTGGGCGGAAAAGCGCAAGTAGAAATCACGTTTGGAAATGCCAGATACGACCATGTGGTATATGTCGCCAATATTACAGACTCTTTTATTCTCGGACTCGACTTTTTAAAATCGCACAAATTTAACTTGGACTTTAAGAATAATGAGCTTCGTTCAGACTCAGAAGAAATAGCTGCGTTCGATATTAAAAATGAAACTATTTTACCTGTTCAGCAAATAATAGCCCAGACTGATATCACTCTACCTCCAAGAACTGATTCAATAATTTCTGGAACAGTAAAAGAAAGCAATAAATTCCGCTTTGGATTAATCGAACACCCAAACAATAGTGATTCCGTCAGAGGAGTACTTGTAGGAGCAACACTTGTGGACTTGTCGAGAACAGCAATTCCTGTTAGAGTAGTAAATGTGATGGACAAGTCGAAGGTGATAAAGAAAAATGAAGTGTTGGCGACATGCACTCCTGTTACCTGCATTAATAAGAACATCAACCAAACGACAGCTAAATCTTCCGAGTGCCTGACGAAGGAATTATTACAAGACGTGGAGTTAACGGCAGAACAGAGAAGCGCTGCAGAGAAAGTAATAGCTGAATTTGAAGACCTCTTCTCCCGAACTTCGGGTGACTTTGGCCGTACGAGCTTAACTCAACATAGGATAGATACAGGCAGCCATTCTCCCATCAAGCAACATCCTAGGCGGCTGCCGTTTGCTAAGCAAGAAGAGGTGAGCAGACTTTTAGAGGAGATGCAGCGTGATGACGTCATCGAGCCGTCGACTAGACCCTGGGCCTCGCCAATTGTTTTGGTCCGAAAGAAGGATGGTTCCACCCGGTTCTGTGTTGATTACAGACGTCTCAATGACATTACCAAGAAAGACAGCTACCCTCTTCCCAGGATAGACGACACTTTGGACACTTTATCGGGAAACGAATGGTTTTCCACTCTGGATCTGAAAAGTGGTTACTGGCAAGTGGAAATTCATCCCGACGACCGTGAAAAGACTGCGTTCACCACGGGACAAGGATTATGGCAGTTCAAAGTTATGCCTTTTGGACTCTGCAACGCACCTGCTACATTCGAGCGACTAATGGAGACAGTGTTGAGAGGACTTTCCTACGAAGCATGTCTCGTTTATTTGGACGATATCATCATCGTCGGAAGGACTTTCGAAGAGCATCTCGAGAACATTCGAAAGGTACTGCAGAAATTAAAAGAGGCAAACTTGAAACTAAGTCCATCGAAGTGCAATTTGTTTCGTCGGGAAGTACGTTACCTCGGGCACATAATATCCGCCCACGGAGTCCGAACCGATCCCGAAAAGACGTCCGCAGTCCAGAACTGGAGTCGTCCCGAGAATATCCATGACTTAAGAAGTTTTCTCGGTCTGTGTACTTACTATCGAAAATTCGTGAAGGGCTTTTCTCAAATTGCAAGACCTCTTCACAAATTGACCGAGACTGGACAGAAATTTCTGTGGACTGAGGAATGTGAGGACGCATTCAACGAACTGAAGACGGCTTTAACATCTTCGCCGATCCTGTCGTATCCTCACCCTGACAAGCCATTTATCCTGGACACAGACGCAAGTAAGGAGAGTGTCGGAGCAGTTTTGTCCCAGGAGATAGATGGCCAAGAACATGTCATTGCCTACTGGAGCAAATGCCTTTCGAAGGCGGAACGTAAATATTGTGTTACGAGAAAGGAACTTCTTGCTATCATTAAAGCCGTGGAGCACTTCCATCATTACCTGTACGGCCGAAAGTTCCTGCTCCGAACGGACCATGCCTCTTTAACCTGGCTTCTAAATTTCAAGAATCCAGAGGGCCAAATAGCCAGGTGGATACAGCGATTACAAGAATATGACATCGAGATACGTCATCGGAAAGGGGCATCTCATGGAAATGCAGATGCTTTGTCAAGAAGGCCCTGTATAGACAGCTGTCGCTATTGCTCCAGGGCAGAGAAAAATTACCATCTGAAACATCCCGTTGTCCGCCAAGTTACATCATCGACACCATCCCAAGATCCCTGGAGTGACGAAAATTTTCGGGCGGACCAATTAGCAGACAGCGACATCAAACCTATTGTGGAATTTATGGAAAAATCCAGCGCTAAGCCCAGTTGGCAAGAAATATCATCTTACAGTCCGGCAACCAAACAGTACTGGGCTTTATGGGATTCGCTTCGCCTGAGGAATGGAGTCCTGTATCGTAAATGGGAGTCGGTCGACGGCAAGATGCTCCGATGGCAGTTAGTACTCCCTCGTTCGAGGATTCCGAAGGTTCTAGAAGAACTTCATAATGGCTTAACTGGAGGCCATTTTGGCGTAATGAAGACCCTGCAGAAGGTTCGCGAGCGCTTCTACTGGGTTAGGGCTCGAGGCGACGTCGAAAAGTGGTGTCAAGCTTGTGACGCCTGTGCCGCCCGTAAAGGCCCGAAGAAACGAAGCCGTGGAAGACTACATCGTTATAATGTAGGAGCGCCTTTTGAGAGGATTGCCCTCGACATCCTGGGACCTCTTCCGCGAACTTCGGATGGCAACAAATACATCCTGGTTGTCATTGACTACTTTTCTAAATGGCCCGAAGCGTTTCCTATTCCCGATCAAGAAGCTACGACCGTAGCAGAGGTACTGGTGCAAGAATGGATTTCCAGATATGGAACCTCTCTGCAACTTCATTCCGACCAAGGAACGAACTTTACCTCTGCAGTCTTTAAAGGATTTTGCCAACTTCTTGGAATGGACAAAACCCAGACTACGCCTTTACACCCACAATCCGACGGCATGGTGGAGAGGTTCAATCGTACAATTTTGAACAACCTCTCGCTCCTGGTATCTAGGAATCAAGAGGACTGGGACAAGAAACTCCCCCTGTTCCTGCTGGCCTATAGGAGTGCCGTCCATGAGACTACCGGCTTCACACCTTCCCAGATGCTGTTCGGCAGAGATCTTCGTCTTCCCGCCGATCTAGTGTTCGGCCGCCCTCCAGATGCGCCTTCATCGCCAGAGGAGTACGTGGAAAACCTTCGGGCACGGTTTGAAGATGTACATCATTTTGCTCGGGAGCGGATCAACCTGAACACGGAAAAGATGAAGACTCGCTACGACACGAAGGCTACGGGACACGAGTTCAACGTAGGTGACAAAGTTTGGCTATGGAATCCTACTTGACGGAAAGGCCTGTCTCCCAAGCTGCAATCGCCTTGGGACAGTCCTTACACAGTCCTAAACCGGCTGAATGACATCATCGTACGGATTCGTAAGTCACCAAACTCGAAGCCAAGAGTTGTACATTACGATCGGCTTGCCATCTACCGCGGTTGTAATTAGCTCAGACCATGGTCACTATGGCGTAATTCCTCTTTTCTTTCAACTCTCATTTCTTTCCTGTCTTTCTCTTCTCTTCCTCTTTCGTCAACTTTCTTTCACTTACTACTTACGCCATGTTTAGTGTACATATTTGTAATATATTGGTTTTTATTAATGCGTATTTGTTTATTACATTGATTACTTATTAGTGTAATTGTTTATTATGTATATTATTTATTTATTAGAGTGCATTTGCTTACTGTGTTTATTGATTATTTGCTTAAATTATGTTGTTAAGATTTGGTTAAAGGTTGGACACTGTATATTTGTGTGACCTCCTAACCTACTCCTAACCTCCTAACCTACGTCCCTACTGCCCGGGACGTGCAGTCCTTGGGAAGGGGGCAATGTTACGAATTTTCGGGGCAACCCGCTGCTCTGGGGCTTAAAATGGTTTAAAATTCATATTCTACGCTTCAAATAGATAAATTTTGCTTTTTGTTGCATCAAAATCGGCCAATTAGAACCGGAGATACGGAGGTTTCGCTTTCCCATATGTTTTTCTATGGGCTTCTAGAAATCTCGAGAAATATTAGTCCTAGAGCTTAGATCTCTTCACTTTTGAGGACTTATTTTTGGCGCCAAATTTGGCGATATTTCGCCAAAAGTCGCCAAGCGAGGCGACTTTTTGGTCATTTGGCGCGATTTTCCCAATGGGGCCTGGAAGTTGTTTTTCCTGCATTAAAAACGCATAATAACCTAACATTTCTCTTCTATGACGTAATCAAAATTCACGCTTTATGTAGAACCCTCGAGAAATTGACTTTTCTGGAAACCTCTTGTACCTCCTGCGTCGGCTATTTATAGAAGCGGGCATCGCCCCGAAGCGAGTCAGTTGCGAGTTGAACATTCAATGTGCGAAGAGCTCTGAGTACGCTTGTTTTGTGTGAACTGATAGTGCTATAGAAGTTGTGTTTTAGCTTGCTTTGTGAAGCTGTTTTTAACGTGCTGTGTGTAAATTCTTCATTGCTGTGTCTTAAGGGATAGTGTACTATATCCCTTGAATATTTCCACGGAATTTTTGCCTGTAAAAGTGACTTATTTTGTGTGAGAAATACAGCATTTGTGAGAGCTTCTGATCCAAGCGGATTGTTAAAAGCACGTTACTGCTAGATTGTGCTTGTGAATTGTGTGCAGCTGATTGTTCTACGAAGTTCTAGAAGAAATAAAGTTTGTGTTCCATCCTGACAAGTGACTTTTTACTTGAACTTTTTACACCACTGGACTTTAGAACGACGAACCCCAGGAGTAGCAGAGTAATTCGGCAACAATATTGTTTAGAAAATTAGGAAGATAAAGTAAAACTTGAATTGAGAAAAGAAGTCGTGTAATAATTTCATTTAATTGTCTACTATTTAACCTACTTCTATTCAAATTCACCATAATAGTTAAATAAAAAAAGTAATCCATAATAGCATTTAAAAATAGCTAATAAGGACTACGAAGAAATTGATCCAGACCTAGTGAATCATATTCAGGATTCTAATCTTCAAAGAGTTTATAAAACAAAAACCGTACCAATTGTCTTGTATACTGTACAAAATAATTTAACTAAAATAGCAGACTGCATGCCATATAACGGTGTGCACCTCTAATTATCAAGATTTAAAACTTCATTGTATTCAAATGTAAAGACGAAATTTGGACAAGCTATTCTGCCATGTCATCTTGTAACATATTTATTATACTCGAAGCCCAGAGGTGAGTATTAAATTAGAAGTAAAAAGAAAAATATTCCTTATGATTGAGAAAATTTATTAAAATTTTAGAACATTCATTCAAATTTCTTTTTTAATGAAATTTGTATCCTTTAATTTTATACCAGACTACAAATATTTTACACACCTTCATACTACACTGCTCAAAACAATTAAAGGACATTGAGGTTATGGGTGGATCTTGCGGCTGCGCAATGGTTTAGATGATTAATATATAATCGACTGACTTTGTAGTCTACATGAGAAAAAAATACACATGCTTAGCGGAAAATAATGCATTTTACTGAACAATTGGGTACAAAAGTAAAAAAAAAAAAAAAAAAAAAAAAAAAAAACACAATTTGTGCACGTGAGAAGAAACGAATAAAAAAAGGTTTTTCCTTGAAAGAAAATGTTTTCATTGGTGATATGATTTCCCCGGACTGCCAACAACGTTGAACACCTTTGAGGCATATCCTGTCCCATTCCCCCAAAAGAGTTATTTCCAGTTCTCGGAGAGTATGCGGGTGTGGTAGGCGGTCAGCAACTCGTCTTCCCAGATTGTCCCGATCATGTTCTATTGATAAAATCACTGAAAATAACTGGTGTTTAAAATATAAAATAATAAAAAACTGTAAAAGTAAACTTTATGGTGTTATTTTACAAAGTTTTTTATTATTTTATGTTTTATTGGGTTCATGTCCGGAGAATACGCTGGCTGTTCTATTCGTACGATTCCTTCCTCGAAAAGGAAGTCATCTGCCGAGCGTGCACGATGTGGCCTGCAGATGTCGTCCATCAGCATGAAGTTATCTCCAATTGCTGCAGCGTAAGGGACTACAAAACAAAAGGTCTGAGAAACTCATCCCTATATCGAAGACCGGTCAGAGCTCCCCATTCCAAATGATGTGGAGATCGGTGCGCCCATCAATGGAGATACCAGCATAGACCATCACTCCCCCACAGCAAAATAAACAAGCTACTGGCCGTTAGTACCTGTGAATTTCGTACAACTGATTGTTCGATGAAATTCCTGAAGTAATAAAGTTTGTGGTCGATCCGGACAACTGGATTTTTTGCAAGAACTTTCTTCACACACTGCACTTTAGAACGACGAACCCAGGAATCAAGCAGAGTTTTCTACAACAATAGAAATGTTTAAAGTTTCAATTCTCTGTTGAAGGGAAGTGCGAATCGTCTGGTCGGTCCAACGATCACCGACAACGAGCTCGAGCTTCCATTACATGTTGTTCTAATTTGTATTTTGTGTTTTTAATGTGTTGTACAAAGCTCATTGCAATTTTAATAATTATATAGATATGGGAACCATTATTCAGCATACAATATAGCTTGCACATGTTCCGTTGCAACCTTGCGGGTCGCTGTCATGTCTAGGCCATCTAGAGCACCGGCCAATGCGGCCCACATGACCACCGGCCCATCAGGCGATCGCCCGATCCGGCACACCTCTAATTATAACGTACAGACGAATACATTCATTTCACCGAGATTGGTCACTTTCGATCGCATAAGTCATTTGCCTTGGGGCTGTGGCATGCCTATTTTTGCAGCCCCCGCAATATAACATGAACATGAATTATATGTTTTCAAAAATCTATAACTCATAGAAACATTAAACTACTTCCGATAAAATTTCCTAGCTATGGTCCTGCCAATGTAATTCAATATTTTTCCATAGAATACATTTTTTAAAACTGACAACGCCCTACAATATGGATGAAGATATAAAAGTAACAAGCATCCTGGTGACGACAGATTTTAATTTTGCCTATGGGCAGTATGGCCCTGTAAATAAAATAAAACACCTTTCTCAAACCATTTTATTTTTCTCATGAAATCTTCACTTAAAACATAGCAATGAAATGCTATCTATAAAACATATGCGTTCCCTCATTCAACAATTTATGCTTTTATTAATTTTATACTATCCAGATCGTACAGAAATGGCACGCGCACAAGAGTCTTTTTTTTCCCTCTCAACAAGGATGGGGCACTTAAAATAAACATTTACGGGCATCCTTTAGTAAAATACTAGCGAGGACTTTTTCTCACACAACGTATAAATACTATAAAAAATATACAACGCAAGATCTACATGCATTGAGATGAAATGTTTGATGATTTTCAAGACGTAACATCTACCGAAAAGTTGTGTTATCGCGACATCTGCCCTAAAAGTCCGTTTGTTTACTATATGTATAAAAAATAAAAAGGTGGACGATTGCAGATAAACTTTCAGCGGCGCACGTCCTCTAAACTTGATTGCTTGAATATATAGAAGAGTTGCGGGAAGAGGGGAGATGCGACGAGAGCACTGACCTGACCTTATCGTCACAATCAAAACGAAAAGGAAGAACCTCTTTATCTCAGTGATGTTTAGAAAGATCGGTTGGTAGCAGTAGGAATTAAATCGTGTTTATAGAAGGGCCCTTAGGAGCTCTATTCTGAAAACTTTCCAACGAAGTTGAAGTGCTTATGGTTTCGGTTTGTCTCTCTTGTCTGTCGGTCCACGCTCTAACTATCCTAAACATGTATCAGTTGCTACTTTTTTTTATTAGCACTAGGGTGCTATTTCGCTCAATCCCAGAATTTTGTATATGTGATCTTGTAGACAGGTTTTGTAGATATGAAATTGTCGCGGCGAAGATCTTTTCAAATATGTTTGCCAGAAAATGTGGAAAGGGGGGGGGGGAGGCGTTAATAAAATGTTGGAAGTCGCACAAGGTTTGCAATTTTTGGTAACGGATAACTAAATCGGGTGACAAAACGCGACAATTTATTATAAATATATTACGAGTGTAGTTAGAAAACGCCAGGCGAATATTCTAAAATAGCTTTAGCAGGCGAATTTAATATAGATTTGAATTACGAAGAAGTGTTTTAAGGAACAGAGAAGACAAATACGGTACACTCATAGATTATGATACACTTTCCAAATGGTATTTACAAAGGTGAAGTATAGTTTGACTATGCCTGGCGAAAATTGTTAAACAGTTTTGGTAGGCGATTTAGTATAGATTTTAATTCCAAAGAACTATTTTTTGTGGGACAAGGAAGGAAAACACGGCACACTCATTGAGTATATGATGCCCATTCCAAACAGTATTTAAAATGGTAGAGGATAGTTGGAATATGCTTGGCGAAGGTTGTAAAACAGTTTTAGTAGGTGATTTTAACATAGATTTCGGTTCCAAAGATGCGTTTTATTTAACAAGAAAGGCGAACACGCACACTCATGGATTATGATGGCTTTTCCAAACAGTATTTAAAATGGTGAAGTATAGCTGGAATATGTCTGGCGAAAATTGTTAAACAGTTTTGGTAGGCGATTTTAATATAGATTTCAATTCCGAAAAAGTGTTTTATGGAACACGGCACGCTCATGAATTATAATGTCCATTCCAAACAATATTTAAAATGGTAGAGGGTGGTTGAAATATGCTTGGCGAAGATTGTAAAACAGTTTTTTAGTAGGCGATTTTTAGATTGATTTCGATTCCAAAGATGTGTTTTATGGTACAAGAAAGAGTTGATTCCTATTAACTCCCCCACTCTCGCCAACCTAAAAAAAAATTGTCGCAAGAAATTTGGCGAGCTTTGCAGTCATGGATGTGTAAGAGTTATGCACAAGTTTCAACGGTCTTAAAAGAACTAGGTGAAAACTAAAGTGAACAAATTAGAGATAAATGATCCAGTTAAGGGATTTGAAGACACTTGATTATTAAACTACATTAATTGGCAAACCAAAATAAATAAATAAGTAGTGGAGCGCTGTACTTACATGTTGTTCCAAATCGTCCCTTTAATTCTAAATTACGGTTGCCACATAACTACAAAAAATTGTCATGGTAAACTGCATATGTTTAATTATCACCACCTTGACGAGAAACCGGGCGTTAAAGTAGGAATCAGTCCAAGAAAGACAAACACGGTACACCCATGTATTATGGTACACATTCGAAACAATATTTAAAACGGTGAAGTACAGTTGGAATATACTTGGCTAAGATTGTAAAATAGTTTTAGTAGGCGATTTTAATATAGAATTCGATTTCAAAGAAAATAAGTTTTATGGAACAAGGTATATATGGTTTTATGGAACAAGGAAGAAAAATACAGCACACCCATGAATAATGATACACTTTCCAACTTAATGGAATAAGGAAGGAAAATAAGGACGACGCATGAATAATATACACTTTTAATATATATCACTTGCGTATTTAAAATCTGTAAGTGTTTCAGATTTTTTTATTGTTTTTATTAAATTACTAGCTGCGTGCTCGTTCCTCGCACGGTAGGAAACGAATTTTTTCATAAATTATTATCATAACTACCTGTACGAAAACAAAATCTAAAAAAAAAAAAAAAAAAAAAAAAAGTTGAAGGTAGTCCCTTTTTGAAACTACGGCAGGATATATTAACGCATCGTAGGATTATCGTTTAGTTAGTTGTAAGACGATCGTTGAAAAAGCATCAATAGAACACTTTTTATTTATCAACGTGATATACTGCACTTTGATCCATATTAACCTAACAAATCTACTATTATATTAATATTATCTATCTTTATTTCTCCCTCTTTAATGCTCAATTTAAAGAAACAGATTAGATATTTTAAAACCCAGCCTTTCTAATCTTTGGTGATTCTTTGGAATTTATGCATCGCCATTAAAACAGCTTTCCATCTATTTTTAAGCATAATTCTTGTCAGATTGATGTATTTAGCACCGCCAGAAAGAATGTATATACACATATATTTCATCTCGCCGTGGTGAAACATATCCAAGCTGTGCCCTCCATGGTTTAGCACAAGGACGTACCCGAGGGGGTGGTCCAGGGGGTCCGACCCCCCCCCCTCGAAATTTCAGTTTTTGTTAACAAAATAAGAATGATGACGTCTTTTTGTGAAAAATTCTGCCTTTTTCACCGTTTGGACCCCCTTCGAAATTTTTTTCTGGGTTCGTCCCTGAGTTCAGCACCATGAAAAACATCAAACTGTGTAATTTAAAATATTTAGAATCGCTCAGTTGCGAATAGCACATTAAATCGTGCTGCACAGTTTACAAATTTCACACAACTTTTAATTTATGACGTCACGTTCTGACCCCGAGTAGTTGAGTCCGGTTATTTCGGGCAGTAGTTTTCAAACGGAGTAATATTGAAACATTCGGCGTTAAAAAACGCTCACTTGCAACAGAACTTATATTTAATTTGAGAGATGTTCGGGTTATTCCTAGCTAATCGGTATTTCAAATATTTTCTGGAGCTATTTTGATAGCGATGTAACTTTTGTTTAAGAGCTTGTTAAGGTGCTAGAATTCAACAAAAAAAGTATATCTAATATACCAGGGTGTCCTGTGCTAACGGTACCCAATAGCTATTTTCTAAACCGTTAATCAGAGACACACAGTTCCAGTTGCAAAAATGTTTTAAATTGTATGATCTATTATATCAGAAACACACAATCGAAGTCAATAAATCAATTCCTATAAAAATTAAGGAATTTAAATTTTAATACGGATCCCAGCCCTATCAGTTATATTTAGAAAAATTTTCTTTACGCAATTTCATGCACAACAAAAAAATCGTCCGTCTACCACCAAAATTCACCGAGTTATAAAGCAGCAAACATTTTGACTTAAGTCACTTTTCCACGTTTAAAAATGCCCCGCTACGATAAACCGTTAAGGAACCACATAAATATTGAAATTTTAAATTATAGGTTTTTAATTTCATTTTATGACATAACTAACCGCCTCCGGCGACCAGTTGGTTCACCATTTTAATAAATCTTGTTCGGAGAATCCAGTTCCTCACCGGCTTCCTTGGCACTGAAATCTCTCAGATTCTGAATGGAATTTAAAATTAAGATGGTTGAAAAAAGGAGCGGTCCCAGCTAATGTAAAAAAGACGCCCCCTTTTATGCTCTATATAGTTTTTGAGTTCGAAATGACGCCCCTTCGAAGCTGGCTCCCAGATGCGATGCTTACCGTGTCAGGTGTCCCCTGGTTACAAAATTAAGATGGTTAAATGATAAAAACCTGCAAAAAGGTACAAATTATTTTTGTCCTATATTAATTCTGAAGAGCTTCTGGATATATTGGCCTTTGTCAAAAAAACGAAAGAAAAAAAAAAGTAAGAAAATCTGAAACACTTTCAGATTTTAAATAAGCACTAAAGTGCTATATATTAAAAGTGTATTATAATCCATGGGTCTTGTCTTCCCTATTTTCTTTCCTTATTCCACCAAGTTGGAAAGTATATGATTATTCACGAGTGTGCTGTATTTTTCTCTCTTGTCCCATAAAACACATCTTGGAATTGAAATCTATCTTAAAATAGCCTACTAACTTGAGTTGGCATAGAGCGGGGCCAAGAATGAAATGTGGGCTCTTCAATTTGATACTTTAAATTATGAATGTATGCGTGTAAACATAAATGCACATGTGTACATATAGATGGGGTACATTTTCATTAATGCTGTTTTTAAAAAATTTGCTAAATAATAAAAATTACATACAATTTTAAATTGATATTTTACTTAAAACTCTTTCTCAAAATTGAAACCATTTGCGCTTTCACAAACTTTCGGAAAAAATAAAAGCATTATTAGTGATAATTTTAACCCTGATATAGATTCATACAAATACTAGTGAGTTTTTGCGGAACTGATAGATTATGGATAACGAAGTAATTTTCTGGGATGCCATGTAAATAAATTCCAGAATGTCTTTAAATGCTCTACAGTAAAGAATTTTTCATAACATTATTTTTAATGGTATTTTTGTTTGATCCGGTAAAAGATATACAGACAACTCACAGTAAATACCTCTTGATATTATAATGTCATTATTTTGCAATACATAATGAAAATTCTTTAGCCTTCAAATGATTATAAAGGAACATTTGATATGGAATCACATGATTTTCTTGAACTTCCATTAAACTATATAAATTTTGATTCACATGATTTTCTTGAACTTCCATTAAATTATATAAATATTGATTCACTGCATTCAAACTTATTTCATTTGAAAATGCGTCACAATACTGCAATAAAATTAAGGTAATGCGATTTCGTGTCAAATATAAGAGATATCGCCAAGTTGGGGTAAATTTTGAAAACTTATTTTTGGCGCCAAATTTTGCGATTTTTCACCCGAAATCACTAAACTTGGCGACAGTTGGCGAGGTCTGATATCCATAAACTTTAATGAACTGAAAGTCTTTTATGTGACCCTGCAAATGAACTATCCAGTCGATTGCAATCAAAAAGGAGAGGTGCGCAACTAGATTCTACAACAGTTCAAAATGTAAAATTTTAACAATTTGTGAATGGTCATTTTGGAGCTATGTTAGACAACGTACGTACAGACGTCATGTTAAACTTAGCCAAAGATAGAGCCCTTAAAATTACACATTGGTTAAAGCTTTCATTTTTGAATACAGAGGAGTTTCGTAAACATTCTACCTTAGCGTGCTTAACCGCAACCTCCTATAATAAAGGCCTCCACAGCAATTCAAAACAGCCTACTCTAAAGTCCAGTGCTTTGCGTTCATTTGATTGAGTTTTAACCAGAATAGTGCTCAACTTTTTTTTGAACAGTAAATAAAATATTCATTCACATGAAACTGCCTTTATAAAAGTAGAAAAATTCCTCTAAGAACTTACCACTTTAATTAAAAAAAAATTGTCCATTTTATTATTTATTACATCAAACTCAACATCTTTTAAAGTGGATTTATGTAATACAGTTGACTCCGCTTAATGTAATCACGGTTAATGTTATCATTCATTTAATATTTTCAATAACATCTGGTTCCGAACAAACGTATTCGAATTAACGCGATATTAATAGCTTAATGTGATCACTAGATCGCTTAATGTTATCAAATTTTAGGCCATTTTTTCATTTTCGACGAAAGATTCAAGGCGAAGTTCGTGAAAATCTCATTATATATCAGGTAGGTCGTTGCATAATAATCTCATTGCCATTTGAGTAAACTAGCTCGTAATATTGTAGGAGAAGGACAAAATGTTTCCTATTGCAGAAAGTATTTTCTAACTGAATTTTCTTGATTTTTATGGGGGACGGGGGGAATCTATTGACCCCCTTGCCCTTATTAACTTATGCCTATGTTCATCATGTTAAAGTAAATGTTTTCTTCTGAAATCGTCTCTCCGCACCATTACTATTTGACCCTTTTAAGTTTACACTTTTCGTTTATTATAATCAATCGCTTATAGTTATTGAAATCGGATCGACACGATATGATCACATTAAGCGGCGTATAGTGTAGTAACTTTCTTATGTAGCAGGGGATAAAAAAAATCAGATTTACATTAAATTGAATTATTCTAAATTGGAATAATCCTCTAAAGCATATTAAGTTTGGGGTTTAAATTACTAAAAGTATTACTATTTTACAGAATACTAGCTGCGTGCCCGTTCTTCGCACGTTAGGAAACGAATATTTTACTAAAATATAATTGTAACTATCTATTGGAAAGCAAAATGTCTAGTAGTCCTTTTCCTGAAACTACCACGGGATATATTACACAATGTAGGATTATAATTTAGTTAGTTGTAAGACGATCGTTGAAAAATAATGAATATAACACTTTTAATTACACCAAATAGTTATTAACGTGGTATACTGTGCTTTAATCCATATTATCCAAACAAACTTAGTATTACTACCAAAGAAAAAAATGAGAATACTATCTATTACTTATATTAATGTTATCTATCTTAGTTTCTCCCTCTTTAATGCTCAATTTAAGGAAACAGATTAGATATTTTAAACCAATGATGTCTTTCTGCTTTTTGGTAATTATGTGGAATTTATGCATTGCCATTAAAACAGATCTCCATATATTTTTAAGCGTAATTCTTGTTTGATTGGCATATTTAGCACAGCAAAATATTTCATCTCGCAATGGTGGAAAACATCCAAGCTGTACCAATTTAAATAGCATTTAAATCCACCATGTTTCAGGCTCGTGAAAACATCAAACTGTATAATCTCGAGAACTATTGCTATCTAATCGCTCAAATTGCGAATAGGGCGTTAAATTGTGTTGCAGAGTTTACGAATTTCAGACAACTTTTAATCTATGACATCACGTTCTGACCAGGGTAGTCGAATTTAGTTATTTCGCGCAGTAGTTTTCAAACGGAGTAGTACTTTATGAAAGTTAATTTGAGAGATGTAAGAGTTTTGAGAGATTTAAAGTTAATGTGAGATTATTCCTAGCTAATCGGTATATTTCAAATATTTTCCAGAGATATTTTGCTAATGATGTATCTTTTGTGCAAGAGCTTGTTAAGTTGCTAAAATTTAACCCCCAAAAAAAGTATATCTAATATAGATAATATACCGCCAAAAGTCGTCCAAACTTGGCGACATTTTGCACGATTTTTGGGAATACATACAACGACCGTCGTCAAACCGATAGCAAATACTATGCATTATGTTAATTAGTAGTTTGCATCTTGTGGCAACATTTGAATTTCCCACGATTTAAAAAAATAAATTCGTAAACGCCAAACGAACAACGAGCGTCTATCTAAGGTGTTCGTACAGGAAACTGGGTGCATTCAGTTTATTTACTAGAGCGTTCGTATACAAAACTGAGTGCGGTTAGTTTCAAACTAAGTAAACTGAGCACGGAGCAGGTTAATCCAGCTGTTGAGAAGATACACTTGCACGTTGTTTTTGTTTTCCAATGGCGTCCGTTGTTATGGAAAAGGGCGCATTCGTAAACGACAAACTCGTTGCACGAGTTTTCGTAAGAAAACTGAAATGCGTTTGTTCCGTGCTATCAGTTTCTTTTGCCTTAACGAACAACTTCAGTTTATTCAGTTTCGTCGCCTAAGAGATGTGTTTGTTTAGAATTTGCGTATGTTATTACTTTTCTCGAAGAGTTTTTAGTACATACTCAGTATAAAATCAACAGGATTTAAAAAGAAAGAATGGCCATCATTGAAGTGCACTGATCAAAATTCAAAAATTTCAACTTAAACTTGCACGTTTACTTCCTTCTGTAGGAAATAATGTGATCCCGAGAAATTTCGGGGCCAAATTTCAACGGAAAAAACCGATTTTGATTACCTCTAAATTTACTTTTAAGAATTCTTTCGATGCATTTCATCGTAAGCTAGCATTCACGTTCGTATAAATGCGCTTCCAACCCATTTTGACTGACCGTGGGTCAAGGGCGCCGGCAGGATCATTTCCAGGGGGGTGCACCCAAGATACATATATACATACAGGGGCGTAGCCAGGGGGGGATATCGGGATATATCCCCCCTCCCGAAATTTTTGGATTAGTGATAAAATTCAGTTTATTTATGCACATATAAGTTCATATCCCCCCCCCCTGAAAAATTTTCCAGGCCCATATCCCCCCCCCCGAAAAATTTTCCTGGCTACGCGCCTGTATACATATACAGGGTGTAACCGAATTCATAGGCCAAGCTTTCAGAATAAAACGCATATAAAGAAGTATTTTTTATATAGCAGATTAGCAATGTGGGGTTAGAAATAAAAAGTGTAGATGGAAATATAGCAAATGCAAAAGCGCTACTGTAAATGCTCAAATGTGCTGGGTAGCGTCTAGCAAGTAATTGGCCTACCCTTTCGAAGATGCCAGGTGTTCCACGAACGGTTGCAGCGATTACTAAAGTTTTGCAATGAGGCCCTCATCTGTGTCAACTGGAGTCTCGTAAACGAGTGCCTTGAGGTTTCCCCAAAAGCAAAATTCGATACTTGATTAATCTAATGAACGTGCTGGCCAAGCGACTAGTTCAACTTGTCCAATCGATCGGGGGCCAAAGACGACAATGGAGTAATTACGCACATTATTTGCAAAATAGGCTGGAGCCCTATCGTGCTGAAACTATCTACATTTTTCATTTCCGACCAAACGTTGCAATGCAGAAAAATGCTTCTTCGTATGTATTTTAACTACCTTCAGGGACACCCTGTATACATACATATAAAAAATTAGACTCTTTGGCGTTTGAAGGAAGAATAACCTTGACTGGAAAATGTAACATCAGTATGTGCAATAAACATCGTCAAAGTTATTTTGTCGCAGCTGAAAAGTACAAAATATTAAACTGTTAATTTGGCCTAATTAATAATACCTCAATTTAAGTATGCTTATAATTAATTATTTAAATTATATGCAATTTTGATAACATTGTTTTATATTTAAATAGACGAATTCTCCCAGAAAAACTGAAGCGAAATGTATTTTCTCTAGTATTGATGCATATAGCAATTTTTGGCTTAGGGGTCCCCACCATGTCCAGTGCTGAAAATGATAGATGGTTGAAATGTGGAGGTTAATAGTTCTGGCCTTCCGCGTGGCTGTCAATTAAACGGTTTTGAGTTTTGGCCTGTTTTCTCTACATGTTACTTGAATACGTGTTAGAACACCTTAAAAAGTCCTCTGCCCAAGGGAATCCCCCCCCCTTCCATGACAGATACGCCATGTGCTGGTTTGCCTTAAGTACACTTGGTGAGGACATCCCCATATTGAAACAGAGCCCAAGTTTCGAAGGTGACGCAGTGATGCCTTTACTTAATATTTGAAAAAACACAATGTCAAAAAACTCAAAATACAAATTTTCATCTAATAGCTTTTGAATTTAAATCTCTAAAAAATTACTGTATAATGTTAAAAAGAAATGTTAAACTCTGAGCGTTAAATTCTAAAATAATTGCATTTAATCATATTCACAGCACAGTCGCGATTGTTCTAGTTTTCCATACAACTCAGTTAGTGAAAAAAATCAGTTTAGCTCCCAAATAATGATCGAAACATAGAAAACAGACGATTTTTTTTTATTGCTGGACAAAAAATTCAAATACTTGGTGCACCCGTAAGCCCTATCAGAAATCCCTCTCCCAAAGAAAGTGGGTGTATTTTTTCTGTAGATGTCCTCATAGACATTTCTGAGCAGTGTTGACATGCTGTTTTGGCAATGGTGCGATACTGCTGTACGGAAAGGAGTCAACGTGTCAATACAAAACAATTGACTATTATTTTCCGAAATTATTAATCTGCTCTAATAAGTAATGTGATAATATGTAACTACATTTTTCATTTAAATATGCACGCTTAAACCCAAAGAGCGGGAAAAAATGATACATTGCGGAGCGATCCGTTTCCATGGAAACCTACCGGTATTTCCGCGAAAGTGCTCTTTAATTAGTCTTTTTTCTGAGAATTCCCCTCCTCTCTCCGTCTTTTTTCTGAGAATTCCTCTCCTCGCTCCGTCTTTTTTCTGAGAATTCTCCTACTCGCTTATTGTGATATTTCGCTCCGCTCTTGTGATCGAAAAACGCTCCTAAAGGAGAAGCGAACTTTTGAAAATTGGGCCAAAAATCGCTCCGACTGATCGAATTTCGCTCGTTTGGTTTAAGCGTGTGCACTCAAATCACATAAATTGCTTTATTTCCATTTATCTATTTATTAATTTAATGATTTCGATAGTTCGAGACAAGCCCGGTCCCGTCGACCTCGAATATTATCGAGACTATTTCAAAATATTTTTTTCCTAACTGCGGTCACATGCCGTGAGGCATTCAACACTACTAAAACCGTAAGCGTTGGTCCGTACATTATGAAGGCTAATGTGCGTGCGCCAACATTATATAAAAATAAAAATGTAGATGACTTCTCAAAAGCTTAAAATTTATGTACAATGGTAGGAAATATTAAGCCATAAACACAGGTCTAAACAGCTAATTTAATGGGACAGTTACACGCAGAATTCAAAATATCTCACCTACATTCAGGCTCTTTTATTTCTTTTTTTTTTTTTTTTCTTTTTACTGTCCCTAGGGTAAAGCAAATTGCTTATATTTTCAGGTTAATTATACGTTTTTCAAACTCCAGGGGGGTGCAAGTGCACCCCCTTGCACCCCCCTCCCGGCGCCCATGCCGTGGGTCTATTTTGAACAGTTTTTCCATCCCGTCTGTACGTGCGTATGTATGTAACTCGCATATCTCAAAAACTATTGGTCGTAGAATGTTGAAACTTTATATTTAAGATTGTTGTAACATGTAGTTGTGCAGCTCCCTTTTGGTCCCAATCGACTGGATAGTTTATCCACAGGACCGACCAAAATATTCGAAATACATTACGCTCTATGGGCCGAAATTCGTTAAACTCGCATATCTCAAAAACTATTGGTCGTAGAATGTTAAAACTTTAAAACTTTATATTTAGGGCTGTTGTGACATCTAGTTGTGCGCCTCCCCTTTCGGTCCCATTCGACTTGATACCCTACTAGCAATTTTGCTCGAGCCTACAAAGGCCACGTAGCCTTCATCCGATAAGAAGGAATCGGGCCGTTCAATGTGAAAGTGCTCGGATACACGCAGTCGCAGTTCATGTCCCTTCGGACGTGAAAACGTCCAAAGTAGCTCTAACCTATGAGTTTTCATCGGGTTGGACACGGATTTAGGGGACTGGACCATTCACTTTATGTGTGAGGTTGGCCAAACACCAGGATGAGTAACACTTTCCGGTAAGTTCTTATGTGGTGTTGACTTGCATTTAATCCTTTCCGTCCCTACGGTACAATTCGAATCATAACATTCACAAGTGTTTTAAAGATTTCATTTACATTTGAAATGTATTTGTAATCGCGTCCCGCAGTGGTCGGGGCGCTAAACTCCGTTCCCATCAGAACACGGCAAGTGAAGCAGCATCCGGCTTGACCAGTGCTTGAGAGGGTCATCTCCCTCTCGGCTCGTCCGCTGTGGAACCGTGTACACTAATGGGAGCTGGTGCACGTAAAATCCGTCGTGGCTCCAAAGTCCTCCAAGTTGTTAAACGATACCTCTGGGGGTGCCAATTTCATGTTGTGGCTGGTCCCTCATCTGGAATCGCTTCAAAATTAGGGACCAACAAGTAGAAGTCCAACCCCCTCGGGGGCACTGGCACCCCTCTTTCCATGGTCTATCCATAGACACGACAACAACAACAACATTTGTAATCGCATTTTTCTTATATGATAATGCAGTGAAGAAGCAATACACTATAGAAGAAATACACTTTTACTGCGCGACGCATATCCATGCATGCATGGTACGTCGTATACGCCATCTATTTTCAGCTTTATGATGACTGCAATCTCGCATGTAGGTACCCTGCATATTCGATCCACTCTGACTAGTTTTGTGGTGATGTACGTACGCACGTATGAAAGTATTAGGTTGTAACGAAAGTTTCCCGCCACCGCAAACATCGGAAGCACATAGTTCGCGTTGGCGTATAAAAATATAGTTATCATTAAGAACAAGGTGTCTCAAATGGAACTATCACTCTAGAGGATTAGAACCATCATTTACTTCCAGTTGTGTTGCAAAAAGTCAGCTACAGAATATCAACGAATTATGAGTACAGATTTAAGTACTATTGTTGTATCATGTGACACGGTACAGGTTTGATACCGAAAGTTCAAAAACAGGTATCTAAGGAGTTAGAACTTAGTTTTTCAGGCAGATATGGCGAAAAACTTTCGTTACAACCTGATATATTCGATTCGTTTTAACTAGTCCGAGCGCATAGTGCCCTGAAATGGAAGACGGAAAGTACCTGGTTCAAAACTCAACGCGTCCGCCGACCTAACCGCTGGAAGTTTTCCATGGTTTCCTCCGAAACTTAGCGTAAATACTGGTAGGACCCCTTAGACAGACCACCCTATTTTGGTAATGTCTGTACATACACATGTTGCATTTTCGATTTAGTTTGATTAAATTTGCGGGACGTCTGCTTGTATGCATGTATTTATTTTCGTATGTTCTTCTGTAATTCGATTAACTCACAGAGGAGTAGCCGAGGAAATTTGAAATTTAGGACTGCTTTAACACATAGTTGTACTTGTACATTTCCCTTATTGATTCCAATTGACTGAGTAGTTTATTTCCAGGGTTATATGAAAGACTTTTAGTGCATTAAAGTCTATGGACATGTCTTTCACATTAAAAATCCCTGTACTATCTCCGTTTAGCTCATGCCCAAAATATTTCCAACTGTCCCCAAGCTTTTTGAATTTAGGGGCAATATTACAAATTTTGGCACTAAAAATATGTACGTATCTCGAATAAAAATAAAACCTATTAGCTTTAGAATGTTTGAAATTTTGTATTTAGTAATGTTGTAACATTTGGTTTTGCGCTTTCATTTTTGATTACAATCCACATGCTAGGGTCACTATTTGGGTCATGCTTAAAATCTCGCCGTTTGTCGCCAAGCTGACGAAGAAGAGATAAATGCTAATTTTTCAGCTAGGAATAAGTTTCCAATGCTAAAATCATCTTGGTGATATCTCTTGTATTTCACAAGGTATTGAAGTATCGCATTTCAGTTTCCAGTAAATTTAAATGAAATGCATCAAAAATGTGTAAAATTTAACAGCCATAGAAGAAAATCGTGTAGTTCACATCAGAACTTTTTTATGATAGGAAATCGACTTTTCGAATTTTAATTGAATTAGCTTACAATTTAAAAAAGATTTTTGACTATTGGCACTTTATAGAACTAGCTTACAGTTTGAAAAGTAGATTGTTTAAAAAGCATAGACCATAAGATTGGTATAATAAATAATCCTTAAAATGTAAATTCCAAAATTTTTTATTGAAATTATTCTACACAAAATATATCATACACATAATTTACAAAAGAAGTATTTTCTTTGAGTTTTGCAGCAGCATCTCCAAACATCTTATTTTATGAGCAGCTTCAAGGAAAAAAAGAAAAATTTTAGAACTTAATTTACACAAAGAAAAACAAATGCAGAATATCTGTCCGCTTCATATGTTCTTTGCATAATTTCTGTATCGGGTATTTCCAATCTTTTTACTACTTCAACTCCCGAGAATGTTTTTTCTCCATAGACCCCCTACTTTTCTTCACAATACACCGGTATCTCGAAAGATTTTCCAAACGCACTCGCAAAGACAACAAAGCATTAGGTGAAAGAAATTTTTTATATGTCCGGCAGTAGAACAGTTGGTTAAACTCGGTTCTCATTGGAACACTGAAAGTGGAGCAGCGCCTGCTTGGCCAGTGTCTAGAAGGGTAAACTCCTCTCGCGACTGTCGCTGCTGTGAACGGTGTAAGCTGTAGGGAATTAATGCACAAAAATGTGTTATGACTTCAATGTTTTCCATGTTCAATCGATATCTCTTTGGGGTACCAATCCAGGTCCTAGGTCTCTCAACTGAAATTGGTTCAAAATTAGGAGGGAGACCCGAGCTAAGTCGGTCTTCCTCTCACTGGGGATCGATAAAAAGGAAGCCGCCCTATTAAGGCTATTTTCGCTCTATATGGTGGATCTGGTCCCGCTCTGCAGTTGGCCAGAGAGGGTTTTCGAAACAACAACAACAATTTTCATGTTCTGCATTTGCAGAATTTAACATGATTCAGACTACAGGTGCTAGGAATGACCCCAAAGACGCATTTTTCCCAAATCCCTTCTTTCTTCAACTTTTCAACCGCTTAGAGTCTTATTCCATGCAAGTTTGTTTGTTTGTGTTGTGATGGCAACACTAAGGGTGGGCGATGAGCCTAGGATTGGGGGTTATATATAATTTTTAAATATAATTCTCAAATTTTGTACATCATCTCATTAGTGAATGGGGCGCAATTTACTAATAGGGAATGTTTTTTGTACGGGGGTCGCATAAAAATTTAGAAAGCGTAGCTTTTTTAAAAATTAACGAGAGGAATATTTTCTTAACGGAGTATTATTTTCGACCTTATTTTGAACATTTATTCAATTTACACTGCCCACTTATCTCTAATCGATAAAGTATTAAATCCCGTTACCACCTCTTTGGGACACCCTGTATAAAGCAACAAAAAAGTTAGTTGAATATCAAATCAATGCTGTACGTACAGCTTCTTGTTTCCATAACCCTAAGAATCTGCTCTTTATGCCTTTGGAAACTATATCCTGGCGAGTAATCGCATCGGTTAGCTTTTTTTGTGTGTGGTCAACGGATGCAAATAAGCGGTACTTACGTATTTTACCGTCGATTATTCACGCCAACAAATGTGCTGCATTAAGACAAAGCTACGCAAGCATGGGCTATCTACGTAGGAGGAGGGTTGCGTAGGTCGGATTAATTTTTAAGGATTTCGAATGCATTAACCGATTTACACGCAATAAAATTGCAAACATTGATTTTTTAGCCCGTAGAACACTATAATTTTAGACTGTTAACCCTTAAAAGAATAAATTTCTCGTTCTCCGTGTTCGTGCGATACCCTTATTTTGCAAAAGAGGAATACATATTTATATTTTCATCTTTCCGGCAAGATTGAGAGGTGTTTATGATACGATTTTTCTGTCCATTCTTCTGTCCACAGGTTAGTGCTCTAACTGCCATAAA
This sequence comes from Cheiracanthium punctorium, assembly GCA_038373885.1. NCBI lineage: Eukaryota > Metazoa > Arthropoda > Arachnida > Araneae > Cheiracanthiidae > Cheiracanthium > Cheiracanthium punctorium. The sequence goes on from JAWZYV010013704.1 coordinate 39,300, forward strand.
TATACACCAATTTGTGCGACATATCCTTTTTCTATTTACAGTGTCATGTACCGTATTGAAAATGACGTATGTAGCATTTATAGTTCTTTCACAAGTGCCAAAAGGTGGAAAAAATGCAATACATCACGCTCTATGGTTAGTCATTCTTAAAAGTGTATTTTCGAGATATTTGGTTTTTTTCAACGAAAGCAAATTTGACTTATATGTTAAGGCTCATAAACTAATGTTATCTATTGAAGATATTGTCCGTGTAATAAATAGTTCTTATCAGGGACACTCAAAAGAATTCCAATACATTACGATCTATAGCAGCCGAGAGACATTAATCTATTTCAAGCGCAGTACAATAGGTATAAAAATGTTTATAACAGTAACTCCAAAATCTCGCCAGATCTTAAAGACAATAAATCGCCGAATTTGGCTCAGAAATACTGTTGTGTTGGAAAGTGTTTTATAATCGATGCGTTTGGCATGATTTATCTTTCTTGTTTAATTTTTTTTTATGGTCAACGGATGCAAATAAGCGGTACTTGCGTATTTTACCTTCGATTATTCACGCCAACAATTTTTTTCGCCAAAGGGTTGCAATGTACTACATTATAACAACAATGAATCTGACGCATTCCACACGCACACGAAATCGCTCTTTTTGGCTGACCGACTGTAAAATACGTAAGTACCAAATAAGCTTGTTTTGTTGGAAATATGATTTTTTCATGAGTTCCTATGAAGTATTTACCCTTGTATTTTAAAACTAAAATGCAATTAAGGGGATGGTGGACATTAAAATGTTTTTATTTTATTTAATAAGATAGGATTATGAAATTTTGTATTTTAATATATTAAACTAAAAGCATTATAAACAACTGAAAAAAAATTTTTTTTTTTTAAATATTAGTAATTAATTAAAAATTAATTATTTTTTTAGTTTCGAAAAAATGCTCCATGCGTTTTAATTTTAACTTTTTTTTTAGTAATTTTGTTTTATAATAGCTCAAAAATATATTTAAAAAAAGTCTGTGTATCGGTTTTTGATTCGACCGAGTAGTTAATTTTTTAGAAATATTTTCATGGATATATACCAAACTTTCCCGAAATTTTTCAGTTTTCTTAAATAAAAGTGAAATTTCATAATCGAAATTTTGACCATATTTAAAAAGGAAACACAGCAGGGGCGTAGCCAGAAATTTTTCATGGGGGGGGTTACGACTACTGCAACTCATATATATGTATACGTGTGTGTGATAATGTAGTGAAGAATATACATTTTGTGTGGCAAAAAATTCCTCATGGGGGGGGGTTATGGCCCCCCTAACCCCCCCCTTGGCTACGCCTCTGATGCACAGATTTATTGTAATATATGAGAAGAATGTTTGTAGTAAATTTTGTACAATTCCGACCAAAATTAAGTCGCATGGAGCATTTTGAAGGCAAGAAAATCACAAAAAACTTGATTTGGAGAAAATACAGTTTAAAGTGTAATTTTCCATTTACCTTTAATACCCTCTTTTCTGATTAATTTTATGTATGATTTTACCTTAACAAAACATATTTTTAAAATAATTTCATTCGAATATTAGCTTATTTTGCAAAACGTTCAATAAAAATTGTGACGTGTTTATTTACGCGTTTATTTGCATTTTTGTGGACATTTAACTGTCCCTTTTAATTTTTTCAAACCCTAATATCTTTTTAAAAATTGCCGTAGACATACGCGGTTTTTTCTCCATGGTTCAGCTTTAACTGTAGAATATTAGTATGTAAAAAAGAAAAAACACATTTTTTTGGCAAATTTTGATGATTTGGGTGTCCACCATCCCCTTAACTGTATGAAGTGGTACAATTACACACTGTACGCCGTGTAAAGATAGGAAATATCTACTGATAAAAAGTAGTTTTATTCTCATCTAACACTATCAAGAAAGAAAAAAATAATTACAGAGATTTGAGGCCATTCCAGCCGCCCCCCCCCCATTCTCTCAAAACATTCGATATCGTCATTGGGATGCATGTAAATTTTCGAGAACAAAACTGCTGTATTTCTCATTTTTTACTGATTGTACGTAAATTTATCTTAAAGCCACATCTTAAGGCATAATTTTAATCTTAATTCTGTAATACTTTTACTGTTCATTTTTAAATAATCAATTATTTTTAAACACGCATTATTAATTGGACATCAACGGAAACAACGAAAGAGTATTATTGCGATAGCGTTTTCATTACTTTGTTCGCTTTGTTATAATTACTTTCTTTGAAGTGAACTATGTAAACACTAAGGAGTAAATTATGACGGGTTGTTCGGCATTTGGATGTACCAACAGGAAAGACAGATGTTTACCTAATATATCGTTTCATAGGTAAGTTCAATTTTATTATTCGTTATTGTAACTTTCGTACTGCATTCACTTTAATGCATGACTGTTTCCTTCGGTTACATCCATAGGCGTAGAGTTATATGGGCCCGTGGGGCTCGAGCCCCCCCAATAAATTGTGAATAGGGGCTGAGCCCACCCAATAATTTATCACTCAATACAGAAAACTAATTTATACTAACATAAAAAAAGTATTCACGCCATTTACAAATGTTTTAAAACAAACCTTTACTTGTACTTTTAAAAATTTTCTTCTTTTGATTTCAATCATGATTTAGTATTTATTGTGACGCCCTGTAACACAAAATGTTACTATAAGCTGCCCTCGCCAGGCTCTGGTTAATTAAAATCAGTTTATGCAATGTAAAGTATGAAATGAAGAAAAGTTCAGATGTGTCTAAAATGCACTATCTCATCGAATATGCTTTTTTTTTTTTCCTCCTTTGGATTTTTCACTTTGCTTCTATTTTTAACTTATAACATGGTAGGAAGATACTAACATGGATACTTACCTTACACTGGTATAGAATTCTATGGACCCATAGAGATCGAGCGCCTCCAATAATTTACACTTATTTATAGTAAGTCATAGCTGCCAACTACTACGAATATAACTAACCACTTTTTGTAAACAGTATATTTTTTAATTATTTTTTTCAAAATAGTAACCAGCTCGCGCGCGCATCACAAAAATTTTGCTAAATTTCAAGCCGAAAAATCATGTAGAAAAAGTGGTTAATTATATTCCGTAGTAGTTGGCAACTATGAGTAAGTTATATGTACGTGAATGAGTGGCGTAGCCATAAATGTTTCATGGAGGGGGGTTATGACTTCTGCAACTCACATATATGTATATTGGTGTATGATAAGGGAGTGAAGAATATACATTTTGTATGGCAAAAAATTCCTTATGGGGGGTCATAACCCCCAACCCCCTCCCCCCTTTGGCTACGCCACTGACGTGAATATAAGTGGTTGAGGGGCCCGGCCCCCCAATAATTTTGAAAACTTTACGCTTATGGTTACATCACCAAATTTGCGCAGCTGAATGCATGCTCTAATTTAGTATAATTATAGTATTAGCAACGAATATCAACATTCTGTATCGCTTCCGTTTTAAACTAATTTGTTCTCATCTTTTAACAACTTTTGTTTGCTTAAAATTTATTTTTTTCTTCCTTTCCTAGTGTTATCATATTGCATTAGGTAATCAAAAAGGATCACTAAACAAAAATATTGGTACATTATCAGAGTTATCCGGTTTATTAAACTATCCAGGCAAACACTTAATATTCACCATTAAGAAATGCTTGGGGTTTCGTTTGTTTAAAATATTTTTTATCAGTTTTTATCATTGTTCACACATTTGCCTTTTATAAAACCATATTTAAATCAATTTGTTCTGCATTATAATACTAAGCTTTTATTATAAAACCATCCAAAATAATATGAAACAAGTTTCAAACTGTATATGCATGCGTAATAAATTGTATTTGTAGAATATTTCATTTTATTTCACGCATGTATCACATCAGTTAATTTGCATGACTTTATACATTTTTATTATTGTTCTTTTATGTATACTGTATATATAGTGTACCAATTAAGTGAAAATAGTGAACAAAATGAAATAGTGAAATTCCAAACATAAAAATATTTTGATGCTTAAATTAAAAAAATACGTCTTATCATTGTTTATCCACTTAATTATTGCGAGAGATATGTGACATAAATAATATCCAGTGCTCCAAATTGAAATTCTGCTCTCAAATCAATGTTGAGAAGCAAGCCTGGTCACAAGTCTTTTCTGTTATCTCTTCTTTTTGATCGTGTGAATGAACAGGTTAAACCCGGGTTCCCGATTAAATGTGAAACCCATACCTTTCACACTAAAACGAGGTGTGTGTGTGTGTGGGGGGGGGGGGTAAGTAGGCTTTATTATAATTATCCCGTTCCCATTGAAACTTTTTATGTATTTACTATTCTGTACATTGGGACCGCTTAATTAGATTAAAATTTTATTTACGCACCATGCCCTGAGTTCTGCATCATTTCTAACAAAATTCAAAGTTTTATATAATTTCAAAAGCAAATAAAACTTCCATCAACCATGCATATTACATTTAAGCAATTTCGGAAATCTATATAAATAAAATTATCTATATAAATAAAATTAGACTTTTGTCTGTACATTTCTTGGAATTCAAAAATTTTGCGATTTCTATCCGTTTCAAGCACCCGGGAATCCGATGCGACCCTCAAAAAAAAGTTTGTCTGTCTGTCATTCTGTCATTCTGTCATTCTGTCCGTGACGCTTTTTTTGCTTAAGCATCACGTAAAAACGGCTGAAGCGAATGATATGAAATTGGATGTCATGATAGGTGGTCACTCAACTTAAAACATAGGCGTCGAATTTTTAAAAAATATTCATTAGATTTTCAGATTTTGCGAAAATCGTTTCAAACTGCGATAATTTGTGTTCAAGCATCACGTAAAAACGACTGAAGCGAATGATATGAAATTGGGTGTCATGATAGGTAGTCACTCAACTTAAAACATAGGCGTCCAATTTTAAAAAAATCTTGATTAGATTTTCAGATTTTTCGAAAATCGTTTCAAACTGAGTAAATTTGTGTTCAAGCATCACGTAAAAACGACTGAAGCGAATGATATGAAATTGGGTGTCATGATAGGTGGTCACTCAACTTAAAACATAAGTGTCGAATTTTTAAAAAATCTTGATTGTATTTTGAGATTTTGCGAAAATCCTTTCAAACTGCGTAAATTTGTGTTCAAGCATCACGTATAAACGACTGAAGCGAATGATATGAAATTTTATTTCATGATAGGTAGTCACTCAACTTAAAACATAATTAAAGGCGTCGAATTTTTAAAAAATCTTAATTGTATTTTGAAATTTTGCGAAAATCATTTCAAACTGCGTAAATTTGTGTTCGCACATCACGTAATAACTGCAAAGGTGAAAAAATGATATTTGGTGAAATGATAGGTGGTCACTCACCTTAAACTATAAGCATCTAATTTAAAAAAAATCCATCAGATTTCGAGGTTTTGTGAAAATCGTTTAAAACTGAGTGAATCTTTGTTCCCGTATTACGTAATAACGACTAAAACGAATGATACGAAATTTGGTCACACGATAGATCGTTGCTCAACATAAACTATAGGAGTCCAATTTTTTAAACCTTTTTATTAGATTTTGAGATTTTGTGAAAATTCTCTCAAAATACGTTTATATTTCTTCAAACATCACGTAATAACGACTAATACGAATGATACGAAATTGAGTGATATGATAGGTAGTTGCTAATCTTAATTTATAGGCGTTGAATTTTAAAAATATTTTGCTTACATTTTGAGATTTTTCGAAAATCGTTTTAAAATGCTGAAAATTTGTTCCAGCATCACGAAATAAAGACTGCAGGGAATGAAACGAATTTGGGTGACATGATAGGTTGTCACTCAACTTAAATTCTAGGCTTCAAATTTTTCAAAAATGTTGATTAAATTTTGAGATTTTGCGAAAATTATTTCAATATGCGTAAATATTCGTTCGCGCATCACATAATTACGACTAAAGCGAATGAAATTATTTTACTTAGTTACTCTCTAACCTGTAATATTTTAACAATACATGAAAATTATAACTTCGCTTTCTTTACTTTGGCAACATACTACATCCATTCTGTGTACTCCTACAATGCTGACGAAAGTTCTTGCTTTTTGGAAATTTTCATTCACTAACCCGTCGAGGACGGGTACTTCAGCTAGTAAATAAATAAAAATAAATATTTTTTCGGTGTCTTGTTACATTATATATACGGATTAAATCTGAAATTTTATCACTTCAAGTGCACATACCAGTTAATATGGTAATTAATATATGTTCTAATATTCTAATATCTAACTAATTGTTATTATTAATATTATTTTCATATAAAATAGTAATAAGTTACTAAAAATATGGTAGGAAAATCTCAGTCCATAACTTTGCAAGACTCGCGAGACGAGACAGAAAATTTCTCTGCGAGACAAAGGGACTCTGATTGTCTGTGATACGTCTCACAAAGAGACGTGGCCGAACTTTGCCCCCGCGAGACGAGACGACACCAAGGGCGGATTAAAGGGGGGGGGCGGAGGGGGCGACCCCCCCCCCTGAGACAAAAGAAATTAATGTAAAAGATCCTATTTTACTTCCATAAAACGGACGTATATGTCAATTTTCTAACTAACCGCCCCCACCGACAAACGAACCGCCCCCCCCGAGAAACTTGCATTAATCCGCCACTGGACGACACAGCCCTGTTTCTCGTTCCGCGCGTCTCGAGTCCATCTCTAAAGAAGGTTGAAATGTGTAATTGTTTACTCATGTGTAAAGAAGATAATGTTTCTCTCACTGTCTGTAAATACCTCATATATCTCTTATTTAACATATTTGAAATTGCAATCTTCTAATATGACTTAAAACTATTGTTAATATTGTTGCGGAATTACTCTGCTACTCCTGGGGTTCGTCGTTCTAAAGTCCAGTTGGTGTATAAAGTTCAAGTAAAAAAAGTCTCTTGTCAGGATGGAACACAAACTTTATTGCTTCTAGAACTTCGTAGGACAATCAGCTGTACACAATTCACAAGCACAATCTAGCAGTAACGTGCTTTTAACAATTCGCTTGGGTCAGAAGCTCTCACAAATGCTGTATTTCTCACACAAAATAAGTCACTTTCACAGGCAAAAATTCAGTGAAAATATACGAGAAATAACACTAACAGTCTCTCAAGACTCAGCGATGAAGAATTTACACACAGCACTTAAATTCAAAGCTTCACAAACAGCGCGAAACACAGCTTCCTTCACAAAGCAAGCGTATTCACTCTCTCAAAGCTTGATCAACACTGAACTGTCGGGGCGACGCGCGCTTCTATAAATAGCCGACGCAGGAGGTACAAGAGGTTTCCAGAAAAGTCAATTTCTCGAGAGTTCTACATAAAGCGTGAATTTTGATTACGTCATAGAAGAGAAATGTTCAGTTATGCGTTTTAATGCAGGAAAAACAACTTCCAGGCCCCATTGGAAAAATCGCGCCAAATGACCAAAAAGTCGCCAAGCTTGGCGACTTTTGGCGAAATATCGCCAAATTTGGCGCCAAAAACAAGTCCACAAATGTGAAGGGATCTAAGCTCTAGGACCAATATTTCTCGAGTTTTCTAGAACATCCATTGAAAAACAATGGCAAACCGAAACCTCCATATCTCCGGTTCTAATTGGCAGATTTTGATGCAACAAAAAGCAAAATTTATCTATTTGAAGCGTAGAATATGAATTTTAAACCATTTTAAGCCCCAGAGCAGCGGGTTGCCCCGAAAATTCGTAACATTGCCCCCTTCCCAAGGACTGCACGTCCCGGGCAGTACAATCCCCGGTTAGGAGGTCACACAAATATACAGTGTCCAACCTTTAACCAAATCTTAACAACATAATTTAAGCAAATAATCAATAAACACAGTAAGCAAATGCACTCTAATAAATAAATAATATACATAATAAACAATTACACTAATAAGTAATCAATGTAATAAACAAATACGCATTAATAAAAACCAATATATTACAAATATGTACACTAAACATGGCGTAAGTAGTAAGTGAAAGAAAGTTGACGAAAGAGGAAGAGAAGAGAAAGACAGGAAAGAAATGAGAGTTGAAAGAAAAGAGGAATTACGCCATAGTGACCATGGTCTGAGCTAATTACAACCGCGGTAGATGGCAAGCCGATCGTAATGTACAACTCTTGGCTTCGAGTTTGGTGACTTACGAATCCGTACGATGACGTCATTCAGCCGGTTTAGGACTGTGTAAGGACCGTCCCACCAAAGGCGGATCCAGGGGGAGGGCGCAGGGGGCGCGCGCCACCTCCGAGAAAAATATATTTACACTAGATAAATGGGGCTTTCACCAATATTAAGTGGGCTTTACACTAGATAAAATGAGTATTCATGATTTGCGCCCCCTCCGAAAAAAGTTTCTGGATCCGCCCTTGCGTCCCACGGCGATTGCAGCTTGGGAGACAGGCCTTTCCATCGAGTAGGATTCCATAGCCAAACTTTGTCACCTGCGTTGAACTCGTGTTCCGTAGCCTTCGTTTCGTAGCGAGTCTTCATCTTTTCCGTGTTCAGGTTGATCCGCTCCCGAGCAAAATGATGCACATCTTCAAACCGTGCCCGAAGGTTTTCCACGTACTCCTCTGGCGATGAAGGCGCATCTGGAGGGCCTATTTGAAGCGTAGAATACGAATTTTAAACCATTTTAAGCCCCAGAGCAGCGGGTTGCCCCGAAAATTCGTAACAATATAATGTGAGCAATTTAATGATTATTAAGGCTGATGTGAAATAAAAATAAAACTTATTTTTACCCATGTAACAACAAAAATGTCTTCCTATAAATATAAAAAGCAATTTTTTATTGTAATAAAACAATTATCATGAAAAAATATAACCGGTTTTGCAAAGTATTGTATAATTATAGGAATATCTGTTTTTTGTTTCACTTGATATTTAAAACGCAATGCACGAAAATAAATTTGAAATTATGCAATAAAAAACAAGTTAATACGTGTAAACAATCTTCCATAAACGTAAAAAGGGAAAACAAATTGGTTAGTAACTTTTAAATTATTTTTATTAACACTTTCCGGAACTCGTTTTTCAATGCATCTCTATGGATTCGTCAATCTTCTGAGTGAATGAGGGGCAAGGCAGGTTTCACTTTCCTAGCACTGCGTAGCGTAGTATGGGCGCCTCCATAAGTTAAACCTCTTGCTTATACACTGCTCAAAACAATTAAAGGATATTGTAAGTTTTATATAAAATAAAGATATAAGCGATTTTTTTTTTAACAGAAAATGGAAGAAGAGAATCACAAATGCAAATTTTTCTGATTTTCAAACTGTAGAGTATGCTAATTTTGAGTTCGACGTCAAAAACGTCGCTTCAGCGGCAGCGAATGAAATTGGACTATCAACTGAATAAAAGACAATGAAGACAAGGATGATCGGCATTCAGTGACTGCTTTGTTTCGATGAGTACGATGTCTCAGCGAAGTCATTTAACCAATTCAGAAGCTTGGAGAGTTGTCGGTAGGTTAGAAGGGGACCAAACTCAAGTCGAAGTAGCGTAAGCCATTGGAGTGTCACAAAGTGTTCCAGGATCTGGAACCGGTTTTTGGCGACTGGAAGTGCAGGCCGAAGACCAGGGCAAGGTCGTAGACGGGCAACAACGCCCAATGAAGATCGTTATTTAGTGTTAACGGCTCGGAGACACCGGAATATGAACGCTACTCTTCTCCAACAACACCTTCGCTCGGCTACTGGCACCACGGTTTCAACTCAGACTGTCCGAAACCGGCTCCATGGTGTAGGTCAGTATGCTCGCCGACCGATGGTATGTGTTAGACTACCATCAAGGCATCGCCGCAACCGCGGGGATCGGACAACAGAGCATGTGAACTGAAGGAGAAATGAATGGAGCAATGTTCTTTTTTCTGACGAGTCTCGTTTTTCAGTTCATTCTGATAATAGGCGTATTTTCATCTGGAGGGACCGTATGGCGGTAGGAATAACCCTGCGTTCGTGCACGAAAGTGTCAGCTTTGGCGGTGGGGGAGTGTTGGTGTATGGTGGAGTAAAGATTATAAACGCACCCGCTGCTTGAATAAATGAGCGAGCCGTTAAAAGAACACGGGCTAGTAAATAAAATAAGTGTGCGCGTTGTTTCTAAAGATTCAATTTTAAATTTTTATATAAAAGGACCGGACTGATGCTAGCCGCCTGGTAAATGGCTAGTCTAAGCCTGTATATGTGTATTGTGTAAATTAAATTATCGGTTACCATTTTGTTTTGAAGATGGTTATAGTGTTTGTATTATGTTCCAATAAAATTTGAAAATTAGCGTGGGAAAACTTTACTGGCGTAGTCGGCAGGATTGGATTGAATTGAATGCGATACTACAGAATGCTCAGGCGAGAGCTGTATTTCTTCATCAATTTCATGCAACTGTATTTGTACGTAGCTATAGCAGTTGATCTGCATTATTTTGAAGTTTAGTAGGCCAGTTTGGCAGGTTTTGAAGGAAGTTTCCCTGTTGGTGTTAATATATAGTTGGCCGTCCCAGCATATTTACTTGAAGAATCCTCCTGATTCGTATATAAACATATACCTGTAACCGTAGCTGAAAACTAGCATTTGAAAAGTGAAATGGCGTTTTTTGGTAAGGGAAAGAAACAAGATTTAATAGTTCTTGCTGAAGAACTGGGTTTAACGGTTGATACGACATTTACTGTGGTGAAGTTACGTGATCTGATTACGAACGATAAAAACTATGATGAAGAATTTTGTAAAGAAATATTGGCTAGAATTATTGCTGATAGAAATGAAGAAAAAGAAAGACAGGATCGGAAAGAGAGAGAAGAAAAAGAAAGACAGTATCAGAAAGAGAGAGAAGAAAAAGAAAGAGAAAAAGTTTTTGAATTCGAAAAATTGAAAATTGAAAAAATGGCAGAAAATGCGATGTTGGGAAGCCAAGTACGGGAAGGAAGCGGTGTAAAAACTAATTTAGAAAAATTATTGGCTAGGTTTGATCCGAAGGAAAGTGATATCTGTTTATTTCTTACGTTGTTTGAGAGACAGTTAAAGATGCTTGGCGTCAATAGAGAAAATTGGGTTGCTCATTTAATTGGGGTGTTGCCAACTCCTGTTTCCAGTTTGATTGCTAGGGAAACAGAAGAGGTAGCGCAAAATTACGATGAAATTAAGAAGATGCTGTTAAAAAGATTTAAATTAAGCGCCGAGAAATTCAGACAGTTATTTATGAAACATCAAAAGTCCACAGAAGAAACATGGATGGAATTTTATTTTAAAATGAAAGCCTATTTTGACGGGTGGATTGACGGGTTAAAAATTAAATCTCTAGAAGATTTAAAAAATCTGATGATCACTGATCAGATTAAAAGAAAGGTACCATTTGAAGTAAAAGAACATTTCATGGATGAATGGACGGACATTGTATCCCCAATAACGTTGGCCGAAAAACTAGATGAATATGACGACGTAAGAAGAGTAATGAAGCCAAAATTCGCCAAGGAACGTCCTCTTGCGAAAACAGAAAACGATAATTGGGCAACTAACCCGTACCAGTCAAGATACGGAAATTTTGAAAGTCGCCGAAATACAACGTCTAGAAAGGAAAATGATTTTCAAGATAGAAGAAAAGAAAATTTGCATGAACAAAGGAAACGGAATCGATGTTTTGAATGCGGATCGTTTGAACATTTGCGATCGCAATGTCCGAGATTTAAAAATAAAAGCGATTCACTTAATGTCCATAACAGAAGATCAGAGCGTGCACAGAGCAATTTAGTTCAAATGCAGATTAGTTACGCGAATAAAGAAGATAACACTGAAGAAAAATTGAGCATGCTCACCGCACGGCGGGTTGATTTGAGAATATCAGATAAATTTAAACTCAAAAGTAATTGCGATAATCTTATGATTTTGGAAGTAAAATGCGAAGGGAAAACATTTAATGGTATCGTAGATACTGGGGCACAAATATCAGTCATACGAAATGATTTAATACAGAAACATGAAGAAAAGAGTGAAGGTACTGTAAAGCTTTACTCAGCGTTTGGAGAAGAAGAAACAGTTCCGTTAAAAATAGGGAATGTAAAAATAAATGATGGGTTACATGGAAGTGTACCGGTTATATGTCGTATATCTAGAAAACTAAAATGCGATATGTTAATCTGTAATACGGCATTTAAATTAATGAAAGAAAACATACAGTTGTTTAATGGTATGGAATTAAAATCTGATGTGTGCATTATTTTAGTTGAAGACGAAGACAAAAGATATATAAATCACTTGGTATCGGGAAATGTACAAACAAGGACTGAAAACACTGAAGCAGAGAAGAACTCGAAAGTTCCTGAGACTGTAGCATCGTTCCAGAAGCTCCAAAGGGAAGACGAACAGTTAAAACCATATTGGAAACATGCAGAAAATCATCAAAATTCATATGAAGTTTTAGATGGTATTCTTGTATATGCCGAAACAATATGTGGGGAAGATGTCAAACAAGTAGTACTACCCCAATGTAAGAGATCGGATGTGCTTAAAATGGCCCATGAGATTTCATTAGCCGGACATTTAGGAGAACGGAAAACTAAAGAACGAATTAAATATACATTTTTTTGGCCATCAATCAAACGAGACGTTAAAAATTTTTGTGAGAGTTGCAAAGAATGCCAATTAAGAAGAGTTGAGACATACCGAGATAGGATTCCCATACAATCTATTGTCAGACCTGAAATACCATTAAGTATGGAGTTTAGATTGTATTGGCCCACTAGAACCACATTCGGGAAGAAGACATCGGTTTATCATATGTGCAGTAGATTTATGCACCCGATGGGCTGAAGCCATTCCTGTAAGAGAAATCAGTACTAAAACCACATGTGATGTATTAATGAAGATATTTACCCAAACCGGGGCCGTCGTTATTAGCAACCGGGCCTGCTTATTCGTTGCCACCGGAAAAAATGGGTGAATCATTGAGGCCTAATGTTTGCATTTGCGCTGTTCGATTGTATGCGATTTGGTATTATAAACGTTATTTTATTTTATAATTAAAAAACAATTTTGTTATAGTTTTGTCATAGTGATTTAATAACAAGGTGATTTAGATGTAGATAATGGTTTTTTGAAGATTGCGCCTTTATTTATGGAAATAAATCAACAAAGAATTCGAACTTTCAATTCTGAATGTAACGGTAAGTGTACACCTGTATAACTCATTTAGAAATTCTACAAATTTATAGGATACAAACCATGTTTTATGAATTAATATTCATGTGTTATTTATAAATTATTTTAATCTGAAATCGTTTAACTTCGGTAGTTTATTATTCTAGTAAATAAGCGTTCGTTGTAATACTAGTTAGACATTCTTATCTGTTTAATTCTTTCAGTTGAAAATGTCATTTATCATTTATTATAAATGCACTAAATGTGTGATATTGGTTTCAGTGCAGAAGTACTGTAAAATATACTATTAATTTATGCACATGTTTATGTAGAAACTTTAATTGAAGTTAATATTTTTATAAGCGTTCATTATGCTCAATTTCAAAGTTCCATTTAATGTTAGAGGTAATGGCTATAATAAGGTACATTAGGTAATGGCTATAATAAAAAATAATTAATTCAGAGATCGTTTATTTTTAGTTTACTACAGTGATTAGAGCAACTTGTGAAAAGGAATCCTGAAAATTTTCGAGTCCTAGAGCTGTTACTATATCTTAATTTGTATTCAAAGGCCGTGCAGAAGGTTTTTTTTTTTTTTTTTTTTGGCCACAACCCTTATATACAGCAATGCACGGACGAAAACATTTTTTTTCAATCATCAGTTAATAATCACTTAAAAAAAAGAGGTGGAATATTAGTGGTATTTTCTAGTATGGTTTTCTAAAATTTATTATTTTTCTTTGGAGAAAAAAAATATATGGAACTAAATCTGAAAATTATAAATCATTTTCATTTCGAATGGTAAAATTTTCGATAAATAAACTCATTTGAACTAACCAAAATAAAAACAGTTAATAAACGTGTTCGATCATACACTGTTACGTGAATCTTAATCTTTTTGCTATATTTTATCTCCCCTTTTAAGTTCGTACTACTATTTATGGGACACCCTTTATTGTGTAATTTATTCCAAATGATTCTCGTTAAATTAATTTACATTATTTTTCATTTAAATACCAAGGAAGAGCAGTGCACGGGTTGTACTTATAATTATAGCAAACTTTCTTCTGATACCTACGCCTTACAAAAGATTAAAAATTAAATAGTATAGAAATACTTAAATTTTTTAAACGTGAATTGTAAATATCAAATATTTTAAATTCTATTTCATCTCCTCGTCATATATTCTGTTAATATATTAATTGAACAATATTTAATAAATGAAAATTTAATAACTATTAGTTAAATTTATTTTAAAAGTAATAATGGTTGTAACTGCTTTGAAAATGTGAAACTTAAACATTCAGTATAAAGATATGCATAAAAATGCCTGTATCATTTTTGTATTCGTTTACTTTAATGTATACTAAAAGTCAGCCTAATTTGTTCATGTATATTAAAAATCAAGCTAAAATAATGAATAACGAGAGTTAGCACTACTTTGTTTTTCCTTCAAATTACATGTATCTATTTACTTTAATGTCCACGTGTATGTATCATAGTAAAGAAACTGTCAATGAGTTCGTACTTGAATTAGTAACACACAGTTATGACTTAAAACTACATTAAATAACGTTTCAAAGCATCGAAAAGCTTAAAAATTGCTTGATGTATACGTGAAGACGTGAGGATCCGTAGGCCTCTTTGGATGACTCATCGAAATACACGCGCAGGCCCGTTACAAATAGCGAAGGCCCCGCCCAAACGGGATTTCCTAAAATGATCTGTACAGATCAAGGTACAAACTTTACTTCCAAGTTAACTCAAGCATTTGAGAACTTGTCAGGCGTTTCACCTCGCTTTTCCACTCCAGGACATCCTGAGAGTATGGGAGCAGTCGAACGCTGGAATAGAACTCTGAAGGATATGTTGAATAAAATTATACAAGAATATGTTAAAGATTGGGACATTCACCTCCCGTATCTTATGTTTGCATATAGAGAAGTGCCTCACAGCACTACCGGATTGTCACCTTATCAATTGGTATATGGAAGATTACCTCCAGGACCTTTAGCGTTGTTAAAAGATATTTGGACAGGTGAACGACAGATTCCAACGACCGCCTAACGTCCAATTACGGAATATTTGCAAAACTTGGTGGAGAGTTTGAAAAGGGCTCACGAATTCGCTTCTGAGAATAGCAAGAAGGCTCAGGAAGAATATGTCTCCAGATATAACCTCCGGTCAAAAGAAAAGTCATTTGCAGTGGGCGATAAAGTTTGAATATTGAGACCGTCATCCTCGCATAAGCTTTTAAACACCTGGATCGGCCCCGGAACAGTTACGCAGATTACCAGACCACAATCTGTAAAGGTTTAAATGGAAGACGGAAGTATAAGAGAACTTCATGTGAACAAAGTGCGTCCATATATTCAAAGAGTAAATCATGTTGGTATGATTTTTGAGTTAGACGAAGATTTCGGGATCATTCATTATGCACCTACTGATGCACAAAGTAAAAGCATAGAAGATATTACGACATACTTTGGGAATGCCAAGTTAACGAATAAGCAAGTACAGGAATTATTTCATGTACTTAAAAAATATGCAGGTGTGTTTAGTGCTAAACCTGGCCGCGCCAGGGTAGAAGGTCACTCTGTTAGGGTTACAGGAGATTGTACACCAAAGAGACTTAAACCATACCGAATACCTATTAGTTTGCAACAAGAAGTGGATCGACAGATTCAAGAACTGTTAGACCTGGGTCTAATCGAACACAGTAATAGCGAATGGGCTCATCCTGTGGTTTGCGTTGCCAAGAATGATGGAAGTGTCAGATTATGTGTCGACTTCAGATTATTAAATAGTTTTACTATACCAGACGTGTACCCTATGAAAATAGCCAATGACTTAATATATGAGGTGGGAAAGGCATCATTTATTACAGTCATAGACCTTACCAAAGGATACTGGCAAATTCCTATGAAGGAAAATTCAAAGCATTATACTGCATTTGTAACCCACTCAGGTCATTACAAGTGGAATGTCATGCCCTTTGGAATGAAAAATTCTGGAGGAACGTTTCAAAAATCAATGGATAAGGCTTTGATCGCACATAGAGAATACTGCCGTTCATATATCGACGATGTGACTATATTTTCTAGCACATGGGATGAACATTTGGTTCATATAGACAATGTTTTCAAGACCTTGAAGGAAGTAGGTCTGACAGTAAATTTGGGAAAGTGCGAATTTGGAAAACCCCATGTGAAATTTCTAGGTCATGTAGTTGGATCGGGACAACATTCCCCGGATCCAGAAAAGGTTGAAATTATACGAAAGTTAGCAAGACCCACCACTAAGAAAGAGTTGAGAAGTTTGATTGGGCTGGCTAGTTACTATCATGACTATATACCTCAGTTTTCACAAATCGTATTACCGTTGACAAACCTGACGAAGAAAAGCGTTCCAAGTAAGATACCGTGGAGTTCGGAGGCGGATAAAGCATTTACAAAGCTCAAATAGGAACTGATAAAAATGCCTTCCTTACACACTCCAGACCTTGAGAAACCTTTTCAATTATACACAGATGCCTCGGCCACTGCAATTGGGGCATGCTTAGCTCAACGTGATGACAATGGGAAAGAATTACCTATTGCATTTTTCAGTAAAAACTAAGCACGAGTCAAATAAAGTGGGCGACCATTGAAAGAGAAGCCTTTTGTGTACTGAAAGCATTAAAGAAATTTGACACCTGGATATTTGCAGCTGAAATTCAAATAGTTTCAGACCATAATCCTCTGACGTATTTAACGAGAAGTGCGCCCCATGGTGCAAGCTATCTCGGTGGGCTTTAGCCCTGCAACGTTATAACATGACGATTACATATCGGAAAGGCAGTCAACACAGTAATGCTGATGCATTATCTATACTATTAAAATCTGTGCGCGTCTGTCTGTCTGTCTGTCTGTCTGTGTGTAGCATCATCTCCTCCGAAACCGCTGGGAGTTGAGTTTCAATCGGGGTGTCCACTTATTCGAAAAATTCCGAGGAAGGTCTTCCGATAATTTAAATTTCAAAATTCGAATTAGCTTAGGAGATATTGATAAAAAACCCCGTCAAAAATACTAATTTTTGCTCTCCGCAACTCCGAAATTGTAACCTCTGTAGTGAAAATGTGAGAAATAAGCATCGAGGTTGCCATTGTTTGGCGAATTTATTAAATGATTTAGACATTTGAATTAAAAATAAAAGAAAAATTATTTTTTTTCTGTTTAGAGTATATTTGCTAGGTTATTTTTTTATTAAAATATCGTCTGCGTGGGAAAATAGGGCAGGAATGCAATGTTTTTTATACATAAAAGAATAAGGACTTGGAGAATCTGAGACTAATATGTGTAATTTTTTTTTAGTTTGGCGAAAAAAAATGGCTGATATGGCATATTTTGAGAAAGTAGTAGTTCTACCGATTTTCACAGTTTTGGGTTTGGCGCAAATTTCTGAGAGCGTACCGAAATAGTATTTTTAAAAACAAGTGTAGGTTTTACTAGAGTTTAGCTTTAATTTTTTTAATTTAGCAGTTATTAGTGCAGAAATAATGCAGTTATTAAGGCGCATTTAAACGATCTAACTTGAGAATTTTCACCAAATTAAGTAAATTGATTAAAGTGAGGGGAAATTCCGCCAAATTTAAGGTCATTGAAATTCTCGCATTTTGTACATCATAGTTAACGATGAATAAAACACATTAACACATAGTTAATAATTTAAAATACTGCTCCTTTTCAAGTATATGCCTGTTGTACTTTGGCGATCAAACCATATGAGTGATAGATTACTATTTCCCATTTTGGTTGCGGTTATTTCAATGCTTCGAATGATTCCTTGAAAAAAATCTCGCAAAATGGTGTATGTTGGCACTTTCGCGATCGAATGTGTAAAAAATCATTGATTCTTATTGATTAAAGCAGTGCTACGGAAATTTCTTTTTCTGGTAACTGTTAGAATGGCATATAACTAATACTGTCTAATAAATTTTTTGCTTTACAAATTAAAATGTATGTTGATTCCTACTTTACCTTTCTTAGCAAAGCTGGCGATAAATATTCAAATATAGTGTAACGCTGTGTTTAACTGAGTGTGTTCTCGCGTTTGTGCTGCTAATTACATTCCACGATTGGAATGAGTCGATATTATGAACGTATGCTTGGATATTTTTTTAAATCCCACCAAACAAGGTGTAATAAAATCGGAATTCTTTAAAAATACGAATGCTTTTGGAGGTGAATAAGAATGGTTTTTCAGAGTGGTAAAAATGGTGGAAATTGTAAGGATTGCTGGTAAATTTTTGAATTTGTTGTTAAGTTTAATTGGTGATTCATTTTAGCTATTTACCATCAATTTGTGGCGTTAATTACGCCAATATGGCAGTTCTATCAAAGTAAACATGAATAATTCATTTAATGTTCTATTTTTAAAATTGCTACAGTTTCCGTAGTAACGGAATCCATTGTTGCCACTTAAGTTGTTAAATATAACAATAAGTGAAATCATTAATATCTACATCTCTTACAACTCGAAAAATGAAAAATGAAAACGCATTAAATATGAAAAAATAGAACATTAACATATCTGCGCTCCTTTAAAAATAATCGAAGTTTTCATGCAATCTATTATATAAATGTGAAAGTATGTTTGTTGATTTGTTCGTCCGGGAATTCCTCCCACACCGTTCGACCTATCGGCTTGAAATTTCGCACATACATGTAAAACGACATAGAATAGTCCGTAGGCTGCTTTAAAATTCTGGAAATCCACCCATTCTCTAACTTTTTACGATTTTTCGCAATTTTCAGGGTAGAAAGCTACTCAAATAACCGATTTCAGCACATTCGTGAGCATAGTTAACAAAGTTAGATTTATTTATTTACTAGCTGCGTGCCCGTTCTCCGCACGGTAGGTAGCGAAACTTTTTCTTACATGTATAGTTCGAATTGATTCCAGTGATTTGGAATCTAAAAATAAGCAAAATGATTTGACTATGCGCGTAAAGTTACACATTAGTTATTTGTAAAGTTAGTATAAGTACTGACATGAGACCCTTGTTAATATCATGACGCAAAAACTATGTCGGTGTCATTCGCGATTAGAAAATAAAAGCGTGACGGTTTGCAAAGAAAATTCCTAATTTTCAAAATGGCTCATTTCTACATCATACTCTTTTTTAGATTTAAGTTATGCCATTAATACCTTAGATACTACATGATGTGGAGAACAGTTTTATTTTTTAATTAAATAGTAGTGTACCCGCTCTTCGCAAGGCAAGAAAAGAACATTTTCCTAAAATGTGATCATAACTACTTGCGAAAAAACATAATCTCCAAGAAAAAAGAAAGTTCTGTTACAGTGTTTTCTGTTGAAACTACCGCAGGATATATTAACGTGACGTAGAATTACCTAATGTTTAGTTAGCTGTGTTGTAATACGGCTGTTGAAAAATGAATAGAAGATTTAATTTCACGAAAACAATATTATTAATGCGGTATATTGTGCTTTGATCAATATTGCCTTAGCATATCTACTTTCTATTACTTATACTATCTTTTACTGATACAATACAATATATTTTTGTTTTGCAACCGTTAATGCTTAATTTAAAGAAACGGTTTAGATATTTGCCACCCACGAATGTAGGCTTTTACTCTTTGGTGATTCTTTGCAATTTACGCATTAGCATAAATGATAATCATTTCACTTTATGGTTGCCACTAAATCAGCTCTCCATAAATTTTTACGCATAAGTCTTGTCAGATTGGCGTATTTAGCACCAGGGCCCTATTATCGCACGGGCAAATCGGGACTGCCCAGTGCCTCCGGCTCGAAATGGCCCCCCAATTTCAAATGTTATTCTTTTTACTTCCTTGTACGTAGTATAAGGAAGTAATGTGATCCCGAAAAATTTTGGGGGCCAAATTTCGACAAAAAATCCGACTTTGACTACCTCTAAATTTAATTTTAAGAATTCTTTCGATGCATCTCATCGTAGGCTAGCATGCACGATCATATTAACGCGTCTGCAACTCATTTTGACCAGCGGCGAGTTTATTGTGGTCAGTTTTTCCATGCCGTCTGTACGTACGTACGTAGGTACGTACGTACGTAGGTACGTACGTACGTACGTACGTATGTATGTAACTCGCATATCTCAAAAACTATGGGTCGTAGAATGTTGAGATTTGATATTTAGGATTGTTCTATGATCTAGTTGTGCACCTCCCCTTTTGGTCGCAATCGAATGAATAGTTTATGTACAGGACCGCCCAAAAGATTCGAAATACATTACGCTCTATGGGCCGAAATTCATTAAACTCGCATATCTCAAAAACTATTAGGCGTAGAATGTCGAAACTTCATATTTTGGATAGTTGTAACATCTAGTTGTGCACCTCCCCTTTTGGTTCCATTCGATTGGATAGTTTATCTACAGGACCGCCCAAAACATTCGAAATACATTACGCTCAATGGGCCGAAATTCATTAAACTCGCATATCTCAAAAACTATTAGGCGTAGAATGTTGAAACTTTATATTTAGGATTGTTGTAACATCTAGTTGTGCACCTCCCCTTTCGGTTCCATTCGACTGGATAGTTTATCTACAGAACCGCCTAAAAATTCGAAATACATTACGCTCTATGGGCCGAAATTCATCAAAGCGTTTTTTAGAGGTATTGGGCTATTTCAAACGACTCAGAAGTGATATATGCTGTAAAGAGTTAGAAAATGAATTTCTCCATTAAAAAAAGTGTCTTTATCATTTACAGCTCTGCTACAGGAACACTCAAAAGATTTCCAATACATTACGGTCAATGGCAATTTTAGGAGATTCATCCATTTCAAGCACAATACCGTCCTACCACATCAGTTAGGTAATGGTCCGACCACGGTCACGTGCCTCCCTCAAGAACGATGCCAAAAGTCGCCAAGCTTGGCGACTTTTTTGTGTACGTGTGTGCATATTTAACTCTCAAATCTCAAAAACTATTATGAAATTTCATATATAAGATTGTTGTAACATCTAGTTGTGCATCTCGATTTTTGGTTAAAATCTACTGGAGAGTTTATGTACTTTAATGTCTATAGACATCTTCAATATAATACAATTGTAGACAGTCATTGTTTGGTACATGCCCAAAATCTCGCCGTCTGTCCTCGACCTTGGCGAGTTTTGCCGAAATGTCGCCAAATTTGGCGATAGTCAGTCATTTTGTCCATGCCCAAAGTATCGCCATTTGTCATCGTTCTTGGCGAGTTTTGGCGAAATATCGCCAAATTTGGCGATAATATGTCATTGTTGGTCAATGCTTAATATCTCGCCAAATGTCGTCGACATTGACGAGTTTCGCCGAAATATCGCCAAATTTGGCGCCAAAAATTATTTCGTATTTTGTATAACTCTAAAACTTTAACCCGTAGAATTTTGAACTTTTGTATTTAGAACTATATTATAATATCTAACGGTTTTCAATATCTTTTTTGACAGCAATCGACTGGGAATTTATTTACAGGGTGAGCCAAATGACTTTAAATACATTAAGGTTTATGGATGCATTCAATTCATTGAAAGTCTGTGGTCAATGACTACTTTGGCTATCCCCAAAATCTCGCAAACTATTTCAAGTTTGTCGGCTTTTGGTGAAATATCGCCAAATAAAGTGTCAGAAAGAAATCTTTCAAATTGAACTCAGCTTGGCGATATCGAAATGTTTGGCTAGAAATCGCTATATCTTACTATTATTGATATTTTATATCTTTCAAACAAATAAGTTTAGAGGAAGTGCGTAAAAAACATTTTTGATTTAATAGACGTGCAAGGAAGTCATGTGTTGGACACATCAGATTTTTTTTATAAGAAATTTTATGAAAAATAAAACAGATTTCATAGATGGGGGGGGGGGGCAAATTCATCAATGCCCGGCCATCCCTGTTTGCCATAATCAGGTCCTGTTTAACACCGCAATATATTTCCTGCGATTCGAAAACGTGTCCCGTTTAAAATCTCAATTGAAAATAATGCTGGATAATTCACTGATGAAAAAACAGCATTCAATTCTTTTTATGGCAACGTAAAATAAAATATAGAATTATTTCATGTGTGGCGTATGCTTTTCTTGTGAGTCCATTATTCTGATTGAGTTTCGAAAGGGGTTTTAAACTCGTGACATCAAATTGGCGCACATTTCACATGTGAAAACTCAGTTATTTGAATGTAATTTTATTTATTTTTTTCAACTGGCAATTTTAATCATTGTTACTGTCTCCAAGACAACTAAACTGCAAGATATCATTCCGAAATTTTTAAACAGCTGCTATTGAAATGAAAATCCTTCTTTATTTAAATATTCATAAAAAATCTCCTAATTTATATTTTCCTCTGGTTTCTCTTTTAAAAGAAGGCGAAATGTATGCTCTGTCATTTGACAAAATATAAAAAAGTTATGACGGATAGAATTCAAGATGCAGCAGTTTTAAAAATATTTTACGAAAGTCAGCGTCAAATTTAATTTTATTTGAAAAATTCCCAAAAATCTGCAAATTATGTTACACAGTCCGAACAAACAGTTTTTAAAAGAAAATTTTCTCCTCTATCCGATGATGTAAATATCGCTTTTTTGCGAGTGTAATTAACGGCGTTATTACGTATTAAACGGGAAAAATCGCTAAAAATCGGACAAAACATAAAATAAAACATTTTCTAATTCGAATATCGAAAAAATCGCTTCGAGGCGTGTTAGGATCTGTCCTAATGCTCACGAATATGCTGAAATCGGACATTTGAGTAGCTTTCTACCCCGAAAATTCCGAAAAATCGTTAAAAACTGGGGAACGGGTACTCTCTTAAAAATTTAGAGTGACATTGTCACTCTTACAAAAAGTCACCGGCAAATGATCCCAGATAGAGTGAGATAAGAGTGAGAAAACTGCATTATGACTCTTCATCGATAGGATTCTGTCACCCTAACTGCAAGAGTGAGACAATGTCACTCTTAGAGTAAGGGTGAAGGCGCTATCTGCTCACTCTAGCGAGAGAGTCACCACCTTTCCCATGATGCTCTCACTTCAGCAGGAGTGAGTGCGTTGCTTCCATACCCAAACGACGCCATATTGGAATTGGACTGCAGTTGCGAAGTACCAACTGCATACAAGTAATGGAATACTTTTAGCTAACACAAGTAAGTAAAACCTTATAACTTTTCAGTTATTGTAAATGTTATTTAAAATTTGATAATTCACAACATATAAGATACATTGATTCAGTGTCGGATCCATTAGGACTCCAGCTCTTCCGACAGACATTGCTTTGGTTAGGGTTAACATTTTGCTTTACTATACATTTTGTTTTTAAGACTTAAACAAGCCTGCTTCTTTTAATTTTATACCCTTCCGAGAAATTGATCTTTAAATCCGTCTCTATACTTGATCGTAGTATGTTATTTATGCTTATATAGCTGAAATCTTGCATTCGTTTTTTGTTTCTGTATATAATATTTGAGCATGTTTTGATGCGTGTTTGTAAATCGGTGGTGCAGTCAGGATTTTATTTCGGGGGTGGAGAGGGCTCTAACCTGTGTATCAAATTGTAAGCAAGCTGTTTCAACTGTAGCCTCAGTATCAAATTTTAAACTAAGTAAAGGGTCAGATTTTTAGGAAGGATACGCGCCTGTTGCAAATAGTATAAACAAAATTTTAAATCAAAAGCAGAAAATAATGATCAATTATATATTGTATGCAATTTATATTGAAATAAATTATAAACGTGGGAAAAAAATATTTTGTGATTAAATTTCAATATGTCTATGTGCATCATTTTATCTTATTGCACATTCTAGCACAGATTCACGCTTAGAATATACATATATACGTTGTTAGATCAAAATAACCGCTCTGTTGTTGTGGTGTAATATTTCCCTCTCCACTTTTTACACATACACAAACCTCTCTCTCATATGGTAAAGTGGATAATTTACGATCGAACACCCCAGATGGCCTCAGGAAAGTCCACTTTTAAATCAGGGAAACCAGCTGAAAGTAGCAGGTGATTCAGAATGTGTGAGCTTTCATTAGTAGCACGAAAAACACAAGGGATACTTGTAAACTGATTCAACGCGGAAAAAAAGTTATTGTTTTTGGTGTTAAATGCGAGATTTTTGGAATTGAAAAGTTTGTATACTGTTTAAGGATAATTCAATAGTATAGTAACGGATAAGTTTAATATTACTGGTAATAAAGGTAAGTGTTACAATATTAAATTTAGTAATACAGTATTAATTTTAGAGCCTTGCAGATTTTGGTATGGTAGATTTTATGTCTTCTGTTGTGTATCAATATTGGTAAATAAAATTCTCAAATTGGTAAAACTTACATTTTAGCCTAGATACCAATTCAAAATAATGCTAATTTTTTTCTATTGAATTTAATTAACATATGAAATATATCCACAATATTGGCTATATACTGGAAATGTTTCTGAAGTAATTCCATTACTGATAAAGTTTTTAATAGTAGCAAGTTAGTAGTTAGCCCAAATATCTTTACAATGTGTTCACAATATTAAGTAAAAATTCGAAATATTTATAATGTATTCTTAATATTGACAAGTAATTTTTAAAAATATTTTTATACCATTTTATTATTTTTCTAATGCTAATATACTCAATCCTTCACATTGTTATTATATTGGAAATAAAAACTAATATTGGTAAAAATTAGCAACATTTATCCATTATATTGTCCATGTTAATGAATTAAATTAAATATATTTAAAATGTATCCACACAGTATTGTGTGTATATTATAAATTTCCCTCATATTGTACTAACAAATATTTTTAATGTGTCAGCATCTTAATATCACAGTAATGGTGAATTAAGACTGTTTATCTACTGTACATTATTTCAAAATTTAAAATCTGATAAATAATTTTAGGTGCATTTATGTACAAATTGCTGAAAAATATATTTTAATAATTAAGTCAAATACTACTGAAAATCCTGTGATGATAAGACCATGATTATCACAGGAGCAAGGAGGGCACATGCCCCAGACACCCCATTTTAAGGGGTCCTTAAATTTTTTCAGAATATGAATTTAGTTTATTAAATTTTCATTCTAAGATACTAAATGCCTGGTTTTTTTTTTCTAAAAGTTGGATGTGTGTGTGGCAAAATAGATCCCAAATGGATGAGCCGATTTTAATGTAGTTTGTTTTATTTTAAAGATGGTATAATCAGAACGGTTCTTCATTGTATTTGATAATATTCACTTCATCTATTCCCCTTAAATAAAGCTTACTTTACACTTGTTCAGTCTAAGACAATTCAAATAATATTGTTGACATTCAATTAATTTTGATTGCTGAATTATTTCTGTAATGTTATGGAAAAAGCCATGCTTTGAGTTGCATTTTTTTAAGACTTCATTTTTAATAAAGGTTATTTCACATATTGCATAGGAAATGTTCATAAACTTAAAATTTATCTAGCATATTTCATTTTAAATTCATTTAATCAGAACATATCTTTGCAGATTGAAAAAACATACTTAAGTGGGGGGGGGGGGGTGGAGTGAGTTTGGCTTAGGGACGTATCTAAACCTTAAAAATTTCAAGCTGAACTTTCAAAATTACCCACGAATATGTAATTTTCTCCATTTCTTATGTTTACTTATTTCGAGGGTGGCTGAAGCCCCACCAGTCACCCTCTGGCCAAGGACGTACCCAGGAAGGGGGGTGGGGGTCTGTAACACCTTCGAAATTTCAGTTTTTATTAACAAAGCAATAATGGTGAAGTCTTTTTGTGAAAATTTCTGCCTTTTTCATCGTTTGGACCCCCTCCGAAATTTTTGGACCCTCCCAGAATTTTTTTTGGGGTATGTCCCTGCCCCTGCTCTCCTCTCCTAGGGGGGGAGCAAGTTCCCTACCTTGAGCCCCCCCTTATGGGTGCCCATATCATTAATGTTATATTTTTCAAGTATTTAATATTATTCTGTGGTTTTCTGAACTTGCAGGTAGCAGAACAGATTTCATTATTTATTGACATTGTTGAGAAAGCAGACAGCATGGATTTCAGAGTTTGGGTCTTCTACTGGGTATCATTAAGGGTAAATAAATTTATGATATTGGTAAAATTTACTTAAAAATTCAAAATAATTTTAATCCTTTTTCTACTGAATTTAAATGAAATGTATCTGCAATATTGCCTATATTTTGGAAGTAGTTCTGAAGTAGTTCCATTACCAATAAACTTTCAAATAGCACCTCACTGGATTGTAAAACATTGAAAACCCAAACCAGTATTTTTACATAGCAGCAAGTTAATATTTAGCCCAAATGTATTTAAAATGTATCCACAATATTAGGTAAACATTGGTAATATTTCTAATGTATTCCTAATATTGACAAGTAATTAATTTTATAGTATTTTTATTTTTTCATGTTCATATACTTAATTATTCAATATTATCATTAAATTGGAAATAAATACTAATGTAAATTGTAGCAAATTAATATTTACCCATTATATTGTCAATCTTAATGAATTTAAATTAAATTTATTTAAAATGTATCCACAATATTGGGTGTATATTTCAAATATTCCTCATATATATTGCACAAGTATATATTTTTGATATGTTAGCATCTTAATATATTATTACTTGCGAATTATCACTGTTTATCTGTTACACATTATTTTTGCATTTAAAATCTGAAATAATTTTAAATGCATTCATATACAAATTTCTGAAAAATATATCTTAATAAATAAGTCAAATATTACTGAAAAATATATCTTAATAAATAAGTCAAATATTACTGAAAAATTTAATGTAATATGATTGTTCCCTGATTATCATGGGCAAGCGGGTAAATACTGTGGAAAATACAGAAAGACAATTGTCAGAGTCGGTGAAGAAACAAAATGTAAGGGGGCCCCCATTTAGACCCATACTTCTGACTCAAGCGACTTTATGTCGTAATTGCTGCCTGGATTTGAGATTGGGGGGGGGGGGGGACTGAAGCCCTATAGCCACTCATCCCATTACCCCTCGATCTACCACCGAATCATTTGTTCTTGTGATAATGTTTAAATGTAAATTTTAACTGAAGACTCCTACCTTGGGTGGTCATTAGTTAAATATATATAAATTGATAATAAATGAATATTCATATAAATTGGTTGCTTTAGAAAACGAAACTTTTAGAATGTTTTTTATGTACTGAATACTCATTTTCTTGAAATATAGGAGAGTTAATAACAGCGATGACTGGGTGATTTTTCAAGAACCTTTGATAAGGGTGAATACTACTTTGGATGTCTTTAGATATAAGTATGTATTTATTTTTAATTATTTACTGTTTCAGTGTATTTTTAAATTTGGGAGTTAATTTTATATTCATATCATATGTTATAAATGTTCCTTATACACATGTCTGTGTGAATTTTATATTATTATTATTATTTGCATTGCAAAGCATCCCATTTTAGAAGAATGTATATCTTAAGCACTGAATCAGATGGGTAGTAGATTTCTCACAAAAATTGTGTTTCATTAAGTGTCTCACTGAGTAGAAACAAAATGTTTCAATCAAGTTATTATTTTTTTTTTTTACAAGAAATAATGCAATTTCTGAACAGGTTTTAAAAGAATTCAACTATGTCAGAAATTTGAAAATTCAGAATTTCTCTTCACAAGCTCTATTTATGGCAATACAAATGGTTAATTTATAGAAGTGAAATACTCAGAGAAAAATTTATAACATATTGTATTGTCCAAAATAGAGGGAGAATTAGCCATCAGATACAGTTTCCACTTTCGTGAATTTCTCCCTAAAAATGGGATAAGACCTGCAGTTTTGTTGTTCTATAAAAGTTCATCATGTTGTCTATGAAGAAGCATTCTGAATTATACCGAGTTTTTGAGAAGCCTGTCTTTAAAGCTTGCAGAGCCAAGTGATGAATAAAATATGTTACAAGAAAAACTGATTGATTTTGGCTGTTTATCACTTTATTATCTTTTTATTTTCTAGTACTCTGAACTGGTCCTGTGGAAAACCATTGAATTTTTGTCAGTGGCATGCTGTAAAAGAGAAGAAACTATTGGCATTATAAGTGGTATTCATATTTTTGTTTTATTTGTTTATTTATTCTTTAAATGTTCTTAATTACTAGTTCAAAGTCTGCATACTTTTGATCTCTGCGGTCTAATTTTTTCAAAGCTTGTATCGCATAATTTCATAATTGTCAATAACTTTTTTTTTTTTTTTTTTGAGATGTTTACTTTTTTGTTTAGTTTATTTTTTTCTTATTTTCCAAATTGATTTATATGTTTTTTTTTTTAGTTTTTTTTCCCTAAAGTGATGTTACTTTGGGGCAGTTAGTGACTATGTATTAAATTTTATAAATTTCATGTAAATTGAGAAAGTTATTAGGGCTGTTCTTAAAAGAAAAAAAGTATAACTTTTGGTAAAGTTACATCAATGAGTAAAACAATAAATATTTATACAGTAAAATTCAATGTGGTATTCTTTATTAAAGCATTTGACCCAGGCAACTCTTTAGTATATCATTTTATGTTATGCTATATTCTGTCATTTATTTAATCTCTATTATATGTAAATTTTTTATGTCAAGTTGCATATTTGACACCAAGTTAATAAATTGCTTGCAAAATCAAGTCTTATTTGCAACATTTTATGAAGTAACAATGAAATAAAGTATAAAAATCAATTTTTAGTCCCTTCAGATTAATTTTTTTACTCTGCACCCTCACTACCTCTTAAAAATATGTTGTAAGTAAAACCTTGAAACTCCTGTAACTTTTATTATTATTATTATTATTATTATTATTATTATTATTAATGTTGTCACTGCTGTTGTTGTTTAAAATGTAAACTGTAAAATGCTACTTTCAGAGATGAGATTTAAGAATTTAGTTTAATATTCAGACCTTTTTCAATGTTTATAAAGAATTCAGTTTTTTCATTTTTTTCAAAAATTTTCTGATTTTTCAGTAAGGCAAAATTGTATATAAGTAAGATAGATTTAGTATCAATAAAAATTAAAATATTTATTGCTCTTGAAATTCATAAGTATAATTGCTCAAAAGTTGTTTGGACATTCTTTCAGACTTTTTTTCCTTTTTTGTTAATCTCATATCTGTACTTTGGTACAAACCAAATCGAAAACTAGCCTACCAGTTTTGACACCATATTACATGTACCACCATTAGTGGTAAAAACAGATGAAATATATTATTTTTTAATTTTACTAATACAATATGTAAATGTAAACTTTACTTCCTTAGTAAATTCAGATTTTTTAAGCCTGCAGTATTAACAAAGTGCAATAACCTTGTCAGTGTTCACATGTTGTCATATGTATATTTGAATATTACTCAAAAATATCTTTAGTCTAGTTTTTAACTGACTTCAAGAAGATCTAGGTTATTAATTGGGGTCAGTACTCAGAGGTGTAGCAAGAATTTTCAGTGCCCGAGAACAAATTTGCATCACTTCCTGTTTACCAAAATGCGCTGGAAAAAGTTTTATATACAAATTGGTGCCTTTTGGATCCTATGCCCTGGGACAAATGTCCCCCTCTAGCTACACTTCTGAGCATTGAATCCTTGTAATTTACCAGACTGGATATGAAAAGTATTTTCAAACTTCCGTTTAATTATTTATTTCTTTTGTTTATCTTCCACATATAGATGTGATCTTTGCTAAGAATGTTGTTATTTGATGATATTTTACTTGCTGTGCATGAAAAGTTTTTATTGCAAAGTTATCACTTTATTTTTTACTCAATTTTTGATGTACCTAAAATATATTACAAGTCCTGAATATTTTCTATTTTTTAATTGATTGTAATAATTTGCAAATTTAACTCACCGATAGTAAGTAATGTGTTTAATATTTATTTTGTCACTATTAGTTTGATGTTTGTTATTACGCACAGGTTACTGTGATTCAGGGATAATTTTATTCCAAATTGCTTTGATATGGGATTTTCGCTTCAATACTGTCCCCAATTATTCTTTTTTGTGTTACCTCAGAGGATTTACCTCACAAAATAAAATTTTGTGAAGTAAATCCTACAATGTGTTCCTTACTTTTAATAAAGTATTTTGTGCTCTCAATCACTTTGCATATCAGTATATTCTAATATTAATAGAACATAGAGAACAGATTATTTTATAAAACAGTACAAGCATTTCTTATCTGTAAAATTAAGTTTTTTTTCTTTTATTTTTTGCAGGTAAAAAAATAGATTTTTTTTTTTTTTTTTTTGAGCTGCTATATTTAGGTTTTATTGCAGTTTTTTTCCATTTGCTTTTATGTTCAGTGGCAAAATTAAAATGTAAAAGGCAGCTTAAATTCTACATCTTTATTTTATTCATTTATTCATAATTTGTACAATTTTAACAGTAGGAACCCTGTTTCCCTTCCCTCTCTTACTCAGAAGGTTACAGTATATGTAAATGTTACTTGAAAGTATTTATTATTACCATACATAAATATGGTAATATGAAAAATGGTAATAAGAAAGTATTTATTATTACCATTTTTCGGTATGCTTTTGTGCTGTTCCAAAATTGTATTTAACCTGCTCCTAAAGGTGTTCCAAAATGTATGTAGATTTGCAGACTTTTTATTATAAAGTTATCCTCCGATTTTAGTGAAACTATAAACAAAATGTTTTCTGAATCAAATGAAAAGATCTGCTGACTTATTCCTCTGTAAATTCATCACCTAGTTGAAAGTGTTAAGCTGTGCTTTAGTTGGAGATTTAAATTTGACACTAATCCATGTACACACAAAACTAATTTTAACTAATTTTATTTTGTATGTATTTAACATAGATCTAGTTTATGCTCTAGTATATTCTAGCTGCCAACTCTTTCTGATTTTGAGCCTTTCTTCAGTCTTATTCAAATTATGGGGAGGGGGGAGGGTACCCTTTTTTTATTAGGATAGAATAGCAGTTATGTTTTAACTTTTAATTCTGTAATTACTTGTTGAAGTCATAATTTTTATCTTCCAGATGCTGTTAGAAGAATCCCTGAATGTGAAATAGTATTGAAGTACTCATATTGAATCCAGTGATTGTATTTTATATAAATGTAACAATGTAATACAATTAAACCAAATTTGTAATAATTTGTTGTGTGTTCACTGCCATTGCTTTTATAATTCATTCAAACCTGCATGAGTCTCAATAAGAGATATCTTCCACTTTTTTTCAATTCGTAGGCTATTTTTTACTTCTGCAGTTCTGTAATAGTTTAAATTTTTTTTTTAAATTTAGAACGCATCGTAAACTAAAATTTGCTAGGCTGAAGACTACTCTGGACTTGGAAGTTCCATTACTCATGTTTTTATTAAGACTTTGCTTATATATTTTTATTAACTGTTTTTTCTTTCTTTTTTTTTTTGGCCCTCGTATTAATTGAACTTTGTTCTAACATACTAATGAGTTTTTCTGGCTTTACTTTCATTTATTGTTCTAAATCTGTTTTCAATAGTATAATAATTCTTGCATAAAATCTATATTAAAAGAATTTTTTTTTCAATTTGAAGTTTTTAAAAGATTAAGTAATTTGTAGCTATTTTGCTGTAAAAGTGAAATTGAAATAAATAAAATCACACTTAAAAATAAATAAAGAAAGGAATGTGTATATATATTAAAAAATTAAGAAATGGCTTTTATTTTGAAGTATGTATAAATTATGTTCAGAAGAGGAATTTGGTTTTTTAAGAGGTGAAAAAAAAAATCTTTTTCTTTGAATCACCACCCTCCCCCCTCACCCAGACATTATCTATGGAGGTTAATATGGTTCACCCTCATGCTCTAAACTTCAATTATTTCTTTGCGTTATGGCAAGTCTACAAGAGGGGTGTCTTCTTGGGGGGGCTGACTTGGGTGGTGAACTTTTTAAGGATTCTAACCTGTATTCTTGCTCATGCCTCTAAACCTTAAATAATGGTTTTTGGACAAGACAAAAATGTTCGGTGTATTCAACAAAATGGGCATTGTTGGGGAATTATGAAATAATTGGTTTTGATTTATATTATTTATGTATTGGCCTGCACAAAAATATTTCTTTACCCCTTTTCACAAAAAAAGAAATCAATCAATATAAAGTAGTTTCCATTTTAGAAATATTTTATTCCTTTTTCTGGGGGGAGGGGAAAGAATAGAAAAATAGGTATTCTCTTAAATTTCCAAACATGATATGTACATTAACAGAGATTATCAGCAGATATATTTATATTTTTGATTTACCCAACAATTAGTTTATTTATTTATTTATTTATTTTTTTGGTTTTCAATTAAAGGATAGCTATTGCTCTTTTAACTTATTTTCGTGTTTCATAATTCTTGTATTTGTTCGTATAAATGACTGAAATTTAATTTCAAATAATTTCTTTTCGATAACAATTCAATCCTGTTCATTTCTTATTTATTTAAAATTTAAAAAAAAAGACTTGTTAATTGTAATAAAGTTGAAAAGAAAGTTTGAATAAATTATGCTTAAAATAAAACCTATTTAAAAATCAAAATTATTAGTATTCTTTTGATTTTATATAAATATCTTATCATGAACTATTTTTATTGTTTTGTTAATACTGTTGTAAGTGAAAGTTGTTCTGAAATGTACCATAGGTAAAAAATAAGCTTTCAGGGATTTTTTATTTCAGCAGGAGAAAAGGTAACATTGAACATATCAAATATTTCTGCACACTGTTGAGTAATGTGGATGTCCGAAACTCTTATTTCTATTCTTGTTTGATCACAGATTACCTCAAATGAAGTTATAGTACTGCAGACAAAGAAAATTCTTATAAATCTCCTGCTGATGGATTTTACATAGCTCAATGGCTATACAGATCACCTCCAAGCATTTTGAAACTTTCACTTCTATTCCTGTTACGTTTTGACTAACCAAACAAAACATAAACTGTTAACGAATTCTGTAACTAAATAGATCTAGAGGTTATGGAGGTTTGTTTTAGTAACCATGTGGAACTCTTGGGGGTACCTTTTAGTGATGCCATCATCTGATTATTAAAATGAAACTCTGTACTCCTTCTTAATCTGTTTAATTTCAGAATAGGCTGTTATTTTAAATACTGTATGTTTTGTGTCAACAGTCCACATTTCACTCACTGGAATGAAAGCAAGAATCTAAAAATGCATGGGGTCAGATATTACTTGTACCATTGAGCTACGTAAAATTTATTTTCCAGCTGTTATGGATCATTCTGAACATGACAATAATCCAAGATAGCCCAGAAATAGATATCTAAGAAGTTCTGGATATGAAATAAGTATCAATTTCTGATCTTTGGATATTTTGAATATGAAATAGATAGCCATTTTTGGGATATTCTGGATCTTTAAGATCTTCTGGAAGTTTAATTATTATAACTATGCTACATATATACAGATACCTGTATATTATAGATGTTATTTACTCATTAGAGAGATCACACCTCAAATTTCTAATAGAGAAATCTATTTTATGTTGGACTTCTAATAGATATACCCAATATCCAGCTATGATGTATTAAAGATTGCCTATGGACAAACTTGGGGGGGGGGGAGGTAAATGCGGCAAAAATATTTACTTGTACGATATGAAGAATATTTTCAAGGCGCTCGATATTGCAGATACATTTTAAATATATTTAATTTAAATTCAATAGCAGCAAAGTTTTATAATTTTTACAATATAAAGGTTAAATATCAACTTTCTACTTTTTACCAATACTAGCTTTATTCCCAGTGTAATATTGAGTAAATATTAACCAAAAAAATTAAAAATGGTATAAAGTTATGTTAAAGTAATTACTTATCCATATTGAATATATTTCCAATGTATATCAAATACTATAAATGCATTTTAAATATATCTGAGGCAAATATTAACTTTGCTACTTTGTACGAAGTTACATTTGATACATTTGACGAAGTTACAGTTGATCTTTGTTTTCAATTTTTTTTAACAATATTGAGTTAACATTAAAAAATTTATCAATTGAGGACTACTTCAAAAATATTTCCAATACAACCCTATATTAAGAATATATTTTTTTGTATGTTAAATTCAGTGGAAAAGGTATATTAGTATAGTCATACTGAAAGTATAATGTTATTTTGAGAATTTATCAGACCTAAATGCTAATTTTTACCAATATTGGAATTTTATTTACCAATATTGGAAACTGTTTATTCTCAATGTGTTCACTTACTACTTTGTAATATTATTGGTTTTTGATATCAATGTTTTCACAATATTGAGTTAATATTTAAAAGTTCATTGGTAGTGAGACTGCTTCAGAAATATTCTCAATATATAATTAATATATCAATACACACTTCATATGTTAATTAAAATTTTACAAATAATAATAACATTTTGAGCATATATCAGGGCTAAACTCTAGTTTTTACCAATACTGGAAGTGGTCTTTACTCTCAAAGTATTCACATATATGTAAATTTTAATAATTAAAAGTAATTAGTACTTAATAATATTGGAAATATTTCTAATATACACTCAATATTATTGATAAATTTCAAATACTTTAAGATTCAATAGTATTAAAATTTGACTTCAAATGGGCAAAATATTAAATTTATAATATTGGATTTTATTTTCAATGAATTCACAAGATTGGATAAATATTGATGCTATATAGAAAATATCTTTTAATGTTTGCCAAATATTTAAAAAATAATAATAATCAATGCTGTTACCAGATACATTCATATATATATATATATATATATATATATATATATATATATATATATATAAGGAATTATTTTAATTTTCCCAAAATAGTGATAGCCAGAAGCAAGGCATATGCAAGGAATAAATCCAGGGCCGTACCCAGACAAAAATTTCAGGCAGGGTCCAAACCGTGGAAAAGGCAGAATTTTTCACAAAAAGACGTCATTATTATTATTTTATTAACAAAAATCAATTTTTTTGGGAGGGGGGAGGGTCCAGACCCCTGGATACGGTCTCGAATAATCACCCTATAAAAAGTGGCGGTCACTCTTAAAAAGGGTCATAGCTCACTCTTGATCAGAGCGCTCCACTCTTTAAGGGATGGCGTGCTGTCACCCTTTCCTTAGAGTGAGGCACTCTTTCCCGGAGTGGGTTTTTGAATTCTCACTCCTAGTCCAGAGTCAGAAATGTCACTCTTCAGAATAGTGATTTCTCACTCTATGGAGGTTGGCTGATTTTTGTCACGAAGGTAGGGTGATATATCACTCCTCAGCACTGGTTTTTCACTCTTGATTATTAAGAGAGTAGTGTCAAGTTATAGGAAAATGGATCGTGCCAAACTCTTCCCCGTGTTCAAATATCTATGTATACCTATTTTCATAGCGATCATTCGCACAGTCAAGAAGTGATACACTGCAGGGCCATCTAGTGGTTAATTAAAGTAATGATTTGCTACAGCGCCGTCATGTGGCGAGTTATAGCAAAATGGATAACGCCAAAATATTCTCATTGTTCAAATAGCTATGTATACTGATTTTCATAGCCACCGTTTGAATGGTCAAAAATTTGGCCTGCTGCAGCGTCATCTAGTGGTGAGTTAAAATAATAATGCATTGCAGTGTCATCTAGTGGCGAGTAACATCAAAAGTAACGCAGTTAGAATATATTCTTCGTGCTCAAATGTGTAAGTATAAAAAATTTTATGCCGATCAGTCGAACGGTATAGAAATTGATGCTTTGCAGCGCCATTTAGCGGCAAGTTACAGCAAAATGGATAGTGAAAAATATTCTCCGTGTTCTAATATTCGCGTGTACCAAATTTCATCGAAATTGGTTGGACGATATTCGCATAGCAAACGGCTAAACGGAATAGAATTCGACGTTCTGCTGCGCCACCTAGTGAAAAGTTAGAGGAAAACGGATAGCATAAAAACCTTCTCCATGATAAAAGACTTAGGTGAACCAAATTTCATGGTGATCGGTGAAACGGTGCTGGAATTTTTCAACCTCCTACACACATACCAACATTCATTTTTATCTATAATCAGTCTTATTATACGTATATACCAGTCTCAAGTAAAATCCAGTTTCAAATCTAAGCCTCGCCAAAGTGCCAGCATACGCCATTTTGCAAGAGTTTTTTCAGGGAATCATTCGAAGCATTGCCTTAGCAGCAATCAAAATGGGAAATTGTTCGACCGCCAGGCATTTATTTGAAAAGTGGAATCCCTTAATACAGCCGCATTTTTTAAATTATCAACTATAACATGTTTTATTCATCGTTACCTCGATGTACTAAATGCGAAGATTTCAATTTTCTGAAATTTGGCGGATTTCCCCCAAGTTAAATCAATGTACTCAATTGGCGAGAATTCTGAAGCTACATCGCTTGAAATGCCCTAATAACTGCATTATTTCTGCACGGATAGTTAAAATTTAATGCTGTATTCTAAGAAAACCTATACACTTGTTTTCAAAAATGCTATTCCCTTAAGCTCTCAGTAAATTGCGCCAAAAAGCCTAAAACTGTGCAAACCGCTAGAACTCACTCTCTAAAAATCGGCCTAGCAGCCATTTTTTTTTCCGCCAAACTAAAAAAAATTATATTAGTCTCGGATATCTTCGATCCTCATTGTTTTGAGTATAAAACATTTCATTCCTGCTCTCATTTCTTATGCGCACACGATATTATAATTAAAAAAATAACCTAAAAAAATAAACTAAAAAAATCATTATTATTCTTTTATTTTTACTTTAAGAATTTAAAACATTTTATTCGGCAAAATCGCCACACATGACAACCAAGATGCTTATTTCACACACTTTTTTCACTACAGGGGTTAATATTACGTAAAGCTTTCTGCGTGGAGAACATAAAAAATCTCTTAAATTCCGGGAAGGGAAATAAAGTGGAGTTTCAAAGTTTTAAAGTGGACTATCATTTATTCTATATTATTTTACATATCTGTGTAAAATAATATAATCTGTGTAAAATAATCAGGCTGACAGGTCCATTTTTGTGGAATTGTATACTACCCAAATCAACAAATTGACAAACAGAATTTCATTTTTATTTATAAGATAACCTACGCTTGTTTTTAAAAATACCCTCTCATTAAATTGCGCCAAGCGCTAGAATCATAAAAAATCTGACACACTTTCAGATTTTTAAATACGCACTAAAGTGCTATATATATAAAGAGTTATAATCCATGGGTCTTCCCTATTTTCGTTCCTTCTTTCATTAAGTTGAAAAGTGTATCATTATTCATGAGTGTGATTAAACAAAATTAAAATTGATATTTCTAACATCCTTTTTTCTGGATGTAATACATTAGATGCAGAAAAGCTGCTCAGAAAAATGCACAATTCCAACTGAATGAAAATTTCAAAAACTTATACGCAGGTGTATTCATAACCCAAATAGCAGACGATTAAATTACGATAAATAGCGCCAAGCGTTAGAATCCTCCTCAAAATCGCGAGAATGCTGAAGATAGATCGCTTGAAATCCCTTAATAACTGCATTATTTTCGCACGGATCATTAAAATTTAACGCTGTATTCTAATAAAACCTTTGCACTTGTTTTCAAAAATCCGTTTCCTTAAGCTCTCAGTAAATTGCGCCTAGCCGGAAACTGTGCAAACCGCTAGAACTCACTTTCTCGGCATTTGAGCCATTTTATTTTTTCGCCAAACTAAAAAATTTTAACATATTAGCTTCGGAAATCTTCAATTCTTATTGTTTTGCGTATAAAACATTTCATTCCTGCTCCGATTTCCCATGCACACGATATTATAATTAAAAAAAATATAACCTTACGAATATAAACTAACAAAAAAAAATCATTATTATTCTTTTATTTTTACTTTGAGAATTTAAAACACCTTATTCGGCAAAATCACCACACATGGCAACCACGATCCTTATTTCACACTTTTTTCACTACAGGGGTTACAATTACGGAAAGCTTTTTGCGTGCAGAACATAAAAAATCTCTTAAATTCCGGGAACGGGTGGACTTTCAAAGTTTTAAAAAGCACTATGATTTATTCTATATTATTTTACATATCTGTGCAAAATTTCAGGCTGATAGGTCCATTTTTGTGGATTTGTATACAACTCAAATCCACAAACAAACAAACAAATAAACAAACAAACAAACAAACAAACAGAATTTCATTTTTATTTATAAGATATATTAAAACACAAATGTCCCGTTTCTTTGTGTTACGATATGTTTTTTTAAAAAATGTGATAAACAAAGATTTTTTCTTGACAGCGTAAACAAAGATTTTTTCTTGAACTTGAACTGCAGTTAGCAATGTATAATGTGGTACTACATATAGTACCACATAAAGATATATGTGTATGTATATATATCAGTTTATTTCACAGAAATTTTCCGTAAACGGAAGTAAACAGGAGATTTATGTAGAATAAACTGAGAATCTGTGCTGAATTACGTAAGTCGTCTGTAATATATGCGAAAATAAACTGTCTTCCAGCTGACGTTTTTTTTCGTAAATTTGACAGAATTTTTTTGCATTGTAGAGAAAGGTAACACAAAATGATACTAGCGAGCAAATCGAACCGCGTATGTTTTCTTCCAGACAGGCAACGCTATCAACTAGGTAACAAACAATACTGTTCTGCCAAGTCAAGAAGAAGCAATGGCGATATTTAAGCGATCAGTGTATTACGTATCTGCGTAGAATTCTTCATAAAACCGGATTTTATCATATATCGTCTAAGGTAAGCACTAACATTCCTATTTATTCCGAAATGCAGTCACAATCGATTCCGTACAGATATTGCAACTTTTGACTTCGAACTTTACCCTGCAATGTGTCACATTATTTGGGGCTCGGACCAGTCCTGGATTTGCTAAAATTCCGAAGTTTTGAAATATTGCGCTAAAATCGTTTTATATTTTAAAAGTGGTCCTGTGCTTCATAAAATACTGAAAAATATTCTATCAAACAAATCCGGTAGTGATTCATTTTAGGATAATTTTTCAAAAGTTCAGAATTTTAAGAAGAACTCGTTATTAGAACTCGTTATTTAGAAGCAAATTAAGAACTCGTACAGATCCCGTTATTGTTGGAAAAAAATTCCATATCGAAACCAATAATTTGACATCACACGAAGCACGCTTTCATGCACTGACATGATAGGAGCTAAAGGTTACATATACCGGATGTCCAAAATTAAGCGACCCTATTTTAAAGTTGCCTACAGACGAAACAATTGTTGAGAAAGTTACGAAACTGTGTGTAGGGCATGATGATGGTTTGCGAATTTCAGCGAATAAAAAAATAATAGTTCAACTATGTGCAACCAGGGGCTCCCCGGTCCCCAGACCTCAATCGATGCAACTTTTGTTTCTGTGAGAGTTGGAAACATTTAGTAAGCCGTGATAATTCAAGAATTTTGTCTGATGTTAAAGACAAGATTTCACAATATGTTTGATCATTTCCTCGAACAAACTGCGGTCAGATGAGGAACATGCTCTCTTACGAATCCAGGTGGTAGCTGACAATGATGGCCGTGATACTGAACATGTTATGCTACGTACATGTTATTTGTAAACTATCATAAATGCATGCTAAATGTAACTTATCAAAAAAAGCCTGTTGGCGAACACTTGAACTACTTTTTTTTTATTCGCTCAAACGAATTCCCCTACCTTCATTATATCCTACACAAATTTCATAACTTTCTCAGTAATAGTTTCGTCAGTAGACAACTTAAAATTGAGTTGTTTAATTTCGGGCAATCTATATATATATATATATATATATATATATAAGATGACAGATATTTCAGTAAAGTTCCAGGGTTAAGGCGGGTAAAACGGTTTATTAAACATTATCTTTAAGTTACAGTATAGATTGAGAAAAGGAGAGGGGAGACGGGTACAAAAATCAGCGTGGACTCATTAAGCAGTTCCAGTGGCAGAAGTCTCTCGATTTTCGATGTGCGGGAGTATTTACGCTTACCACACCACGTGGTTTGCGAAGACATAACTCCGCCTCTCTCTTATCTCTGACCGAACCACACACATTTACCAACATGACCCGCATCCGGGGCTACAAAGGCGTGGGGACACGTGTACATCTAAAGAACTCAGAATCGACGGCCTGATGTCTGACAAATAACAAAATAAATAAAACATAGCTCCAGAGCGCGCGTGGCAAGTAAGACAGAAAAGCAAAACTTACAGTGAAAGTACCATTGAACAATACCAAAACTAGTAAAACCCAAATTACCTTTTTATACATCACACACACACACACACACACACACACACACACACACACACACACATATATATATATATATATATATATATGTCTGTAAAATTCTGTAAGGTAGTACGCAAAGATTAAAATATATATATATATATATTAAAGTTACGTTAACATTACAATAGAGGCTTAATGACTTAGGTATACATGTTTTGCTTCGGTTTAAGTCAATCTTGTAATTTTGATATGAATTAAGATTAAAAAAACTTTTTTTGTATTATGCTAAAGGCACTAAAATTAGTAAAAGAACATTATACACAATAGAATCAAAATGAGATATTCAACTGATTTTGACAGTGAAACATTCGAAGCCACCTTTGAGTTGAAGGCAAACATTTCTTGAAATATCTATGCCAATATGCAATACATTGGAAATAAACTGTTTACTCCTATCTTAGCCACCAATTTCTAAACAGGTGATGCAAGCAGGAACAGTACACATCCCGATTGATGGTATCCTGTAAATGTTTAGACTGCTGCAGATCTAAACAGGTGTCATAACTCCTCTGAAATATATTCCCTCTTCAAGTCATTACCATGAATTATCGCATTTGTTTAATACGTAGTTGTTTATGAAGTCTATTTAATATTCTTTCAGAAGAATGAAGAACTTTCCGCGTCCAACTTTACCTGAATAAAGTACCATTACTTAAAAAAGGCCAGTATGTTGCTAAGTACGAAAAAATGACATCAGTACTAGAAAATTGAACATTATATGAAGAAAATAATTAAAAATGATCTCGATATGATAATTTTAATTAAGATTTCTTCAAATTAAGTATCAACAGAAAGTTCAATTATTAAATCTTAGTTTCATAATATCGGTTTGAGTTTATAAAAACCATTTACTTGTATTAAGAATCCTGTCATAATTTAAGAATATAATTATCGACAAGAAAAATTTCAAATTCGAAAATTCCAGCTGAATATGCACACAGTAGAATTGCCCGTAAGAACACAACCTATATATTATAATGTATTATTTTTAGTTCATTTAACTACAAAGAAGAACAAGTTACATAATTTTCGTGACATAATGAAAATCCGTGGCCATCAAAAATCTTCCCCGATATATTTTCCTCGCCATGCAATTCTGTTCAAATATTCGAGGTGAGATTTCCAATATATTTATTCAGAGGTACGCGCCCCGGATACATGTTACTTGTGCCAGCGTGTCACCTGACATGCTTGGACAATTTCCAGGGATAATTGCAGACCTGACTCCAGATAATTATTGTTGTTAACAGAAAATACTTTGAACATGCAGGATGAGTGATCTTATCGTCAGGCATGTAAGGGAAATCGGGGTGTAATGAAACAAGATTTACTATTTTTTTTCCTGTTCTCAAATTTTCATGTACAAAAATAAAATTCATGGAATTTTTTAGCCTGTCCTTTTCCCTATCTAAATCAATTTTATGAGTTTATAAATATCTTTTCCATACTTAAAAATTTAGAAAAGGTAAATGTCTGTCAGTGTTTCATTGTACCCTAAATATCGGTGTACAAGGAAACGCTTAATAACACTTCACAAACACTTAAATAATATGAGTGGAAATTCAAATTTTAGCATATATGTTTTATGGAAATTTATGATAAGCATTAGTAAGACATAAATGTGAAATTTAAATGAAAAAAAAACAAATTTAATTAAATTATTATATCTTAAGATGAATGCATAATACTTTTATTAGAGGTTAGCATATAGTTTATCATTTTATATTAAATTTACTAAAATAAAATTCAAAAATTAGCATTTCTACTTTCCTGTCTGCCCCACCTGAAGGAATAGGATGTGGTAGTTTTAATACAATTTTATTTTTTTAAATGTATGTTTCCGATGAATGCATAAATTTGAAGTTTGTACTTACTCGTTTGTCTTACAGAACTTTGCATTCCGTTTCATTTGAGTTTATTATATCCCCAACAGCATACATTTCTT
Source organism: Cheiracanthium punctorium (assembly GCA_038373885.1). Lineage (NCBI taxonomy): Eukaryota > Metazoa > Arthropoda > Arachnida > Araneae > Cheiracanthiidae > Cheiracanthium > Cheiracanthium punctorium. The sequence goes on from JAWZYV010013704.1 coordinate 81,760, forward strand.
AAAATGTAAGTTCACCTTCCTTTATTAAAACATAATCATTTAGAGAGATATTGCTTGTGTCATACATGCTGTTTGACAATAGCTCATAATCTGTATGCTTTGGATTGTTAGTTGAAAGACAATGTCGATTGTCACCATCTAAAGAGTCTGAAGACGACTGAGTACGATTTAAAACCAATTCCTTGTTAACTTTATGTGCTCTATGGAGATCTCAATCCAAATATTTAATAGCAATATTTTTTTTAATTGAATGTAATTTCATTGTAGCCCAAATCGAGGCTACAAACTAAATTAATTTTTAGTAATTCCTAATATTTTTTGTTAATTCTGGCTTTTAAAACACCACACCATAGAGATCACAATATTTGAAAAATAATTAATTATACATACGGAAAGAAGCAGGTAAAACATAATTACTTTATTAACGAAATTTACTCTCAATGTTGAAAATCAGCTAATTTTCTCTACCTATTATTGTATAAATGCGATTGTTTCCAAATAACATCAGTAACTGGAACACATATTTGGATAATAGGTGTGTGAGATTCAACGTTTTGTTACAAATTCTATTGATTTTAGATAGCATTTTTCCTTGTACCCCTTGTTTCATTTTATCCCAACTTCCCCTTCAGTTTTGGAAAATTCGTCCAAAAACGAATACGTTTTGTATCTTTTATTTGTAGCTTCATTTTACACAATACTGCCCAGAAGTTGCGAACAAAGGTATTTTCTTTTTGCTAAGTTGGCATTGTTTATTTGTGTATTTGCCAGGAGAGGACAGCTCGCGTCACTGAATGTGTCGTGTAGAGCTACATATGCGTCCTTCCTGGAACTTCCCGCCACAATTTGGAACCCCATCAGAAGGTGGAGGGACTTCTGAATATTGGCACCCCTCGGAAACTGCTAGCGACCACCGAAAGTACTTTCGGAACCACGGAATTTAACGTGCACGTACACCGAATGGACACGGTGGTCTTTACTGGTACCGAATTCACAACCATCCGGTTACGAGTCCGACGTCATAACCGCTGGGCTACCACGACCCTAAGTTGATATTGTTGAAAAACTCTATAACTGGCATCTTTCACATGTCTCTTGCTGTTTTTGAGATAACAAAGCTAACTTAAATTTATGCTTCAGGTGGCGCTCTAAGCGATTTTATTGTGTAGTGCATAGCAACTTTTTTATAACTAAATTCCAATTTTTTGTCTACCTCTCTCAGTTTTGAATTTAATGGCGAGTCCAGGGACCAAACACACCGAATATATAGGTACATTAATAGATGATTAAACAGACACATATGTAGAGGTGCACGTATTAGAGATGGGGAAACGCGTTATTTTCAAAGAACAGTTGTTCACTGTTCTCGTTCTTTTTTAAAGAACAGTTCGTTTTCCTGTTCTTTTCAGAACAGGTTCTTTGATTTTTCGTAGCTTTATTATGACTATTTTATTCAATTTAAAAATGAAAATATACGTCCTTTTTAACATGTATTATGCTTTAATACAATTGCAAAATGTTTAAAAAAAAACTTTGCAACCAACATACTGGCTTTCTTTAATCAAGTATATTAACACTAATTTTTGGTAAAAATATTTTAATTATATTAACGTTCTGTAATATATTGTTAAATATGCACATATTTCTAAAATATCAAAATTTTTTCTGTGCTTTTTATTAACTTTTGTTATCTTTACTCATAGCATGTATGTAAAAAGAAATGGAAAAACTTCAATTCTAGAGAGAATTATTTAGGCCAGGCCTAATTTTCGATTACTTACCTGAATGATACACTATTGCTTACATGAGTAAACAATATTTGAGTCTGACAGCTCCTAAAATGACATAATATTCATAACTGTTTATTTTGATTAGACTATATTGCACAAAGCTTTGGAAGCAGCGGAATCAATAACTTTAAAATCCGCCCAAGCAAAATATTTTTTTTTCTATCCATGAGGAAAAACTATCCAAACATAAGCATAACTAAGAGTTGTACCAGTAACAGCGCAAAGGAATGATCTGTTTCAACTAATCCTTGAACGGTCTGATACAATATGCCACGTGACTGCATACCTTTTTATTTTAGTTTTTTCTTCTTCAGCACTACTGCAGTAAAAGAGCCGACGCACAAGAGGGGCGACCGCTTAATCTGACAATCTGCGATGAAATCCTCCACCCCCTCCTTTCCTAGCCTTATTTCCAGTCCACACCATAAATTTCATGATAAAGTAACGCAAGACTTTGACCCTGGATAATGTGCCAGAGGGTCGTCGGGAAGTACGTTACCTCGGGCACATAAAATATCCACACTATCACAATGCACCTAAGTAAAGCAAGCTTTGACCCTATAGTCGTAACTCTTGGAGGAATGGGAGGGGAGGGGTTGTAGAAGTTTTTTTCGGACTTTCAAACATTTTAATATAAAAATAATAATGATAAAAAACTCAAAATACTATAAGAGTATTTACTATACAGAAAGCTCGGGAGAGAGCACCCCCTTCAAGGCCGTACCCAGGGGGTCTGGTCCCCCCTCCCCCCGAAATTTGAAATTTTCTTAACAAAATAATAAAGTTGAAGTCTTTGTGAAAAATTCAGCCCTTTTCTTTCGTTTGGTCCCCCTCCGAAATTTTTGTCAGGATAAATTTTTTTCTGGATAGGGCCCTGACCCCTTGTCCCCTATCTAAGCACTCATGCAAGACCGTACCCAAGGGGGTGAATCAGGAAGTCTTGCCCCCCCCAATTTAAAATGTTGTTAACAAAATAATAATGATGAAGTCGTTTGCTGAAAAATTCAGCCTTTTTCACCGTTCGCTCCGCCTCTTAAAAAATATATATTGTTCCAGGTCTAGCTCCAAGAGGTTATGGATCTGGCTCGGGTTAAAAAAAATACCTTCTTTGGCTACAACTACAAATAAAAATATATGTATCGGGCTCCAGCTTAAAATATATGTGTTTGGTACCAACGACAAACATTTTTAGCCCTAATTCAAAACATTAAATAAGTCATCTCAAGTTTAAAAAAAAAAAAAAAATCCTTGTGTTGCCTTCAGGTTAAAAATACACGGCGTGGACCTGCCCATTTCAAATGGGGAGCCCACAAAATAGTCGATACGCTCTTATAGCTTAAAAAAGAAAAGAAAAAATGTACAGTTTCAGCTTTAAAAATACATGCTCCAGCTTAAAAATTAAAGACATTCCGTTTAAAAAGCTGTAAGTATCAGGCTCAGTATTGCTCCGACTCCAATTTAAGAAAATGAATACGACTTTGGCATATAAAATTACATGGCTCCGAAAATCCAACTTAAATGGCTTCAGACCTGGGCCATACCCAGACAAAAATTTCAGGATATATCCCCCAGACCCAATTTTCAACTTATGTAGCAAGATTTTTAATTTTTTTAACTATTTCGGAAATATTTCGTTCATTTATAGATCACTGCAATTCATACCCCTCACCATCCCCCCCCCAAAAAAAAATCTGGCTACGTCCCTGTATAAATGCACCATATACATATAATGTAATAACGTCAGGGGAGAGACGTCCAAACCCTTAGGACTCCTTCCCTCTTTCTAAGTATGGCCTTACTTCTGACTCCAAGTCTACAACTTAGACCCTGTATTGAGCTCAGAACGGAATTAAAGCAAAAGAACAGATCAAAAGAACACTTTTCACCCCGTTCACCAATGAACACTTCGTTTACTCCGTTCCGAAAAGAACATCAGCTCTCTTCGTTAATCGAAAAAACACCTAGCTCTCCGCTCTTTCTCCGCTCCGCGAAAGAACGCTGAACTAGGTGTTCCAGCTCACTGATAGCTCCAGCCGTGATCCAAGAACTGGTTCTTTTTCAGCCAATAGGAGAGGTCTCCTCGGAACAGGTTCTTTTTCAGCCAAAAGGAGATGGCTGAGAGCGTATGAAGGAAGGCGCGTTTTATATGGAGATAGTGTAATGCTTATATTATTGTTTGACGTTGATAAAATATTTTTTTTCGATTTATTTGTGTTTCAGACTATCATTTTCTTTATTATTAAATTTTTTACTTTGATTGAAATTGAGTAGTTTGGCTGGAATAATAAAAATTGACGAATTGTTTTCCTGTGAGTTCATTTCGTATTGAACATATAAGAAAGTTTCTTAGACCGGGTCCACTCTAAAATTATGGTAGGTTGGGCTAAAAGTTCTATCCCCCCCCACCAGATAATTGTCATCGTTATCATTATTTCTCAAAATAGCTAAGATTCTGCAATTACTTAGAATTTGATAAAGCTAAAATTGTGAACATATGTCCCCACCATCAGATACGTAGCAAAGGTGTGAACAGGAGAGGGGGGAGGAGGAATTTAAATTTTTCTTAGCAAAAAATATTAATCACGCCTTTTAATGAGAAATTTCACCTTTAAGGAATTTTCCAAAATTTATTTTTACAACGATCTTGCCTGCCATAAAATTTTGAAGTGTCGGACCTTAATGAACTGAGAACATGTTTTTGCCGTGATCACAGAACAGGGTGTTCCTGTTCTTTCTTGAGAACAGGTTCAAAAGAACAGGATGTTCATTCTTTCCCCTCTCTAGCATGTATACTATTTTAATTATATTTAAATAAATACACACAAAGGCTATTGCGATATAGACTGAATTGTGAACCACAATGACCTTCTATAAGTGTTTATCTAGAGCCTTTTTTTTTTCTTTCTTTATGTTTTTTTACATCGACCTTATGCAATCTGATTTCTTTCATGCTCGTTTCGTAAACCTATAAAATAAACATCACCAAAAAAAAATAAATATGTAAATGAAAATAAAAAGATAGCCGCAATACATTGCAAATAGAACTATTAGCAAATCGAGATACGTCAAGACGTTATTCTGAGTTGTATCTTTCGTGTGTTAGATAATGTTCTGTGATATTCTACGGAATACATGCTATGGGAAGACAAACGTAGTAATTATCCTGATAAAGTATTTGCGCATTGTTTGGATACCTGTCTAATATAATCTTATAAAACGAGCTGTTTGTCAGATTAGGAATGCGTTCAGATTTCGTTACCAATGAAATGCTGAGACAGTAAGTTCTGATTAGTAAATCCTAATCTCTTCGAATTAAATATATGTGTACGTATATTGCTTTTCTTCGGGTGGGTGAGGGAGATTTACTACAAATTTAAAATTCGATATTGGACATAAATATAGAAGCATTCATACAAAGAAGAATTAATAGCGATTAATACGGTTGATTCCAATCCATATTGCAAAGAATAAATTTTATTTTTCAGTTTTTTTTCTTTTTTTTTTACTGAATATGTTGTTTAATTTATATATATTCATATATTTTTTCCTATTTGAATGTTTGGCTTATTAAGGCTTGTGCATTTTGCAACAAATCTCTCCATAAGCTTACTTACAATACTTGAAAATACTTGTTTAGTTTTTCCACATTAGAAAATTAAAATCCGTTAAGTATATTTACTTTGACACATATTGAAAAATAACTCTTAAAAGAATTTTGGCAAAAATATTATATTTTACGTGTATCGCATTCGGAATGTATCCAATGGTCTAGACCAATGGTAATACCAGAGTTACTATAACGATTAACCTTAGATTTATGTGAAATGTAAGATTAATTTTTTAAAAACTAATTAACAATATTAAACAAGAAAGATAAATCGTCTATACATAACCATTATAAAACTTTGCAACACAAGTTTTTTTTGCGACAAATTTTATTATGTATCGTTTGCGAACTTAGCGAGATTTTTAAAAATGCATTGTATCACAATTAATGCAATTTTGCGAGATCATGTTAAAGAACTTAGTGTTGTTTACATCCTTTAAATTTAGAACAACTTAGTGGAAGAAAGATTTCTTCTTCTGATTTTCCTTTGCTTCAGTTCAAATTAGTTGCAAATATAGTCGAAAAATTGTTAGCAAATATAGTCGCTCTAATGCAATTTGATATGTGAGGAACTTTATGTACTATTGAACTTAGCACTATACTTCCAGGTTATAACATTTATGTAATGACTCTTGTATTTATTTTTTATGTCATCAATTTTATAAGGCGCCATGCGTATGCTGAAAAATAAGAAAAAAAATTAAGTGTGACCCTATATAAAAAATTCAGTGAGAAATATGAAGTGTGATCTCTAGAAAGGGATTCATAAAAATGAATAAAGAAAAAACAGCGCATGCACTGTAAACAAAAAAAAAAGTTTTTTTTTTTTTTGCTTTTTTAAATCAACAAAATTATCCAGATGATACAGTGGGGAAAATGTTCAGTTAAATTAATTTAAAAACAGTGTTAAACTTATTTGGTTATTTCAACAAAACATTTCGTCAATTTAACGAAACACTTTAGGTAAAATAAGAAAATGTTTCCTTAGTTTAATCAAACACTTTAGCTAAAATAAACATACGCTTTGTTAATTTAAACGAATTTTTTGTTTAAATGGTTTATTTCGTTAAAATAAACTAAATTACTTGTTTGAATGATCAGAATTTTTTTGTTAACTGTAGTGCTAATAGATCATTTAACAAAATTGTTTTCTTGATTTTCCTTTAAAAAATGAAAAGCAAACAACAAATAGTTGTTTTAAAGTTTCAGGGATAAGATTAATCAAATTTTGTATTCATTTAAATTTTACATTTTCATTTTAGCGTTTTGTATAGCTGAAATTTAATTTTATCGAATTCAAAATATTTTTTTTTCTTCCGGATAAAGGAAGCAATCAGATTATGGAAAACTCATATTGATTGATTTGTTATTATGTATTGCCATTCAAAATAATTTAGTGATAGGAATTGGGCCAATACTTTTCACTTACACACGAAAAAGACAATATCCAGGGTGTTTATAGAATAATGTGAGTTGCTTAGAGCCCACTATCAAGTAAACTATTAGACAAAATATACCATCCAAAGTGGACGAATTGATTTAGATTTTTAGAGAGACAAAAAACGTACCAAAAGTTGCCGCTGGGGAAAATGTATTTGCATAATCATGTCCTTTGTTGTGATTGTGACTGTGAAAACGGTGGCTGAGGTAATCCTCATCATTCTGGGGCCAACTGGCTTTACAAGGAAGGCTCTTACTTTACAGGCCCGTGCTTCGTTAGTTAATCATATTACCATCAGAAAGAGAATGCTTTTACTGCCCATCGTGATTAAATTAGTTAAGAAGAAAACCAATGTGCATATCAAACATAGGAAAAATGATTCGACGGTTTGGAACTACAGGAATTTCAACACACCAACCAGGCCCAAGATGCGAAGTAGTTTATCTGCAGAAAGTTGCAGTTACAACTCCTTCTATCCAGTTAGATACAGAATAATTATAATTTTCATAGCTTTTCCCATTATACTTATAGTCACAACAAGGAATGTGATGATCCAAATTAATACATTTCATGCAATAAACACTACCAATTTTATTGATAACTAGCTGAAGTACCCGTTCTTCGCACGGGAATGAATGGACTTTTTGATATTACGATTTGCGGTGATTACTATTCATTGTAATAAACAGATATAGCAAAGTGGGTATCGCGTTATATTGTGTCCAATAATCATGCATACCGAATTGCAAGGCAATCGTTTGTACGGTGCAGAAGGCCATGCGGCGTAGCGCAATCTAGTGGCGAGTTTTAGCAAAACGGATACGGCGAATATATTTTTCGCATTCAGATATATCGATGTATACGAATTTTTATGACGATCGGCTGGACAGTCCTGAAGTTCATGTGTTGACGCGACATCTAGTGGCAAGTTATAGGAAAATGGATAGCGCCAAACTCTTCCCCGTGTTCAAATATCTATGTATACCTATTTTCATAGCGATTATTTGCACAGTCAAGAAGTGATACACTGCAGGGCCATCTAGTGGTTCAATAAAGTAATGATTTGCTACAGCGCCGTTAAGTGGCGATTTATAGCAAAATGGATAACGCCAAAATATTCTCATTGTTCAAATAGCTATGTATACTGATTTTCATAGCGACCGTTTGAATGGTCAAGAATTTGGCCTGCTGCAGCGTCATCTAGTGGCGAGTTAAAATAATAATGCATTGCAGTGTCATCTAGTGGTGAGTAACATCAAAAGAACGCAGTTAGAATATATTCTTCGTGCTCAAATGTGTAAGTATGAAAAATTTTATACCGAGCGGTCGAACGGTATAGAAGTTGATGCTTTGCAGCGCCATTTAGCGGCAAGTTACAGCAAAATGGATAGTGAAAAATATTCTCCGTGTTCTAATATTCGCGTGTACCAAATTTCATCGAAATCGGTTGGACGATATTCGCATAGCAAACGGCTAAACGGAATAGAATTCAACGTTGTGCTGCGGCACCAAGTGGCAAGTTAAGGAAAACGGATAGCATAAAAACCTTCTCCGTCATAAAAGACTTATAAGAACCAAATTTCAACGTGCAACGGTGCTCAACGGTGCTGGAGCTTTTCAACCTCATAAACACATACCAACATTCATTTTTATCTGTAACCAGTGTTATTATATATACCAGTCTCAAATAAAATCCAGTTTCAAATCTAAGCCTCGCCAAAGTGCCAACATACGCCATTTTGCAAGAGTTTTTTCAGGGAATCTTTCGAAGCATTGACTTAGCAACAATCAATATGGGAAATGGTTCGACCGCCAAAGAGTAGCACGCATTTATTTGAAAATTGGAATCCCTTAATACAGCCGATTTTTTTTTTAATTATCAACTATAATGTGTTTTATTCATCGTTACTTCGATGTACTAAATGAGAAGATTTCAATTTTCTGAAATTTGGCGGAATTCCCCCAACTTAAATCAATGTACTCATTTGGCGAGAATTCTGAAGTTAGATCGCTTGAAATCCCTTAATAACTGCATTATTTCTTCACGGATCATTAAAATTTAACGCTGTATTCTAATAAAACCTTTGCACTTGTTTTCAAAAATCTATTTCCTTAAGCTCTCAATAAATTGCGCCAGCCGAAAACTGTGCAAACCGCTAGAACTCACTTACTCAAAATCCATATTTCAGCCATTTTATTTTTTCGCCAAACTAAAAAAATTTACACATTAGCCTCGGAAATCTTCAATTCTTATTGTTTTGCGTGTAAAGCATTACATTCCTGCTCTGATTTCCCATGCACACGATATTATAATTAAAAAAAAATAACCTTACGAATATAAACTAACAAAAAAAAATCATTATTATTCTTTTATTTCTTTTGAGAATTTAAAACATTTTATTCGGCAAAATCGCCATACATGGCAACCACGATCCTTATTTCACACTTTTGTCACTACAGGGGTTACAATTAAGGAAAGCTTTTTGCGCGAAGACCATAAAAAATGTCTTAAATTCCGGGAACGGGTGGACTTTCAAAGTTTTAAAGTGGACTACGATTTATTCTATATTATTTTACATATCTGTGCTAAATTTCAGGCCGATAGGTCCATTTTTGTGGATTTGTATACGAATCAAATCCACAAACAAACAAACAAACTAACAAACAGAATTTCATTTTTATTTATAAGATGACCACTGTTTTCGTTTAAAAATCGAAATCTCACTGTTCCCTATCCACCATATATGAACATGTGCCGTCTAATGCTTTATTTGCTAGAGGGCTCTGAAAACCTCACACTATTTTTTAAGCACCATTTAAACTGATAAAAGTGGGTTTTCTTGTTAGAAATGGAAATAATTTTTAGTCTTAAATATAAGTAGGTAATCGCACACAAACAACCGCAAAATTAATTATATAAATGGACTAAACTTTGTTAATGAATACTGAATATTTAATTAGAGAAATCAAGGAAGATTATCTGATTTTTCTGATATCTGAGAAGATTATCTGATATCTTATTTTTCCCTTTGAAGATAAAAATACTTGAAAGAAAATGAAAAATTATTAGTGTAATTAAATATATATGGATGCTTCTGTAGCTCTGGTACTAATATAAATTTAAAAAAAAAACATGTATCCATCAAACCTTATTTATATATATATAAACCTTTATATATATATATATATATATATATATATCAGCTATCACGTTTGTTTTATTTTATCTCAAAGGCGACTGTTTTACTTCGTCTAACAAATCTGACATTGCGAAGCTTTAAGCCAAGTCGATACATATAAGAATATTTTTTTAATGTAAATTTTAATAAATAGGTAAAATAATTGATTTAACTCTATTGATTGCTTTATTAGAAGACTTTCGAGAAATATTACTGTCCTCCAATCGATTCATGAATCTTGCATCTGTACCTAAGATCAACGTATGAATGAAATTGATTTTAAATACTTTTACTGCAGTAATTTGAAATAAAAGTTGATATATATATAATGATTGATATTTAAATAGTATACTTAACAAATTACTTCTTTGTGACTTTTTACAGTCCACACTGAATTTTATCATTGAAGTTCTTTTTATACTGAATCACCGTAAATCGTTATTTATTTTCTTCTTAAATAAATGGACTCCAAGAGAAAGCTGTCACATAAAAAGTAACTCCGTGTCATTAGAAACTATTTTCTAATTGAAAGCATAGTGCAAAAGACCGTAGTTGAAGAGGTGAAACACTGCTCAAACAGTTTGAAACACCCAGCTTAATATTCAGTATTCAGCATCATAAGTATCAGTAAAAATATTTCTTATAAATCTGCACAAGTTGATATAAAACACTATGAGAAAATTTTAAAAAGATGTTTCGAAACCTTAATAAATGAGCTTTTTCGCAAAGTTTTATTTAAAAGTAAAACAAAAATATATCTCTCTAGAAAATCAAATTTTTTTTTTTGCTAAATAAATCCATACTTTAATTTATTATTCTACAGCACTAAATCGAATGTATTGTAGTTCCAAAAATAGGAGTAAAAGAATTGGGCTTTAATAACATTACATACCTCAAAATAAATCTGGCTTCAGATTTCGCAAGTGAATGATCATACTTTGTTACACGGATTTAAAAGTAAAAATTTAGATTTAAACTTTGTAAATAAATATTTCGAGAAATCTAGCTGCGGAAGTTACTTCACAGAAGAAACAATTAAAAGTGTACTACGTATTTTAATTAAAATAAATATCTAATTAAGCGTTCAGAATAAAGAATTTAGGCTGATTTTTCCCTTCAAAGAAGAAGGTAACAAGATCTTTCAGTAGGAGGGAACTTCCCGGGCTCATTTTATTGAGTATTGAATATCTATATATATATTGTGGAATTATCTTAGAAATACACCACATTATTCATCAGTTTTGCCATCTTTAATGTAAATTGGTCTAGTTGTAATTTCCAGAACACAGCATTAATACAAAACACTTTAACGTTTGAACCATGCATCAAAATAAAATAATATGCCTCATATTACCCTCTTAATATCCAGACTGCTTTTTTCAAGTACGGACGTAAATACCAGTATTTAAAGTAAATTTGTATGGCAATATTCATTAAGGAATAAACTGACAATATTGTTTTTCTTTACTACTTATTTATAATCAAACAAGACAAAAATTGAAATCTGTTTCAAATTATTAGTGATTTATTTCTCATTAGATATAAATCACTAATAATTAGTTTTAAATTAGTTTACGTCAGTAGTCCAATCAAGAAATCAAATCAAAAGTCAAATTAGTGAGTAACAGCTCCAATATAATATATGAAATACCTAAATAAACGTTTAGAATATAGAATTAAGTTTGATTTTTGCTCAAAAGGGTGGTAACTTAAACAAAGGGTAACTCATGATATATTTTTTAAAATTATATTTTCAAACATGGTTTAAAAAAAAAATCCTTTCAAGAAAATTCTTGCTGATTACAAATTGTTTACATTTTTTCAATAAATCATTAAAAATATTATAACAAATTAATTTTTTGAAATATTAATTCAAATTACTATATGAATAGTTTGTATTAACCTTTCTTATCACAAATTATCATTTAGTTTTGAAAGGGATATTTTGTAAAATTGCTTATTGAATTAAAATATACTAAGTGCATGGTAATGCATGCTACTCGACTGGGTAACTCATGCGGCTTCTGGTCTGTCTCATGGTTACATTCGGTAAAATTTGAATTAAGTGGTCAAACGTGACGTAAGATACATCCTTTTACTCTGGTCTGAAAATAGTTATACCTTTGCTCTTCCTTCTTAACCTAATGGAAAACTTAAAAACAAGTGTGAGGCAAAATTTTGTTATGCTGATTTTTTCTTCAGTTTGTGGGAATACGGCCTGTTATCTGCGCTAAATGATATAGGCAAATGGGATGGGTGTGCTTTCCTTGGGGTTCTTTCTAAATGGTACTAAGTCGTATTTAGGCTAAGTTCCGGAGAAAACACTGAACTGTTAGGTCGGCGGACGTGACCTGGATTCGAACATGCCACTTCCGTTTCCCAGTTCAGAGCGCAATTCACTCTGCCACTGGTGGAGACTTTTTTTCAGATGTATTGCAAAATGTTGTAAATCGATAAATTCAAATATTATTGTACACATTTATGAGCCCCCCTTTTTTTCGCAATCCATTAATTTTATTTTCTGAACATCGTCATATTCTAATTTTTTCCTGTGCGAGAGAATAAGTTATTAACTGTGAATTGTTGAGGATAACAAATAGCCCTTAAATTTATCAAAAGTGGGTAATCATATTAACAATTCTCATGTGTATATGCCAACTCAATAAGATACTGCAAATTACCTTAAATATGTTATATGTATGCAAATAACAACTGAATTCACAACGCACACCATTTCATGCGTAGCATGAGTTATTATGTGGCAACTCATGCTACAATAGTTTTATGATAGCACAACAACACTGGGTGCTACCTGATTCAAACATTTCTAATAATTAAAATGGCTAAAAACCAAAAGGAATATTAAATTTTAAAGCAAATTATAGTTTATTAGATTTGTAAGCATAACATAACTATGATTTGGTAACTCAAGCTACATGTGCTAGACACTAAAATCATTTAGGAATAGTGTATATATATATATATATATATATATATATATATATATATATATATATATATATATATACTATCGCTTTGATTCTAGCCATTTATTTCATTATATTTACGAACCTTCTATTACGAACCTTCTGTTTTTTTCTAATAAGAAAAAATCAAAAATGTAATTTTAAAATTTACCAAATTACAAAAAATAGAAATATGTTTGTTGAAATATAACGCTAAGCAAAACAAAATCTTCTTATGTCTGACTACGAAGTCTTGTCACTTTGATAAAATGAAACCATTACACAAAATAAACAGTTGTCATCACAGCTGCAACAGTTCGGAATAATTTCTTACACAATTTATTAAAAAAAATATTAAATTCATGGTAATGTCCATGTTCATATGGAATTGGCCAAAAGAATAACATAACAAAATATTTCTGCAGAAGGAAATTTCTCCGGGTTCAATTTACAGCTATATCTTTGCTGAATAAAAGGACAGACTTACTTTGAAAATGAAAAATAAACACTTTTCCCAGTGTTAATGAGGTAGTTATTAGAAAACAAATTCCTCATTTTTCCTCTTTTTACTGTAGTGTACGACCCCTGCATAATATTTATATATTGCATACTTTCAAAAAGGGCAGCAAATTAATTACTCCATCTCTTACCTGACTAAATCCGAGTCCACACATTTATTTTGTAATTTAAAAAAAACCTTACGTTCTAAAACATCTGCAACCGCCTCCCCAACAACTACCAACAAATCTTTCCCGCTCCCCTAACATGGAGTAATTGAGGGTTCAAGGTTCGTTTACTAAACCAATTCTCATAGAAAAGCCTTTAAGGGCTTTTCCAGGATACGAAAGCTGTAATGTGTTTCTGATGTTACCAGGCGAAATAATTTTTCGCAATTAAGAAAGTCATTGGTAGCTGGGTATTGATTGCCGAAACTATTTCCCCCACATTGCAAAAGGAATCCGAACTTGGAGTTACATTGTCGTCATAGGAATTGTTGTTGTTGTCGAAGCGATGAAACAAAGGATTTATTCCAGATATATAAGTTTTATTAGCGGGTACAGAACATTTGTTGTTTTATTCCTCGACGATAGAAGCAGCACAAGTTTATGGATTCTTTGTTTAGCTGTAAATTAAGTCGTTTCTTGAGAATACAATTTTAACACTGATAAAATTTACATATATATATATATCTTATAAATAAAAATGAAATTCTGTTTGTTTGTTTGTTTGTTTGTTTGTGGATTTGATTCGTATACAAATCCACAAAAATGGACCTATCGGCCTGAAATTTAGTACAGATATGTAAAATAATGTAGAATAACTCATAGTCCACTTTAAAACTTTGAAAGTCCACCCGTTCCCGGAATTTAAGAGATTTTTTATGCTCTTCACGCAAAAAGCTTTCCGTAATTGTAACCCCTGTAGTGAAAAAAGTGTGAAATAAGGATCGTGGTTGCCATGTGTGGCGATTTTGCCGAATAAAATGTTTTAAATTATCAAAGTAAAAATAAAAGATTAATAATGATTTTTTTTGTTAGTTTATATTTGTAAGGTTATTTTTTTTAAATTATAATATCGTGTGCATGGGAAATCAGAGCAGGGATGTAATGCTTTACACGCAAAACAATAAGAATTGAAGATTTCCGAGGCTAATAGGTAAATTATTTTAGTTTGGCGAAAAAATAAAATGGCTCAAATGCCGATTTTGTGAAAGTGAGTTCTAGCGGTTTGCACAGATTTCGGCTTGGCGCAATTTATTGAGAGCTTAAGGAAATAGATTTTTGAAAACAAGTGCAAAGGTTTTATTAGAATACAGCGTTAAATTTTAATGATCCGTGAAGAAATAATGCAGTTATTAAGGGATTTCAATTGATCTATCTCCAGAATTCTCGCCAAATGAGTGCTTTGATTTAAGTTGGGGGAATTCCGCCAAATTTCAGAAAATTGAAATCTTCTCATTTAGTACATCGGAGTAATGATGAATAAAACACGTTATAGTTGATAATTTTAAAAAATTCGGCTGTATTAAGGGATTCAACTTTTCAAATAAAGGCTTGCTTTACTTTTTCGCGGTCGAACCATTTCCCATATATTATTGCTGCTAAGTCAATGCTTCGAATGATTTCCTGAAAAAACGCTTGCAAAATGGCGTATGTTGGCACTTTGGCGAGGCTTA
The DNA here is from genome assembly GCA_038373885.1 of Cheiracanthium punctorium. Taxonomy (NCBI): domain Eukaryota; kingdom Metazoa; phylum Arthropoda; class Arachnida; order Araneae; family Cheiracanthiidae; genus Cheiracanthium; species Cheiracanthium punctorium. The sequence continues at coordinate 96,919 of JAWZYV010013704.1, forward strand.
GATTTGAAACTGGATTTTATTTGAGACTGGGATATATAATGACACTGGTTATAGATATAAATGAATGTTGGTATGAGTGTATGAGGTTAAAAAACTCCAGCACCGTTGAGCACCGTTGCACCATGAAATTTGGTTCACCTAAGTCTTTTATCATGGAGAAGCTTTTTACGCTATCCGTTTTCCTCTAACTTGCCACCAGGTGGCGCAGCAGAACGTCGAATTCTATTCCGTTTAGCCGTTTGCTATGCGAATATCGTCCAACCGATTTCGATGAAATTTGGTACACGCGAATATTAGAACACGGAGAATATTTTTCCCTATCTATTTTGCTGTAACTTGCCTCTAAGTGGCGCTGAAAATCATCAACTTCTATACCGCACGACACATCGGCATAAAATTTTTTATACTTACACATTTGAGCACGAAGAATATATTCTAACTGCGTTCCTTTTGATGTTACTCACCACTAGATGACACAGCAATGCATTATTATTTTAACTCGCCACTAGATGACGCTGCAGCAGGCCAAATTCTTGACCATTCAAACGGTCGCTATGAAAATCAGTATACATAGCTATTTGAACAATGAGAATATTTTGGCGTTATCCATTTTGCTATAAGTCGCTACTTGACGGCGCTGTAGCAAATCATTACTTTATTGAGCCACTGGATGGCCCTGCAGTGTATCACTGCTTGACTGTGCAAATGATCGCTATGAAAATAGGTATACTTAGATATTTGAACACGGGGAAGAGTTTGGCGCTATCCATTTTCCTATAACTTGCCACTAGATGTCGCGTCAACACATGAACTTCAGGACTGTCCAGCCGATAGTCATGAAAATTCGTATACATCGATATCTGAATGCGAAAAATATTTTCGCCGTATCCGTTTTGCTAAAACTCGCCACTAGATTGCGCTACGCCGCATGGCCTTCTGCACCGTACAAACGATTGCCTTGCAATTCGGTATGCATGATTATTGGACACAATATAACGCGATATCCACTTTGCTATATCTGTTTATTACAATGAATAGTAATCACCACAAATCGTAATATCAAAAAGTCCATTCATTCCCGTGCGAAGAACGGGTACTTCAGCTAGTATATATATATATACATATACATGTGTGTGCGTGTGTTTTTTATATATATACTGTGTGAATCTAAACTCTTGGGCAAACCTTTCAGGGGTGATAGGGCACACAATGAAGAATCGTAATCTCATAGCAATCTCCGGTGAAAAACGCAGTTTTAACTTACCCGGTAATAATCACTTTTGGAAAAGCATTGAAGCGTCTGTCTAATTTCTTAACCAAGTTTCATAAACAACAAGCTCATCTCCGAAAATTTCATCCATGAAATAAAATAAACTTTTTAAACTATCCATTTCAATCTTCTGTTTTCGGAGAAAAATGCATTAGTTTCTGACGAACAATGATCGGAAAGTTCACTGTTGTTTCGGCACTTTTATCCAAAGTGATTATTAACAGCTACACGAAGACAACGTTGTAGACCCCACATTGCTATGTGATTCTGATTCCTTATTATGTACCCTATCACCTCTTAAAGTTTTAACCAAGAGTTAAGATTCACCCTGTATATAGGGGAAAGTGGCCCAAAATGATCCACATATGTTTTCTTCCAGACAAGCAATGCTAAGATCTGGGTATCACATAAAATAATTGTGCCAAGAAGAAGCTATGGTGATATTTAAACGATCAGAGTATTACGTGTCTGAGAAGAATTCTTCAGAAAACTGAATTTTATCATATCTCTTATAAGATAAGCACTAACTTTCCTATTTACAGTAAAACCTGTGTTGAACGACCCCCGTATTTAAAGACCACCTGGTCTTGTCAACCATGTCTTAGCGGTCCCGAGTACCATATAATTATAAATAATGTTTTATTTTCCTTATTGAACGACCACCTCCCTGACGCGACCAAAGACCGCTATGTATAAGAAACAAATTTATTTAAAATCCTATTTTAACGACCGCGAATTCATAAAAAAAAATTCTTATTTTCCCCTATTTGAGTAACTTCGTTGTTCGAATGATCAGCAATCACGCGATATGTTGAAAACGAAAGTTGACACTTGTTTAGTTGAGTTGTAACACAGCTTCCAGTCACTAAATAATCCATGGAGTCAGTGAATGCAATAGCGGCATGCACGAAATTTCTTGTGTTACTGCTTCTTGGAGGATATTTATTAAAAATAGAATTTTACGCATTTAGACATTAAAGTGAATCGTTCAGCACAATTGTTTTTAAACATTTCTTCGAAAAATAATTCCATCACAAAATCTGCGCTCCGTAGGAAAATACTATAGAGAATGACGTCATTGTTTCGACCAATGAGCGATGCCGGTACTGGTGAGAGCTAAGCACGCAAAATTCAACACAAAATTTTATTATATTTTTCTATTTTTTTCAATTTAAACATATTCTAACTTCTTTTATTAAAATATATATAAATCTCACTGTCTTTCTCTACATATTATAAAAAAGTAAGTACATACATGCTTTTTATTATGTTATATCTACTATATAAAAACCTTTTCAGTGATGACAGGTAATTATCAAATAAATTCCAATTCTATTGATAAAATTAAGTACGCTTAAAATTTTGTCAAAATGTATTGTATTACCTGAATTCAAAGACCGGCGCTCCTTAAAGACCACATTTTTTTGGTCCCAGTGGTGGTCTTTAAAAACAGGTTTCACTGTATTTAGAAATGAAGTCTTTAATCTGCATAAATATGACTTGGTTTACTGAATAAAGTATGTTTCTAGATGTTAATTACACTTGTTTATATTGTTATGTTCCTCGGCATGTTCCGGCAATAGGACCTTAAGTGTGGGGGGGGGGGAGGCATACCGACGGGTAAAATTATCCATAGACTGAAGAAATTCCAGTACCGGGGTCTAGTTATTATGACAGCCCTAAAGTTGTTTTCAAAATGTGACTCCACATTACATTGTATAAATTATTTCTCCGTTTATTGTACGCAATAAGTTCTGAATTGCAGTTTTTAAATATTTCTTTTATTGTTTGTGACACTTTTTCATATTAAAATTTTCATAAAATATATTATTTATATTATATCATTATAAAACTTATTTTACTTTATGTATACTCATAGTTCCTTTTATATCATTTATTTTGCCAGTAAAAACAATTCACAATTATTTTCAAATGAAAACTCATTTTGCCTTTGGTTGAGGGTAAAATGACCGTTTACACTATTTTTCTAAAATTTATTTTTTTCCGTTACTCCGTTTAGGTTTAAAATATTATTAAAATGTGTTTATGATGCCAAATATTGTGGAAAAGGGCCAAAGTTTTATTTAACATTTATGTTATTTTATGCCAGAATTCTAAGAACTGCAAAAAAGTGGCCTACAAGGTTACGGTTACAGGTGCAGAAAATCGAGATTTTCATAGGGTAATTGCCATTTCTTGTCTCAAAATGCTCAGATCATGCGAAAACCTGAAAGAAAGAAAAGTTGGAACGGTACGTGTATTACAAAAAATGAACGTGCCATGTACACACAAAAAAATGCTGAATTTTCACTCCCACAGTCGTTGTGTCGGCATGTGCAAGCTCCCGACTGAACAGCCAACATTTCCACCCTGCTTTTTATACTTTCACTTCGTGTGAATATTTCCACGCGCTTGCAGAATTGTTCAATATTGAATTTTAATGTTGTATTAAATTGGACCAAGGAAAGAAATGACTGAAAAAACACTCAAAATACTGGTGTTAAACGATAAAGTAATTAAAAAACTTTGTAAAAAACACACATAAGAAGTAAAAGGAAAAAGGATACGCGTTTCGTTCAAAAATTGTTTTGAACTTCTTCAGTCCAAGCCCTTCGACGTAAAGAACACAGGGAACTGAAAAGAGAAAAAACAAGCAAGATGTTGCCACAGGGGGCAAAGAAAAGTCGAACAAAACCACGGAGAGGGGAGAAAAAAATTAAAAAGGGGGATAGAAAGGAAAGGAAAGAAGCACAAAAAATACAGAAATAAAAAAGGAATAAAGAAAAATAATAAAAAAGGGAACACACAAGTACAAACACACACACAAAAAAGAGAAAACAGAACAAACAAACAAAAAACAAAAAGCACACGTTTTTTTTTTTTTTTTTTTTTTTTTTTTTTTTTTTTTTTTTTTTTTAATTTATTTATTTTTTTATTTATTTATTTTTTTTTTAAACCACGAACAGGACAGCACAATAAATATATATATAAATAAATAAATAAATATATATATATATATATATATATTTTTTTTTTTTTTTATTAAATAAAAACGAAAAAGAAAGACAGTAACACACGTACATACACATTAAAGAAACAGGGGGGAAAAAAGGGGGGGGTAGACGAAGAAAGTGAAAAGAACCTTACAACAGCAACTTCCAAGCAGAATGAACGAAAGGAACGGAAGAACCATCGTTCACAAGACGATCTAAGTGCTGGGTAATGGAAAAACCTTCCAAAAAATCCAGATGGGACAAAGACTGAGGAGTGCACAAAATCTTAGCCTTAGAAAACTGAAATCGATGATTGGAATTCCAACAATGTGAGGCAATAGAAGATTTGGAAAGTTCGTGCTTAGAGACATATCTCTCATGCTCTTTGAGCCTAAATTTGAGAGCTCTTCTGGTCTGACCAATATAGCCCAAATCACAAGATTCACAAGGAATATAATAAACACCCCAACGGTTCTCAGTAGGAATAGGATCTTTAAGGGAAGAAAATTTAAGTTTATTAACAGGTTTAAAAATGACTTTGAAACCGAAATTTTTGAGAAGTTTAGAAATTTTGTAGCATAAAGGTGAAAAGAAAGGTAGTACAATTAATTCGTTGTGAAAATTAATAGTATTAGTAGAAGTATTAGGCTTATTAAATTTAGAAAATCTTTATCTTTAAAAAAATCTTTATTCACTAATGCTCCTATCCAAGGTGCGATTGACTGTTTGGAAAAGCGTTTACGCGAGTTTCATTATTCTTCTATTGAGATTAAAGAGTTTATAGCTTTAGTAAGCGTTTGTATTAAACAAACTGCTTTCATTTTTAATGGCTCTTTCTATAAACAAACCGAGGGTCTTGCTATGGGTAATTCTCTCTCACCTCTCTTATGTGATATTTATATGCATTATTTTGAAGAGAAACTCTTCAAGGTCTTTAATTTTCCGTGCTGGGTCAGATATGTTGACGATACTTTCGTTCTAGTGGATTCCAATTGTGATATTTCTAATTTACTTTTGATCGTTAATTCTGTTGATCCGTGTATCCAATTTACTCTAGAAGAGGAGTGCAACAATTCTTTACCTTTTTTGGATGTTCTTGTTTCTAGGAATCCTGACGGTTTCTCTACTTCTGTTTTCCGCAAGCCCTTTTCTATATCTTTACCTCCTCATGCCCTATCTAATCATCCTTACCAGCAAAAACTTTCTGCTTTTTACACTTATGTGTTTCGTGCTATCAAAATTTGCTCTGATTCTTCTTCTCTTAATAATGAAATTAGTTACTTAAAATCCTTAGCTGTTTCTCGTGGTTTTAGCCCCTCTATTATTGATAAAGCTGTTTCTAAATTTAATAAGCCTAATACTTCTACTAATACTATTAATTTTCACAACGAATTAATTGTACTACCTTTCTTTTCACCTTTATGCTACAAAATTTCTAAACTTCTCAAAAATTTCGGTTTCAAAGTCATTTTTAAACCTGTTAATAAACTTAAATTTTCTTCCCTTAAAGATCCTATTCCTACTGAGAACCGTTGGGGTGTTTATTATATTCCTTGTGAATCTTGTGATTTGGGCTATATTGGTCAGACCAGAAGAGCTCTCAAATTTAGGCTCAAAGAGCATGAGAGATATGTCTCTAAGCACGAACTTTCCAAATCTTCTATTGCCTCACATTGTTGGAATTCCAATCATCGATTTCAGTTTTCTAAGGCTAAGATTTTGTGCACTCCTCAGTCTTTGTCCCATCTGGATTTTTTGGAAGGTTTTTCCATTACCCAGCACTTAGATCGTCTTGTGAACGATGGTTCTTCCGTTCCTTTCGTTCATTCTGCTTGGAAGTTGCTGTTGTAAGGTTCTTTTCACTTTCTTCGTCTACCCCCCCCTTTTTCCCCCCTGTTTCTTTAATGTGTATGTACGTGTGTTACTGTCTTTCTTTTTCGTTTTTATTTAATAAAAAAAATCATATATATATATATATATATATATATATATATATATATATTTATTTATTTATATATATATTTATTGTGCTGTCCTGTTCGTGGTTTAAAAAAAAAATAAATAAATAAATAAAAAAAAATAAATTAAAAAAAAAAAAAAAAAAAAAAAAAAAAAACGTGTGCTTTTTGTTTTTTGTTTGTTTGTTCTGTTTTCTCTTTTTTGTGTGTGTGTTTGTACTTGTGTGTTCCCTTTTTTATTATTTTTCTTTATTCCTTTTTTATTTCTGTATTTTTTGTGCTTCTTTCCTTTCCTTTCTATCCCCCTTTTTAATTTTTTTCTCCCCTCTCCGTGGTTTTGTTCGACTTTTCTTTGCCCCTTGTGGCAACATCTTGCTTGTTTTTTCTCTTTTCAGTTCCCTGTGTTCTTTACGTCGAAGGGCTTGGACTGAAGAAGTTCAAAACAATTTTTGAACGAAACGCGTATCCTTTTTCCTTTTACTTCTTATGTGTGTTTTTTACAAAGATTTTTAATTACTTTATCAAGGAAAGAAATGCCAGTATATATTTAACTCAACGTGGATAGGATTTACAAAACAGAACTTACTATCTCAGTATTTTATTGGTAACGACAGCTGAAAGCATCTTTATGCGGACAAATAGCTCGTTTTATAAAATTATATTAGACGGGTATCCAAACAATGTGCAAATACGTTATCTGGATAATTACCACGTTTAAGTCTCCCTGCAGGATGCATTTCGTAGGATATCATGAAACATTATCTAACATACGAAAGATACGACTGAGAATGATGCCTTGACTTGACTAGATTTGCTAACGGAACATTCAGTCCCATTTGCGATACACTGCGGCTGCATCTTCATTTTGTCTGGCACTGTTTCTTTTATACGTCTATTAAAATGAACAAGCAATAAATTGACTATAAAACAGTGAAAAGGCTCCAGATAATCCGTTTAAAAGATCATAATGGTTCCTCATCCAGTCTGTATCACAAGAACTTTTGTGCATATTTTAATTAAAGTTAATTAAAACAGTATACACACATAATTTATTTATATATCTATTTGTTTTTATGAATCTAATATATAAGTCTAAACATTGTTTCTGACAATGTCCTTTCGCGTATAATTAACTTCAGAACAGCGAGAGGTATATTGGAAGAAGTGTACAGCATCGAAAAATAACCATTCATAGAAAATTAGCTAAGTGCTAAACAAGGAAAACACAGCGCTAATTGAGAGCTAATTCGCAAGCTATAAATAAAAGCCTAGGTTAGTGTTTTTGAGACATCCTATATATATACATATAGTATATGTAGGTAGCTAGATAGACAGATAGACAGGTAAAGATTATATAAAAATCTCGGCTGTTCGAGCTTCGTCAGGGGGAGTCGCCCTGAATCCCCCTAATATTTTTGGTTCATTATTGCCACATTAAAATGATATTAATTGACTATGTCACTTTATCACTCACCTTTCGAGTATTTCGTCTGGTAACCCTATGTTGAAATTTTTATGAGTGTAAGCTATTTATAGAAGAATACATGTGATGCATATTCTGCGGCTTCCGAAATATTGTAACAATAGATTAAAGCTGTTGTGAACTAATAGTATTTAAATATATGTAAAAAAATACATGTGACGCATATTCTACAGCTTACGAAATACTGTAACAATACATTAAAGCTGTTGTGAACTAATAGTATTAAAATACATGTAAAATTATGTCGCTTTTTATGTCGCTTTTTTATGTCGCATTTTTGGGACACATTTTTCAATAAAGGGTTTTGAGAGATAAAATTACATAGTCATTAATATATATATATATATATATATATATATATATATATATATATATATATATAACTTAGCCAACTCTTCCATGTAGTTAACTAAAAAATACTTCCCTGGCTTGTTTTCTTACGTATAAATGAAATGCGTGCAGATTTGGTTGGAACTTTTAAATTTGAAATTCTTCTTGTAGATAATTATACCCTTCAGTGACGACAGCATTCTAAGTGCAGAAAAATTGTTTTTATAAGCTCAAACAAACATTAACAATCTAAGATTACAAAAATAGTGCTTTCTCACCATTTTTTTATATCCATATTTATAAAATTTACCGAAATAAAAATTTAACC